>JAPEHP010000002.1:132500-240000 GCA_026437355.1 Eucyclogobius newberryi | reverse complement strand
CCTAAGTGTTCAAAGCGCTCCTAAGTGTTCAAAGCGCTCCTAAGTGTTCAAAGCGCTCCTAAGTGTTCCAAAGCGCTCCTAAGTGTTCAAAGCGCTCCTAAGTGTTCAAAGCGCTCCTAAAGCGCTCCTAAAGCACTCCTAAAGCACTCCTAAGTGTTCAAAGCACCCCTAAAGCGCTCCTTAGTGTTCCAAAGCGCTTCTAAAGCGCTCCTAAGTGTTCCAAAGCGCTCCTAAGTGTTCCAAAGCGCTCCTAAAGCGCTCCTAAGTGTTCCAAAGCGCTCCTAAGTGTTCAAAGCGCTCCAAAGTGTTCAAAGCGCTCCTAAGTGTTTAAAGCGCTCCTAAAGCGCTCCTAAGTGTTCCAAAGCGCTCCTAAGTGTTCAAAGCGCTCCTAAGTGTTCAAAGCGCTCCTAAAGCGCTCCTAAAGCACTCCTAAAGCACTCCTAAGTGTTCAAAGCACCCCTAAAGCGCTCCTTAGTGTTCCAAAGCGCTTCTAAAGCGCTCCTAAGTGTTCCAAAGCGCTCCTAAGTGTTCCAAAGCGCTCCTAAAGCGCTCCTAAGTGTTCCAAAGCGCTCCTAAGTGTTCAAAGCGCTCCAAAGTGTTCAAAGCGCTCCTAAGTGTTTAAAGCGCTCCTAAAGCGATCCTAAGTGTTCCAAAGCGCTCCTAAAGCGCTCCAAAAGCGCTCCTAAGAGTTCCAAAGCGCTCCTAAGTGTTCAAAGCACTCCTAAGTGTTCCAAAGCGCTCCTAAAGCGCTCCTAAGTGTTCCAAAGCGCTCCTAAGTGTTCCAAAGCGCTCCTAAAGCGCTCCTAAGTGTTCCAAAGCGCTCCTAAGTGTTAAAAGCGCTCCAAAGTGTTCAAAGCGCTCCTAAGTGTTTAAAGCGCTCCTAAAGCGCTCCTAAGTGTTCCAAAGCGCTCCTAAAGCGCTCCTAAAGCGCTCCTAAGTTTTCCAAAGCGCTCCTAAGTGTTCAAAGCACTCCTAAGTGTTCCAAAGCGCTCCTAAAGCGCTCCTAAAGCGCTCCTAAAGCGCTCCTAAGTGTTCAAAGCGCTCCTAAGTGTTCAAAGCGCTCCTAAGTGTTCCAAAGCGCTCCTAAGTGTTCCAAAGCGCTCCTAAGTGTTCAAAGCGCTCCTAAGTGTTCAAAGCGCTCCTAAAGCGCTCCTAAAGCACTCCTAAAGCACTCCTAAGTGTTCAAAGCACCCCTAAAGCGCTCCTTAGTGTTCCAAAGCGCTTCTAAAGCGCTCCTAAGTGTTCCAAAGCGCTCCTAAGTGTTCCAAAGCGCTCCTAAAGCGCTCCTAAGTGTTCCAAAGCGCTCCTAAGTGTTCAAAGCGCTCCAAAGTGTTCAAAGCGCTCCTAAGTGTTTAAAGCGCTCCTAAAGCGCTCCTAAGTGTTCCAAAGCGCTCCTAAAGCGCTCCAAAAGCGCTCCTAAGAGTTCCAAAGCGCTCCTAAGTGTTCAAAGCACTCCTAAGTGTTCCAAAGCGCTCCTAAAGCGCTCCTAAGTGTTCCAAAGCGCTCCTAAGTGTTCCAAAGCGCTCCTAAAGCGCTCCTAAGTGTTCCAAAGCGCTCCTAAGTGTTCAAAGCGCTCCAAAGTGTTCAAAGCGCTCCTAAGTGTTTAAAGCGCTCCTAAAGCGCTCCTAAGTGTTCCAAAGCGCTCCTAAAGCGCTCCTAAGTGTTCCAAAGCGCTCCTAAGTGTTCAAAGCGCTCCTAAGTGTTCAAAGCGCTCCTAAAGCGCTCCTAAAGCACTCCTAAGTGTTCAAAGCACCCCTAAAGCGCTCCTTAGTGTTCCAAAGCGCTTCTAAAGCGCTCCTAAGTGTTCCAAAGCGCTCCTAAGTGTTCCAAAGCGCTCTTAAAGCGCTCTTAAAGCGCTCTTAAGTGTTCCAAAGCGCTCTTAAAGCGCTCTTATGTGTTCAAAGCACCCCTAAAGCACTCCTTAGTGTTCCAAAGCGCTCCTAAAGCGCTCCTAAGTGTTCCAAAGCGCTCCTAAAGCGCTCCTAAAGCGCTCCTAAGTGTTCCAAAGCGCTCCTAAGTGTTCAAAGCGCTCCTAAGTGTTCAAAGCGCTCCTAAAGCGCTCCTAAAGCACTCCTAAAGCACTCCTAAGTGTTCAAAGCACCCCTAAAGCGCTCCTTAGTGTTCCAAAGCGCTTCTAAAGCGCTCCTAAGTGTTCCAAAGCGCTCCTAAGTGTTCCAAAGCGCTCCTAAAGCGCTCCTAAGTGTTCCAAAGCGCTCCTAAGTGTTCAAAGCGCTCCAAAGTGTTCAAAGCGCTCCTAAGTGTTTAAAGCGCTCCTAAAGCGCTCCTAAGTGTTCCAAAGCGCTCCTAAAGCGCTCCTAAAGCGCTCCTAAGAGTTCCAAAGCGCTCCTAAGTGTTCAAAGCACTCCTAAGTGTTCCAAAGCGCTCCTAAAGCGCTCCTAAAGCGCTCCTAAGTGTTCCAAAGCTCTCCTAAGTGTTCCAAAGCGCTCCTAAAGCGCTCCTAAGTGTTCCAAAGCGCTCCTAAATGTTCAAAGCGCTCCAAAGTGTTCAAAGCGCTCCTAAGTGTTTAAAGCGCTCCTAAAGCGCTCCTAAGTGTTCCAAAGCGCTCCTAAAGCGCTCCTAAAGCGCTCCTAAGTGTTCCAAAGCGCTCCTAAGTGTTCAAAGCACTCCTAAGTGTTCCAAAGCGCTCCTAAAGCGCTCCTAAGTGTTCCAAAACGCTCCTAAGTGTTCAAAGCGCTCCTAAGTGTTCCAAAGCGCTCCTAAAGCGCTCCTAAAGCACTCCTAAGTGTTCAAAGCACCCCTAAAGCGCTCATTAGTGTTCCAAAGCGCTTCTAAAGCGCTCCTAAGTGTTCCAAAGCGCTCCTAAGTGTTCCAAAGCGCTCTTAAAGCGCTCTTAAAGCGCTCTTAAGTGTTCCAAAGCGCTCTTAAAGCGCTCTTATGTGTTCAAAGCACCCCTAAAGCACTCCTTAGTGTTCCAAAGCGCTTCTAAAGCGCTCCTAAGTGTTCCAAAGCGCTCCTAAGTGTTCCAAAGCGCTCCTAAGTGTTCCAAAGCGCTCCTAAAGCGCTCCTAAGTGTTCCAAAGCACTCCTAAGTGTTCAAAGCGCTCCAAAGTGTTCAAAGCGCTCCTAAGCGTTTAAAGCGCTCCTAAAGCGCTCCTAAAGCGCTCCTAAGTGTTCCAAAGCGCTCCTAAAGCGCTCCTAAAGCGCTCCTAAAGCGCTCCTAAGTGTTCCAAATCGTTCCAAAGCGCTCCTAAGTGTTCAAAGCGCTCCTAAGTGTTCCAAAGCGCTCCTAAGTGTTCAAAGCGCTCCTAAGTGTTCAAAGCGCTCCTAAAGCGCTCCTAAAGCACTCCTAAAGCACTCCTAAGTTTTCAAAGCACCTTTAAAGCGCTCCTTAGTGTTCCAAAGCGCTTCTAAAGCGCTCCTAAGTGTTCCAAAGCGCTCCTAAGTGTTCCAAAGCGCTCCTAAAGCGCTCCTAAGTGTTCCAAAGCGCTCCTAAGTGTTCAAAGCGCTCCAAAGTGTTCAAAGCGCTCCTAAGTGTTCCAAAGCGCTCCTAAGTGTTCCAAAGCGCTCCTAAGTGTTCAAAGCTCTCCAAAGTGTTCAAAGCGCTCCTAAGTGTTTAAAGCGCTCCTAAAGCGCTCCTAAGTGTTCCAAAGCGCTCCTAAAGCGCTCCTAAAGCGCTCCTAAAGCGCTCCTAAGTCTTCCAAAGCGCTCCTAAGTGTTCAAAGCGCTCCTAAGTGTTCAAAGCACTCCTAAGTGTTCAAAGCACCCCTAAAGCGCTCCTAAGTGTTCCAAAGCGCTCCTAAGTGTTCCAAAGCGCTCTTAAAGCGCTCTTAAAGCGCTCTTAAGTGTTCCAAAGCGCTCTTAAAGCGCTTTTATGTGTTCAAAGCACCCCTACAGCACTCCTTAGTGTTCCAAAGCGCTTCTAAAGCGCTCCTAAGTGTTCCAAAGCGCTCCTAAGTGTACCAAAGCGCTCCTAAGTGTTCCAAAGCGCTCCTAAAGCGCTCCTAAGTGTTCAAAGCGCTCCAAAGTGTTCAAAGCGCTCCTAAGCGTTTAAAGCGCTCCTAAAGCGCTCCTAAGTGTTCCAAAGCACTCCTAAAGCGCTCCTAAAGCGCTCCTAAGTGTTCCAAATCGTTCCAAAGCGCTCCTAAGTGTTCAAAGCGCTCCTAAGTGTTCCAAAGCGCTCCTAGGTGTTCAAAGCGCTCCTAAGTGTTCAAAGCGCTCCTAAAGCGCTCCTAAAGCACTCCTAAAGCACTCCTAAGTGTTCAAAGCACCCCTAAAGCGCTCCTTAGTGTTCCAAAGCGCTTCTAAAGCGCTCCTAAGTGTTCAAAGCGCTCCTAAGTGTTCCAAAGCGCTCCTAAGTTTTCAAAGCGCTCCTAAGCGTTTAAAGCGCTCCTAAAGCGCTCCTAAAGCACTCCTAAGTGTTCAAAGCGCTCCTAAGTGTTCCAAAGTGCTCCTAAGTTTTCAAAGCGCTCCTAAGCGTTTAAAGCGCTCCTAAAGCGCTCCTTAGTGTTCCTAAGTGTTCCAAAGCGCTCCTAAGTGTTCAAAGCGCTCCTAAGTGTTCAAAGCGCTCCTAAAGCGCTCCTAAAGCACTCCTCAGTGTTCAAAGCACCCCTAAAGCGCTCCTTAGTGTTCCAAAGCGCTTCTAAAGCTCTCCTAAGTGTTCCAAAGCGCTCCTAAGTGTTCCAAAGCTCTCCAAAGTGTTCAAAGCGCTCCTAAGTGTTTAAAGCGCTCCTAAAGCGCTCCTAAGTGTTCCAAAGCGCTCCTAAAGCGCTCCTAAAGCGCTCCTAAGTCTTCCAAAGCGCTCCTAAGTGTTCAAAGCGCTCCTAAGTGTTCAAAGCACTCCTAAGTGTTCAAAGCACCCCTAAAGCGCTCCTAAGTGTTCCAAAGCGCTCCTAAGTGTTCCAAAGCGCTCTTAAAGCGCTCTTAAAGCGCTCTTAAGTGTTCCAAAGCGCTCTTAAAGCGCTTTTATGTGTTCAAAGCACCCCTACAGCACTCCTTAGTGTTCCAAAGCGCTTCTAAAGCGCTCCTAAGTGTTCCAAAGCGCTCCTAAGTGTTCCAAAGCGCTCCTAAGTGTTCCAAAGCGCTCCTAAAGCGCTCCTAAGTGTTCAAAGCGCTCCAAAGTGTTCAAAGCGCTCCTAAGCGTTTAAAGCGCTCCTAAAGCGCTCCTAAGTGTTCCAAAGCGCTCCTAAAGCGCTCCTAAAGCGCTCCTAAGTGTTCCAAATCGTTCCAAAGCGCTCCTAAGTGTTCAAAGCGCTCCTAAGTGTTCCAAAGCGCTCCTAAGTGTTCAAAGCGCTCCTAAGTGTTCAAAGCGCTCCTAAAGCGCTCCTAAAGCACTCCTAAAGCACTCCTAAGTGTTCAAAGCACCCCTAAAGCGCTCCTTAGTGTTCCAAAGCGCTTCTAAAGCGCTCCTAAGTGTTCAAAGCGCTCCTAAGTGTTCCAAAGCGCTCCTAAGTTTTCAAAGCGCTCCTAAGCGTTTAAAGCGCTCCTAAAGCGCTCCTAAAGCACTCCTAAGTGTTCAAAGCGCTCCTAAGTGTTCCAAAGCGCTCCTAAGTTTTCAAAGCGCTCCTAAGCGTTTAAAGCGCTCCTAAAGCGCTCCTTAGTGTTCCTAAGTGTTCCAAAGCGCTCCTAAGTGTTCAAAGCGCTCCTAAGTGTTCAAAGCGCTCCTAAAGCGCTCCTAAAGCACTCCTAAGTGTTCAAAGCACCCCTAAAGCGCTCCTTAGTGTTCCAAAGCGCTTCTAAAGCTCTCCTAAGTGTTCCAAAGCGCTCCTAAGTGTTCCAAAGCTCTCCAAAGTGTTCAAAGCGCTCCTAAGTGTTTAAAGCGCTCCTAAAGCGCTCCTAAGTGTTCCAAAGCGCTCCTAAAGCGCTCCTAAAGCGCTCCTAAGTCTTCCAAAGCGCTCCTAAGTGTTCAAAGCGCTCCTAAGTGTTCAAAGCACTCCTAAGTGTTC
This sequence comes from Eucyclogobius newberryi, assembly GCA_026437355.1. Lineage (NCBI taxonomy): Eukaryota > Metazoa > Chordata > Actinopteri > Gobiiformes > Gobiidae > Eucyclogobius > Eucyclogobius newberryi. The sequence goes on along the minus strand of JAPEHP010000002.1, from coordinate 234,098 downwards.
AAAGCACCCCTAAAGCGCTCCTAAGTGTTCCAAAGCGCTCCTAAGTGTTCCAAAGCGCTCTTAAAGCGCTCTTAAAGCGCTCTTAAGTGTTCCAAAGAGCTCTTAAAGCGCTTTTATGTGTTCAAAGCACCCCTACAGCACTCCTTAGTGTTCCAAAGCGCTTTTAAAGCGCTCCTAAGTGTTCCAAAGCGCTCCTAAGTGTTCCAAAGCGCTCCTAAGTGTTCCAAAGCGCTCCTAAGTGTTCAAAGCGCTCCAAAGTGTTCAAAGCGCTCCTAAGCGTTTAAAGCGCTCCTAAAGCGCTCCTAAGTGTTCCAAAGCGCTCCTAAAGCGCTCCTAAAGCGCTCCTAAGTGTTCCAAATCGTTCCAAAGCGCTCCTAAGTGTTCAAAGCGCTCCTAAGTGTTCCAAAGCGCTCCTAAGTGTTCAAAGCGCTCCTAAGTGTTCAAAGCGCTCCTAAAGCGCTCCTAAAGCACTCCTAAAGCACTCCTAAGTGTTCAAAGCACCCCTAAAGCGCTCCTTAGTGTTCCAAAGCGCTTCTAAAGCGCTCCTAAGTGTTCAAAGCGCTCCTAAGTGTTCCAAAGCGCTCCTAAGTTTTCAATGCGCTCCTAAGCGTTTAAAGCGCTCCTAAAGCGCTCCTAAAGCACTCCTAAGTGTTCAAAGCACTCCTAAGTGTTCCAAAGCGCTCCTAAGTTTTCAAAGCGCTCCTAAGCGTTTAAAGCGCTCCTAAAGCGCTCCTTAGTGTTCCTAAGTGTTCCAAAGCGCTCCTAAGTGTTCAAAGCGCTCCTAAGTGTTCAAAGCGCTCCTAAAGCGCTCCTAAAGCACTCCTAAGTGTTCAAAGCACCCCTAAAGCGCTCCTTAGTGTTCCAAAGCGCTTCTAAAGCTCTCCTAAGTGTTCCAAAGCGCTCCTAAGTGTTCCAAAGCTCTCCAAAGTGTTCAAAGCGCTCCTAAGTGTTTAAAGCGCTCCTAAAGCGCTCCTAAGTGTTCCAAAGCGCTCCTAAAGCGCTCCTAAAGCGCTCCTAAAGCGCTCCTAAGTCTTCCAAAGCGCTCCTAAGTGTTCAAAGCGCTCCTAAGTGTTCAAAGCACTCCTAAGTGTTCAAAGCACCCCTAAAGCGCTCCTAAGTGTTCCAAAGCGCTCCTAAGTGTTCCAAAGCGCTCTTAAAGCGCTCTTAAAGCGCTCTTAAGTGTTCCAAAGCGCTCTTAAAGCGCTTTTATGTGTTCAAAGCACCCCTACAGCACTCCTTAGTGTTCCAAAGCGCTTCTAAAGCGCTCCTAAGTGTTCCAAAGCGCTCCTAAGTGTTCCAAAGCGCTCCTAAGTGTTCCAAAGCGCTCCTAAGTGTTCAAAGCGCTCCAAAGTGTTCAAAGCGCTCCTAAGCGTTTAAAGCGCTCCTAAAGCGCTCCTAAGTGTTCCAAAGCGCTCCTAAAGCGCTCCTAAAGCGCTCCTAAGTGTTCCAAATCGTTCCAAAGCGCTCCTAAGTGTTCAAAGCGCTCCTAAGTGTTCCAAAGCGCTCCTAAGTGTTCAAAGCGCTCCTAAGTGTTCAAAGCGCTCCTAAGCGTTTAAAGCGCTCCTAAAGCGCTCCTAAGTGTTCCAAAGCGCTCCTAAAGCGCTCCTAAAGCGCTCCTAAGTGTTCCAAATCGTTCCAAAGCGCTCCTAAGTGTTCAAAGCGCTCCTAAGTGTTCCAAAGCGCTCCTAAGTGTTCAAAGCGCTCCTAAGTGTTCAAAGCGCTCCTAAAGCGCTCCTAAAGCACTCCTAAAGCACTCCTAAGTGTTCAAAGCACCCCTAAAGCGCTCCTTAGTGTTCCAAAGCGCTTCTAAAGCGCTCCTAAGTGTTCAAAGCGCTCCTAAGTGTTCCAAAGCGCTCCTAAGTTTTCAATGCGCTCCTAAGCGTTTAAAGCGCTCCTAAAGCGCTCCTAAAGCACTCCTAAGTGTTCAAAGCACTCCTAAGTGTTCCAAAGCGCTCCTAAGTTTTCAAAGCGCTCCTAAGCGTTTAAAGCGCTCCTAAAGCGCTCCTTAGTGTTCCTAAGTGTTCCAAAGCGCTCCTAAGTGTTCAAAGCGCTCCTAAGTGTTCAAAGCGCTCCTAAAGCGCTCCTAAAGCACTCCTAAGTGTTCAAAGCACCCCTAAAGCGCTCCTTAGTGTTCCAAAGCGCTTCTAAAGCTCTCCTAAGTGTTCCAAAGCGCTCCTAAGTGTTCCAAAGCTCTCCAAAGTGTTCAAAGCGCTCCTAAGTGTTTAAAGCGCTCCTAAAGCGCTCCTAAGTGTTCCAAAGCGCTCCTAAAGCGCTCCTAAAGCGCTCCTAAAGCGCTCCTAAGTCTTCCAAAGCGCTCCTAAGTGTTCAAAGCGCTCCTAAGTGTTCAAAGCACTCCTAAGTGTTCAAAGCACCCCTAAAGCGCTCCTAAGTGTTCCAAAGCGCTCCTAAGTGTTCCAAAGCGCTCTTAAAGCGCTCTTAAAGCGCTCTTAAGTGTTCCAAAGCGCTCTTAAAGCGCTTTTATGTGTTCAAAGCACCCCTACAGCACTCCTTAGTGTTCCAAAGCGCTTCTAAAGCGCTCCTAAGTGTTCCAAAGCGCTCCTAAGTGTTCCAAAGCGCTCCTAAGTGTTCCAAAGCGCTCCTAAGTGTTCAAAGCGCTCCAAAGTGTTCAAAGCGCTCCTAAGCGTTTAAAGCGCTCCTAAAGCGCTCCTAAGTGTTCCAAAGCGCTCCTAAAGCGCTCCTAAAGCGCTCCTAAGTGTTCCAAATCGTTCCAAAGCGCTCCTAAGTGTTCAAAGCGCTCCTAAGTGTTCCAAAGCGCTCCTAAGTGTTCAAAGCGCTCCTAAGTGTTCAAAGCGCTCCTAAAGCGCTCCTAAAGCACTCCTAAAGCACTCCTAAGTGTTCAAAGCACCCCTAAAGCGCTCCTTAGTGTTCCAAAGCGCTTCTAAAGCGCTCCTAAGTGTTCAAAGCGCTCCTAAGTGTTCCAAAGCGCTCCTAAGTTTTCAAAGCGCTCCTAAGCGTTTAAAGCGCTCCTAAAGCGCTCCTAAAGCACTCCTAAGTGTTCAAAGCACTCCTAAGTGTTCCAAAGCGCTCCTAAGTTTTCAAAGCGCTCCTAAGCGTTTAAAGCGCTCCTAAAGCGCTCCTTAGTGTTCCTAAGTGTTCCAAAGCGCTCCTAAGTGTTCAAAGCGCTCCTAAGTGTTCAAAGCGCTCCTAAAGCGCTCCTAAAGCACTCCTAAGTGTTCAAAGCACCCCTAAAGCGCTCCTTAGTGTTCCAAAGCGCTTCTAAAGCTCTCCTAAGTGTTCCAAAGCGCTCCTAAGTGTTCCAAAGCGCTCCTAAGTGTTCCACAGCGCTCTTAAAGCGCTCTTAAGTGTTCCAAAGCGCTCTTAAAGCGCTCTTAAGTGTTCAAAGCGCTCCTAAAGCGCTCCTAAGTGTTCCAAAGCGCTCCTAAGTGTTCAAAGCACCCCTAAAGCGCTCCTTAGTGTTCCAAAGCGCTTCTAAAGCGCTCCTTAGTGTTCCAAAGCGCTCCTAAGTGTTCCAAAGCGCTCCTAAAGCGCTCCTAAGTGTTCCAAAGCGCTCCTAAGTGTTCAAAGCGCTCCAAAGTGTTCAAAGCGCTCCTAAGTGTTTAAAGCGCTCCTAAAGCGCTCCTAAGTGTTCCAAAGCGCTCCTAAAGCGCTCCTAAAGCGCTCCTAAGAGTTCCAAAGCGCTCCTAAGTGTTCAAAGCACTCCTAAGTGTTCCAAAGCGCTCCTAAAGCGCTCCTAAAGCGCTCCTAAGTGTTCCAAAGCGCTCCTAAGTGTTCCAAAGCGCTCCTAAAGCGCTCCTAAGTGTTCCAAAGCGCTCCTAAATGTTCAAAGCGCTCGAAAGTGTTCAAAGCGCTCCTAAGTGTTTAAAGCGCTCCTAAAGCGCTCCTAAGTGTTCCAAAGCGCTCCTAAAGCGCTCCTAAAGCGCTCCTAAGTGTTCCAAAGCGCTCCTAAGTGTTCAAAGCACTCCTAAGTGTTCCAAAGCGCTCCTAAAGCGCTCCTAAAGCGCTCCTAAGTGTTCCAAAACGCTCCTAAGTGTTCAAAGCGCTCCTAAGTGTTCCAAAGCGCTCCTAAAGCGCTCCTAAAGCACTCCTAAGTGTTCAAAGTACCCCTAAAGCGCTCCTTAGTGTTCCAAAGCGCTTCTAAAGCGCTCCTAAGTGTTCCAAAGCGCTCCTAAGTGTTCCAAAGCGCTCTTAAAGCGCTCTTAAAGCGCTCTTAAGTGTTCCAAAGCGCTCTTAAAGCGCTCTTATGTGTTCAAAGCACCCCTAAAGCACTCCTTAGTGTTCCAAAGCGCTTCTAAAGCGCTCCTAAGTGTTCCAAAGCGCTCCTAAGTGTTCCAAAGCGCTCCTAAGTGTTCCAAAGCGCTCCTAAAGCGCTCCTAAGTGTTCCAAAGCGCTCCTAAGTGTTCAAAGCGCTCCAAAGTGTTCAAAGCGCTCCTAAGCGTTTAAAGCGCTCCTAAAGCGCTCCTAAAGCGCTCCTAAGTGTTCCAAAGCGCTCCTAAAGCGCTCCTAAAGCGCTCCTAAAGCGCTCCTAAGTGTTCCAAATCGTTCCAAAGCGCTCCTAAGTGTTCAAAGCGCTCCTAAGTGTTCCAAAGCGCTCCTAAGTGTTCAAAGCGCTCCTAAGTGTTCAAAGCGCTCCTAAAGCGCTCCTAAAGCACTCCTAAAGCACTCCTAAGTTTTCAAAGCACCTTTAAAGCGCTCCTTAGTGTTCCAAAGCGCTTCTAAAGCGCTCCTAAGTGTTCCAAAGCGCTCCTAAGTGTTCCAAAGCGCTCCTAAAGCGCTCCTAAGTGTTCCAAAGCGCTCCTAAGTGTTCAAAGCGCTCCAAAGTGTTCAAAGCGCTCCTAAGTGTTCCAAAGCGCTCCTAAGTGTTCCAAAGCGCTCCTAAAGCGCTCCTAAGTGTTCCAAAGCGCTCCTAAGTGTTCAAAGCTCTCCAAAGTGTTCAAAGCGCTCCTAAGTGTTTAAAGCGCTCCTAAAGCGCTCCTAAGTGTTCCAAAGCGCTCCTAAAGCGCTCCTAAAGCGCTCCTAAGTCTTCCAAAGCGCTCCTAAGTGTTCAAAGCGCTCCTAAGTGTTCAAAGCACTCCTAAGTGTTCAAAGCACCCCTAAAGCGCTCCTAAGTGTTCCAAAGCGCTCTTAAAGCGCTCTTAAAGCGCTCTTAAGTGTTCCAAAGCGCTCTTAAAGCGCTTTTATGTGTTCAAAGCACCCCTACAGCACTCCTTAGTGTTCCAAAGCGCTTCTAAAGCGCTCCTAAGTGTTCCAAAGCGCTCCTAAGTGTTCCAAAGCGCTCCTAAGTGTTCCAAAGCGCTCCTAAAGCGCTCCTAAGTGTTCAAAGCGCTCCAAAGTGTTCAAAGCGCTCCTAAGCGTTTAAAGCGCTCCTAAAGCGCTCCTAAGTGTTCCAAAGCGCTCCTAAAGCGCTCCTAAAGCGCTCCTAAGTGTTCCAAATCGTTCCAAAGCGCTCCTAAGTGTTCAAAGCGCTCCTAAGTGTTCCAAAGCGCTCCTAAGTGTTCAAAGCGCTCCTAAGTGTTCAAAGCGCTCCTAAAGCGCTCCTAAAGCACTCCTAAAGCACTCCTAAGTGTTCAAAGCACCCCTAAAGCGCTCCTTAGTGTTCCAAAGCGCTTCTAAAGCGCTCCTAAGTGTTCAAAGCGCTCCTAAGTGTTCCAAAGCGCTCCTAAGTTTTCAAAGCGCTCCTAAGCGTTTAAAGCGCTCCTAAAGCGCTCCTAAAGCACTCCTAAGTGTTCAAAGCGCTCCTAAGTGTTCCAAAGCGCTCCTAAGTTTTCAAAGCGCTCCTAAGCGTTTAAAGCGCTCCTAAAGCGCTCCTTAGTGTTCCTAAGTGTTCCAAAGCGCTCCTAAGTGTTCAAAGCGCTCCTAAGTGTTCAAAGCGCTCCTAAAGCGCTCCTAAAGCACTCCTAAGTGTTCAAAGCACCCCTAAAGCGCTCCTTAGTGTTCCAAAGCGCTTCTAAAGCTCTCCTAAGTGTTCCAAAGCGCTCCTAAGTGTTCCAAAGCTCTCCAAAGTGTTCAAAGCGCTCCTAAGTGTTTAAAGCGCTCCTAAAGCGCTCCTAAGTGTTCCAAAGCGCTCCTAAAGCGCTCCTAAAGCGCTCCTAAGTCTTCCAAAGCGCTCCTAAGTGTTCAAAGCGCTCCTAAGTGTTCAAAGCACTCCTAAGTGTTCAAAGCACCCCTAAAGCGCTCCTAAGTGTTCCAAAGCGCTCCTAAGTGTTCCAAAGCGCTCTTAAAGCGCTCTTAAAGCGCTCTTAAGTGTTCCAAAGAGCTCTTAAAGCGCTTTTATGTGTTCAAAGCACCCCTACAGCACTCCTTAGTGTTCCAAAGCGCTTCTAAAGCGCTCCTAAGTGTTCCAAAGCGCTCCTAAGTGTTCCAAAGCGCTCCTAAGTGTTCCAAAGCGCTCCTAAGTGTTCAAAGCGCTCCAAAGTGTTCAAAGCGCTCCTAAGCGTTTAAAGCGCTCCTAAAGCGCTCCTAAGTGTTCCAAAGCGCTCCTAAAGCGCTCCTAAAGCGCTCCTAAGTGTTCCAAATCGTTCCAAAGCGCTCCTAAGTGTTCAAAGCGCTCCTAAGTGTTCCAAAGCGCTCCTAAGTGTTCAAAGCGCTCCTAAGTGTTCAAAGCGCTCCTAAAGCGCTCCTAAAGCACTCCTAAAGCACTCCTAAGTGTTCAAAGCACCCCTAAAGCGCTCCTTAGTGTTCCAAAGCGCTTCTAAAGCGCTCCTAAGTGTTCAAAGCGCTCCTAAGTGTTCCAAAGCGCTCCTAAGTTTTCAATGCGCTCCTAAGCGTTTAAAGCGCTCCTAAAGCGCTCCTAAAGCACTCCTAAGTGTTCAAAGCACTCCTAAGTGTTCCAAAGCGCTCCTAAGTTTTCAAAGCGCTCCTAAGCGTTTAAAGCGCTCCTAAAGCGCTCCTTAGTGTTCCTAAGTGTTCCAAAGCGCTCCTAAGTGTTCAAAGCGCTCCTAAGTGTTCAAAGCGCTCCTAAAGCGCTCCTAAAGCACTCCTAAGTGTTCAAAGCACCCCTAAAGCGCTCCTTAGTGTTCCAAAGCGCTTCTAAAGCTCTCCTAAGTGTTCCAAAGCGCTCCTAAGTGTTCCAAAGCTCTCCAAAGTGTTCAAAGCGCTCCTAAGTGTTTAAAGCGCTCCTAAAGCGCTCCTAAGTGTTCCAAAGCGCTCCTAAAGCGCTCCTAAAGCGCTCCTAAAGCGCTCCTAAGTCTTCCAAAGCGCTCCTAAGTGTTCAAAGCACTCCTAAGTGTTCAAAGCACCCCTAAAGCGCTCCTAAGTGTTCCAAAGCGCTCCTAAGTGTTCCAAAGCGCTCTTAAAGCGCTCTTAAAGCGCTCTTAAGTGTTCCAAAGCGCTCTTAAAGCGCTTTTATGTGTTCAAAGCACCCCTACAGCACTCCTTAGTGTTCCAAAGCGCTTCTAAAGCGCTCCTAAGTGTTCCAAAGCGCTCCTAAGTGTTCCAAAGCGCTCCTAAGTGTTCCAAAGCGCTCCTAAGTGTTCAAAGCGCTCCAAAGTGTTCAAAGCGCTCCTAAGCGTTTAAAGCGCTCCTAAAGCGCTCCTAAGTGTTCCAAAGCGCTCCTAAAGCGCTCCTAAAGCGCTCCTAAGTGTTCCAAATCGTTCCAAAGCGCTCCTAAGTGTTCAAAGCGCTCCTAAGTGTTCCAAAGCGCTCCTAAGTGTTCAAAGCGCTCCTAAGTGTTCAAAGCGCTCCTAAAGCGCTCCTAAAGCACTCCTAAAGCACTCCTAAGTGTTCAAAGCACCCCTAAAGCGCTCCTTAGTGTTCCAAAGCGCTTCTAAAGCGCTCCTAAGTGTTCAAAGCGCTCCTAAGTGTTCCAAAGCGCTCCTAAGTTTTCAAAGCGCTCCTAAGCGTTTAAAGCGCTCCTAAAGCGCTCCTAAAGCACTCCTAAGTGTTCAAAGCACTCCTAAGTGTTCCAAAGCGCTCCTAAGTTTTCAAAGCGCTCCTAAGCGTTTAAAGCGCTCCTAAAGCGCTCCTTAGTGTTCCTAAGTGTTCCAAAGCGCTCCTAAGTGTTCAAAGCGCTCCTAAGTGTTCAAAGCGCTCCTAAAGCGCTCCTAAAGCACTCCTAAGTGTTCAAAGCACCCCTAAAGCGCTCCTTAGTGTTCCAAAGCGCTTCTAAAGCTCTCCTAAGTGTTCCAAAGCGCTCCTAAGTGTTCCAAAGCGCTCCTAAGTGTTCCACAGCGCTCTTAAAGCGCTCTTAAGTGTTCCAAAGCGCTCTTAAAGCGCTCTTAAGTGTTCAAAGCGCTCCTAAAGCGCTCCTAAGTGTTCCAAAGCGCTCCTAAGTGTTCAAAGCACCCCTAAAGCGCTCCTTAGTGTTCCAAAGCGCTTCTAAAGCGCTCCTTAGTGTTCCAAAGCGCTCCTAAGTGTTCCAAAGCGCTCCTAAAGCGCTCCTAAGTGTTCCAAAGCGCTCCTAAGTGTTCAAAGCGCTCCAAAGTGTTCAAAGCGCTCCTAAGTGTTTAAAGCGCTCCTAAAGCGCTCCTAAGTGTTCCAAAGCGCTCCTAAAGCGCTCCTAAAGCGCTCCTAAGAGTTCCAAAGCGCTCCTAAGTGTTCAAAGCACTCCTAAGTGTTCCAAAGCGCTCCTAAAGCGCTCCTAAAGCGCTCCTAAGTGTTCCAAAGCGCTCCTAAGTGTTCCAAAGCGCTCCTAAAGCGCTCCTAAGTGTTCCAAAGCGCTCCTAAATGTTCAAAGCGCTCCAAAGTGTTCAAAGCGCTCCTAAGTGTTTAAAGCGCTCCTAAAGCGCTCCTAAGTGTTCCAAAGCGCTCCTAAAGCGCTCCTAAAGCGCTCCTAAGTGTTCCAAAGCGCTCCTAAGTGTTCAAAGCGCTCCTAAAGCGCTCCTAAAGCACTCCTAAGTGTTCAAAGCACCCCTAAAGCGCTCCTTAGTGTTCCAAAGCGCTTCTAAAGCTCTCCTAAGTGTTCCAAAGCGCTCCTAAGTGTTCCAAAGCGCTCCTAAGTGTTCCACAGCGCTCTTAAAGCGCTCTTAAGTGTTCCAAAGCGCTCTTAAAGCGCTCTTAAGTGTTCAAAGCGCTCCTAAAGCGCTCCTAAGTGTTCCAAAGCGCTCCTAAGTGTTCAAAGCACCCCTAAAGCGCTCCTTAGTGTTCCAAAGCGCTTCTAAAGCGCTCCTTAGTGTTCCAAAGCGCTCCTAAGTGTTCCAAAGCGCTCCTAAAGCGCTCCTAAGTGTTCCAAAGCGCTCCTAAGTGTTCAAAGCGCTCCAAAGTGTTCAAAGCGCTCCTAAGTGTTTAAAGCGCTCCTAAAGCGCTCCTAAGTGTTCCAAAGCGCTCCTAAAGCGCTCCTAAAGCGCTCCTAAGAGTTCCAAAGCGCTCCTAAGTGTTCAAAGCACTCCTAAGTGTTCCAAAGCGCTCCTAAAGCGCTCCTAAAGCGCTCCTAAGTGTTCCAAAGCGCTCCTAAGTGTTCCAAAGCGCTCCTAAAGCGCTCCTAAGTGTTCCAAAGCGCTCCTAAATGTTCAAAGCGCTCCAAAGTGTTCAAAGCGCTCCTAAGTGTTTAAAGCGCTCCTAAAGCGCTCCTAAGTGTTCCAAAGCGCTCCTAAAGCGCTCCTAAAGCGCTCCTAAGTGTTCCAAAGCGCTCCTAAGTGTTCAAAGCACTCCTAAGTGTTCCAAAGCGCTCCTAAAGCGCTCCTAAAGCGCTCCTAAGTGTTCCAAAACGCTCCTAAGTGTTCAAAGCGCTCCTAAGTGTTCCAAAGCGCTCCTAAAGCGCTCCTAAAGCACTCCTAAGTGTTCAAAGTACCCCTAAAGCGCTCCTTAGTGTTCCAAAGCGCTTCTAAAGCGCTCCTAAGTGTTCCAAAGCGCTCCTAAGTGTTCCAAAGCGCTCTTAAAGCGCTCTTAAAGCGCTCTTAAGTGTTCCAAAGCGCTCTTAAAGCGCTCTTATGTGTTCAAAGCACCCCTAAAGCACTCCTTAGTGTTCCAAAGCGCTTCTAAAGCGCTCCTAAGTGTTCCAAAGCGCTCCTAAGTGTTCCAAAGCGCTCCTAAGTGTTCCAAAGCGCTCCTAAAGCGCTCCTAAGTGTTCCAAAGCGCTCCTAAGTGTTCAAAGCGCTCCAAAGTGTTCAAAGCGCTCCTAAGCGTTTAAAGCGCTCCTAAAGCGCTCCTAAAGCGCTCCTAAGTGTTCCAAAGCGCTCCTAAAGCGCTCCTAAAGCGCTCCTAAAGCGCTCCTAAGTGTTCCAAATCGTTCCAAAGCGCTCCTAAGTGTTCAAAGCGCTCCTAAGTGTTCCAAAGCGCTCCTAAGTGTTCAAAGCGCTCCTAAGTGTTCAAAGCGCTCCTAAAGCGCTCCTAAAGCACTCCTAAAGCACTCCTAAGTTTTCAAAGCACCTTTAAAGCGCTCCTTAGTGTTCCAAAGCGCTTCTAAAGCGCTCCTAAGTGTTCCAAAGCGCTCCTAAGTGTTCCAAAGCGCTCCTAAAGCGCTCCTAAGTGTTCCAAAGCGCTCCTAAGTGTTCAAAGCGCTCCAAAGTGTTCAAAGCGCTCCTAAGTGTTCCAAAGCGCTCCTAAGTGTTCCAAAGCGCTCCTAAAGCGCTCCTAAGTGTTCCAAAGCGCTCCTAAGTGTTCAAAGCTCTCCAAAGTGTTCAAAGCGCTCCTAAGTGTTTAAAGCGCTCCTAAAGCGCTCCTAAGTGTTCCAAAGCGCTCCTAAAGCGCTCCTAAAGCGCTCCTAAGTCTTCCAAAGCGCTCCTAAGTGTTCAAAGCGCTCCTAAGTGTTCAAAGCACTCCTAAGTGTTCAAAGCACCCCTAAAGCGCTCCTAAGTGTTCCAAAGCGCTCCTAAGTGTTCCAAAGCGCTCTTAAAGCGCTCTTAAAAGCGCTCTTAAAAGCGCTCTTAAGTGTTCCAAAGCGCTCTTAAAGCGCTTTTATGTGTTCAAAGCACCCCTACAGCACTCCTTAGTGTTCCAAAGCGCTTCTAAAGCGCTCCTAAGTGTTCCAAAGCGCTCCTAAGTGTTCCAAAGCGCTCCTAAGTGTTCCAAAGCGCTCCTAAAGCGCTCCTAAGTGTTCAAAGCGCTCCAAAGTGTTCAAAGCGCTCCTAAGCGTTTAAAGCGCTCCTAAAGCGCTCCTAAGTGTTCCAAAGCACTCCTAAAGCGCTCCTAAAGCGCTCCTAAGTGTTCCAAATCGTTCCAAAGCGCTCCTAAGTGTTCAAAGCGCTCCTAAGTGTTCCAAAGCGCTCCTAGGTGTTCAAAGCGCTCCTAAGTGTTCAAAGCGCTCCTAAAGCGCTCCTAAAGCACTCCTAAAGCACTCCTAAGTGTTCAAAGCACCCCTAAAGCGCTCCTTAGTGTTCCAAAGCGCTTCTAAAGCGCTCCTAAGTGTTCAAAGCGCTCCTAAGTGTTCCAAAGCGCTCCTAAGTTTTCAAAGCGCTCCTAAGCGTTTAAAGCGCTCCTAAAGCGCTCCTAAAGCACTCCTAAGTGTTCAAAGCGCTCCTAAGTGTTCCAAAGCGCTCCTAAGTTTTCAAAGCGCTCCTAAGCGTTTAAAGCGCTCCTAAAGCGCTCCTTAGTGTTCCTAAGTGTTCCAAAGCGCTCCTAAGTGTTCAAAGCGCTCCTAAGTGTTCAAAGCGCTCCTAAAGCGCTCCTAAAGCACTCCTAAGTGTTCAAAGCACCCCTAAAGCGCTCCTTAGTGTTCCAAAGCGCTTCTAAAGCTCTCCTAAGTGTTCCAAAGCGCTCCTAAGTGTTCCAAAGCTCTCCAAAGTGTTCAAAGCGCTCCTAAGTGTTTAAAGCGCTCCTAAAGCGCTCCTAAGTGTTCCAAAGCGCTCCTAAAGCGCTCCTAAAGCGCTCCTAAGTCTTCCAAAGCGCTCCTAAGTGTTCAAAGCGCTCCTAAGTGTTCAAAGCACTCCTAAGTGTTCAAAGCACCCCTAAAGCGCTCCTAAGTGTTCCAAAGCGCTCCTAAGTGTTCCAAAGCGCTCTTAAAGCGCTCTTAAAGCGCTCTTAAGTGTTCCAAAGCGCTCTTAAAGCGCTTTTATGTGTTCAAAGCACCCCTACAGCACTCCTTAGTGTTCCAAAGCGCTTCTAAAGCGCTCCTAAGTGTTCAAAGCGCTCCTAAGTGTTCCAAAGCGCTCCTAAGTGTTCAAAGCGCTCCTAAGTGTTCAAAGCGCTCCTAAAGCGCTCCTAAAGCACTCCTAAAGCACTCCTAAGTGTTCAAAGCACCCCTAAAGCGCTCCTTAGTGTTCCAAAGCGCTTCTAAAGCGCTCCTAAGTGTTCAAAGCGCTCCTAAGTGTTCCAAAGCGCTCCTAAGTTTTCAAAGCGCTCCTAAGCGTTTAAAGCGCTCCTAAAGCGCTCCTAAAGCACTCCTAAGTGTTCAAAGCACTCCTAAGTGTTCCAAAGCGCTCCTAAGTTTTCAAAGCGCTCCTAAGCGTTTAAAGCGCTCCTAAAGCGCTCCTTAGTGTTCCTAAGTGTTCCAAAGCGCTCCTAAGTGTTCAAAGCGCTCCTAAGTGTTCAAAGCGCTCCTAAAGCGCTCCTAAAGCACTCCTAAGTGTTCAAAGCACCCCTAAAGCGCTCCTTAGTGTTCCAAAGCGCTTCTAAAGCTCTCCTAAGTGTTCCAAAGCGCTCCTAAGTGTTCCAAAGCGCTCTTAAAGCGCTCTTAAGTGTTCAAAGCGCTCCTAAAGCGCTCCTAAGTGTTCCAAAGCGCTCCTAAGTGTTCAAAGCACCCCTAAAGCGCTCCTTAGTGTTCCAAAGCGCTTCTAAAGCGCTCCTTAGTGTTCCAAAGCGCTCCTAAGTGTTCCAAAGCGCTCCTAAAGCGCTCCTAAGTGTTCCAAAGCGCTCCTAAGTGTTCAAAGCGCTCCAAAGTGTTCAAAGCGCTCCTAAGTGTTTAAAGCGCTCCTAAAGCGCTCCTAAGTGTTCCAAAGCGCTCCTAAAGCGCTCCTAAAGCGCTCCTAAGAGTTCCAAAGCGCTCCTAAGTGTTCAAAGCACTCCTAAGTGTTCCAAAGCGCTCCTAAAGCGCTCCTAAAGCGCTCCTAAGTGTTCCAAAGCGCTCCTAAGTGTTCCAAAGCGCTCCTAAAGCGCTCCTAAGTGTTCCAAAGCGCTCCTAAATGTTCAAAGCGCTCCAAAGTGTTCAAAGCGCTCCTAAGTGTTTAAAGCGCTCCTAAAGCGCTCCTAAGTGTTCCAAAGCGCTCCTAAAGCGCTCCTAAAGCGCTCCTAAGTGTTCCAAAGCGCTCCTAAGTGTTCAAAGCGCTCCTAAAGCGCTCCTAAAGCACTCCTAAGTGTTCAAAGCACCCCTAAAGCGCTCCTTAGTGTTCCAAAGCGCTTCTAAAGCTCTCCTAAGTGTTCCAAAGCGCTCCTAAGTGTTCCAAAGCGCTCCTAAGTGTTCCACAGCGCTCTTAAAGCGCTCTTAAGTGTTCCAAAGCGCTCTTAAAGCGCTCTTAAGTGTTCAAAGCGCTCCTAAAGCGCTCCTAAGTGTTCCAAAGCGCTCCTAAGTGTTCAAAGCACCCCTAAAGCGCTCCTTAGTGTTCCAAAGCGCTTCTAAAGCGCTCCTTAGTGTTCCAAAGCGCTCCTAAGTGTTCCAAAGCGCTCCTAAAGCGCTCCTAAGTGTTCCAAAGCGCTCCTAAGTGTTCAAAGCGCTCCAAAGTGTTCAAAGCGCTCCTAAGTGTTTAAAGCGCTCCTAAAGCGCTCCTAAGTGTTCCAAAGCGCTCCTAAAGCGCTCCTAAAGCGCTCCTAAGAGTTCCAAAGCGCTCCTAAGTGTTCAAAGCACTCCTAAGTGTTCCAAAGCGCTCCTAAAGCGCTCCTAAAGCGCTCCTAAGTGTTCCAAAGCGCTCCTAAGTGTTCCAAAGCGCTCCTAAAGCGCTCCTAAGTGTTCCAAAGCGCTCCTAAATGTTCAAAGCGCTCCAAAGTGTTCAAAGCGCTCCTAAGTGTTTAAAGCGCTCCTAAAGCGCTCCTAAGTGTTCCAAAGCGCTCCTAAAGCGCTCCTAAAGCGCTCCTAAGTGTTCCAAAGCGCTCCTAAGTGTTCAAAGCACTCCTAAGTGTTCCAAAGCGCTCCTAAAGCGCTCCTAAAGCGCTCCTAAGTGTTCCAAAACGCTCCTAAGTGTTCAAAGCGCTCCTAAGTGTTCCAAAGCGCTCCTAAAGCGCTCCTAAAGCACTCCTAAGTGTTCAAAGTACCCCTAAAGCGCTCCTTAGTGTTCCAAAGCGCTTCTAAAGCGCTCCTAAGTGTTCCAAAGCGCTCCTAAGTGTTCCAAAGCGCTCTTAAAGCGCTCTTAAAGCGCTCTTAAGTGTTCCAAAGCGCTCTTAAAGCGCTCTTATGTGTTCAAAGCACCCCTAAAGCACTCCTTAGTGTTCCAAAGCGCTTCTAAAGCGCTCCTAAGTGTTCCAAAGCGCTCCTAAGTGTTCCAAAGCGCTCCTAAGTGTTCCAAAGCGCTCCTAAAGCGCTCCTAAGTGTTCCAAAGCGCTCCTAAGTGTTCAAAGCGCTCCAAAGTGTTCAAAGCGCTCCTAAGCGTTTAAAGCGCTCCTAAAGCGCTCCTAAAGCGCTCCTAAGTGTTCCAAAGCGCTCCTAAAGCGCTCCTAAAGCGCTCCTAAAGCGCTCCTAAGTGTTCCAAATCGTTCCAAAGCGCTCCTAAGTGTTCCAAAGCGCTCTTAAAGCGCTCTTAAGTGTTCAAAGCGCTCCTAAAGCGCTCCTAAGTGTTCCAAAGCGCTCCTAAGTGTTCAAAGCACCCCTAAAGCGCTCCTTAGTGTTCCAAAGCGCTTCTAAAGCGCTCCTTAGTGTTCCAAAGCGCTCCTAAGTGTTCCAAAGCGCTCCTAAAGCGCTCCTAAGTGTTCCAAAGCGCTCCTAAGTGTTCAAAGCGCTCCAAAGTGTTCAAAGCGCTCCTAAGTGTTTAAAGCGCTCCTAAAGCGCTCCTAAGTGTTCCAAAGCGCTCCTAAAGCGCTCCTAAAGCGCTCCTAAGAGTTCCAAAGCGCTCCTAAGTGTTCAAAGCACTCCTAAGTGTTCCAAAGCGCTCCTAAAGCGCTCCTAAAGCGCTCCTAAGTGTTCCAAAGCGCTCCTAAGTGTTCCAAAGCGCTCCTAAAGCGCTCCTAAGTGTTCCAAAGCGCTCCTAAATGTTCAAAGCGCTCCAAAGTGTTCAAAGCGCTCCTAAGTGTTTAAAGCGCTCCTAAAGCGCTCCTAAGTGTTCCAAAGCGCTCCTAAAGCGCTCCTAAAGCGCTCCTAAGTGTTCCAAAGCGCTCCTAAGTGTTCAAAGCGCTCCTAAAGCGCTCCTAAAGCACTCCTAAGTGTTCAAAGCACCCCTAAAGCGCTCCTTAGTGTTCCAAAGCGCTTCTAAAGCTCTCCTAAGTGTTCCAAAGCGCTCCTAAGTGTTCCAAAGCGCTCCTAAGTGTTCCACAGCGCTCTTAAAGCGCTCTTAAGTGTTCCAAAGCGCTCTTAAAGCGCTCTTAAGTGTTCAAAGCGCTCCTAAAGCGCTCCTAAGTGTTCCAAAGCGCTCCTAAGTGTTCAAAGCACCCCTAAAGCGCTCCTTAGTGTTCCAAAGCGCTTCTAAAGCGCTCCTTAGTGTTCCAAAGCGCTCCTAAGTGTTCCAAAGCGCTCCTAAAGCGCTCCTAAGTGTTCCAAAGCGCTCCTAAGTGTTCAAAGCGCTCCAAAGTGTTCAAAGCGCTCCTAAGTGTTTAAAGCGCTCCTAAAGCGCTCCTAAGTGTTCCAAAGCGCTCCTAAAGCGCTCCTAAAGCGCTCCTAAGAGTTCCAAAGCGCTCCTAAGTGTTCAAAGCACTCCTAAGTGTTCCAAAGCGCTCCTAAAGCGCTCCTAAAGCGCTCCTAAGTGTTCCAAAGCGCTCCTAAGTGTTCCAAAGCGCTCCTAAAGCGCTCCTAAGTGTTCCAAAGCGCTCCTAAATGTTCAAAGCGCTCCAAAGTGTTCAAAGCGCTCCTAAGTGTTTAAAGCGCTCCTAAAGCGCTCCTAAGTGTTCCAAAGCGCTCCTAAAGCGCTCCTAAAGCGCTCCTAAGTGTTCCAAAGCGCTCCTAAGTGTTCAAAGCACTCCTAAGTGTTCCAAAGCGCTCCTAAAGCGCTCCTAAAGCGCTCCTAAGTGTTCCAAAACGCTCCTAAGTGTTCAAAGCGCTCCTAAGTGTTCCAAAGCGCTCCTAAAGCGCTCCTAAAGCACTCCTAAGTGTTCAAAGTACCCCTAAAGCGCTCCTTAGTGTTCCAAAGCGCTTCTAAAGCGCTCCTAAGTGTTCCAAAGCGCTCCTAAGTGTTCCAAAGCGCTCTTAAAGCGCTCTTAAAGCGCTCTTAAGTGTTCCAAAGCGCTCTTAAAGCGCTCTTATGTGTTCAAAGCACCCCTAAAGCACTCCTTAGTGTTCCAAAGCGCTTCTAAAGCGCTCCTAAGTGTTCCAAAGCGCTCCTAAGTGTTCCAAAGCGCTCCTAAGTGTTCCAAAGCGCTCCTAAAGCGCTCCTAAGTGTTCCAAAGCGCTCCTAAGTGTTCAAAGCGCTCCAAAGTGTTCAAAGCGCTCCTAAGCGTTTAAAGCGCTCCTAAAGCGCTCCTAAAGCGCTCCTAAGTGTTCCAAAGCGCTCCTAAAGCGCTCCTAAAGCGCTCCTAAAGCGCTCCTAAGTGTTCCAAATCGTTCCAAAGCGCTCCTAAGTGTTCAAAGCGCTCCTAAGTGTTCCAAAGCGCTCCTAAGTGTTCAAAGCGCTCCTAAGTGTTCAAAGCGCTCCTAAAGCGCTCCTAAAGCACTCCTAAAGCACTCCTAAGTTTTCAAAGCACCTTTAAAGCGCTCCTTAGTGTTCCAAAGCGCTTCTAAAGCGCTCCTAAGTGTTCCAAAGCGCTCCTAAGTGTTCCAAAGCGCTCCTAAAGCGCTCCTAAGTGTTCCAAAGCGCTCCTAAGTGTTCAAAGCGCTCCAAAGTGTTCAAAGCGCTCCTAAGTGTTCCAAAGCGCTCCTAAGTGTTCCAAAGCGCTCCTAAAGCGCTCCTAAGTGTTCCAAAGCGCTCCTAAGTGTTCAAAGCTCTCCAAAGTGTTCAAAGCGCTCCTAAGTGTTTAAAGCGCTCCTAAAGCGCTCCTAAGTGTTCCAAAGCGCTCCTAAAGCGCTCCTAAAGCGCTCCTAAGTCTTCCAAAGCGCTCCTAAGTGTTCAAAGCGCTCCTAAGTGTTCAAAGCACTCCTAAGTGTTCAAAGCACCCCTAAAGCGCTCCTAAGTGTTCCAAAGCGCTCCTAAGTGTTCCAAAGCGCTCTTAAAGCGCTCTTAAAAGCGCTCTTAAGTGTTCCAAAGCGCTCTTAAAGCGCTTTTATGTGTTCAAAGCACCCCTACAGCACTCCTTAGTGTTCCAAAGCGCTTCTAAAGCGCTCCTAAGTGTTCCAAAGCGCTCCTAAGTGTTCCAAAGCGCTCCTAAGTGTTCCAAAGCGCTCCTAAAGCGCTCCTAAGTGTTCAAAGCGCTCCAAAGTGTTCAAAGCGCTCCTAAGCGTTTAAAGCGCTCCTAAAGCGCTCCTAAGTGTTCCAAAGCACTCCTAAAGCGCTCCTAAAGCGCTCCTAAGTGTTCCAAATCGTTCCAAAGCGCTCCTAAGTGTTCAAAGCGCTCCTAAGTGTTCCAAAGCGCTCCTAGGTGTTCAAAGCGCTCCTAAGTGTTCAAAGCGCTCCTAAAGCGCTCCTAAAGCACTCCTAAAGCACTCCTAAGTGTTCAAAGCACCCCTAAAGCGCTCCTTAGTGTTCCAAAGCGCTTCTAAAGCGCTCCTAAGTGTTCAAAGCGCTCCTAAGTGTTCCAAAGCGCTCCTAAGTTTTCAAAGCGCTCCTAAGCGTTTAAAGCGCTCCTAAAGCGCTCCTAAAGCACTCCTAAGTGTTCAAAGCGCTCCTAAGTGTTCCAAAGCGCTCCTAAGTTTTCAAAGCGCTCCTAAGCGTTTAAAGCGCTCCTAAAGCGCTCCTTAGTGTTCCTAAGTGTTCCAAAGCGCTCCTAAGTGTTCAAAGCGCTCCTAAGTGTTCAAAGCGCTCCTAAAGCGCTCCTAAAGCACTCCTAAGTGTTCAAAGCACCCCTAAAGCGCTCCTTAGTGTTCCAAAGCGCTTCTAAAGCTCTCCTAAGTGTTCCAAAGCGCTCCTAAGTGTTCCAAAGCTCTCCAAAGTGTTCAAAGCGCTCCTAAGTGTTTAAAGCGCTCCTAAAGCGCTCCTAAGTGTTCCAAAGCGCTCCTAAAGCGCTCCTAAAGCGCTCCTAAGTCTTCCAAAGCGCTCCTAAGTGTTCAAAGCGCTCCTAAGTGTTCAAAGCACTCCTAAGTGTTCAAAGCACCCCTAAAGCGCTCCTAAGTGTTCCAAAGCGCTCCTAAGTGTTCCAAAGCGCTCTTAAAGCGCTCTTAAAGCGCTCTTAAGTGTTACAAAGCGCTCTTAAAGCGCTTTTATGTGTTCAAAGCACCCCTACAGCACTCCTTAGTGTTCCAAAGCGCTTCTAAAGCGCTCCTAAGTGTTCCAAAGCGCTCCTAAGTGTTCCAAAGCGCTCTTAAAGCGCTCTTAAAGCGCTCTTAAGTGTTCCAAAGCGCTCTTAAAGCGCTTTTATGTGTTCAAAGCACCCCTACAGCACTCCTTAGTGTTCCAAAGCGCTTCTAAAGCGCTCCTAAGTGTTCCAAAGCGCTCCTAAGTGTTCCAAAGCGCTCCTAAGTGTTCCAAATCGTTCCAAAGCGCTCCTAAGTGTTCAAAGCGCTCCTAAGTGTTCCAAAGCGCTCCTAAGTGTTCAAAGCGCTCCTAAGTGTTCAAAGCGCTCCTAAAGCGCTCCTAAAGCACTCCTAAAGCACTCCTAAGTGTTCAAAGCACCCCTAAAGCGCTCCTTAGTGTTCCAAAGCGCTTCTAAAGCGCTCCTAAGTGTTCAAAGCGCTCCTAAGTGTTCCAAAGCGCTCCTAAGTTTTCAAAGCGCTCCTAAGCGTTTAAAGCGCTCCTAAAGCGCTCCTAAAGCACTCCTAAGTGTTCAAAGCACTCCTAAGTGTTCCAAAGCGCTCCTAAGTTTTCAAAGCGCTCCTAAGCGTTTAAAGCGCTCCTAAAGCGCTCCTTAGTGTTCCTAAGTGTTCCAAAGCGCTCCTAAGTGTTCAAAGCGCTCCTAAGTGTTCAAAGCGCTCCTAAAGCGCTCCTAAAGCACTCCTAAGTGTTCAAAGCACCCCTAAAGCGCTCCTTAGTGTTCCAAAGCGCTTCTAAAGCTCTCCTAAGTGTTCCAAAGCGCTCCTAAGTGTTCCAAAGCGCTCCTAAGTGTTCCACAGCGCTCTTAAAGCGCTCTTAAGTGTTCCAAAGCGCTCTTAAAGCGCTCTTAAGTGTTCAAAGCGCTCCTAAAGCGCTCCTAAGTGTTCCAAAGCGCTCCTAAGTGTTCAAAGCACCCCTAAAGCGCTCCTTAGTGTTCCAAAGCGCTTCTAAAGCGCTCCTAAGTGTTCCAAAGCGCTCCTAAGTGTTCCAAAGCGCTCCTAAAGCGCTCCTAAGTGTTCCAAAGCGCTCCTAAGTGTTCAAAGCGCTCCAAAGTGTTCAAAGCGCTCCTAAGTGTTTAAAGCGCTCCTAAAGCGCTCCTAAGTGTTCCAAAGCGCTCCTAAAGCGCTCCTAAAGCGCTCCTAAGAGTTCCAAAGCGCTCCTAAGTGTTCAAAGCACTCCTAAGTGTTCCAAAGCGCTCCTAAAGCGCTCCTAAAGCGCTCCTAAGTGTTCCAAAGCGCTCCTAAGTGTTCCAAAGCGCTCCTAAAGCGCTCCTAAGTGTTCCAAAGCGCTCCTAAATGTTCAAAGCGCTCCAAAGTGTTCAAAGCGCTCCTAAGTGTTTAAAGCGCTCCTAAAGCGCTCCTAAGTGTTCCAAAGCGCTCCTAAAGCGCTCCTAAAGCGCTCCTAAGTGTTCCAAAGCGCTCCTAAGTGTTCAAAGCACTCCTAAGTGTTCCAAAGCGCTCCTAAAGCGCTCCTAAAGCGCTCCTAAGTGTTCCAAAACGCTCCTAAGTGTTCAAAGCGCTCCTAAGTGTTCCAAAGCGCTCCTAAAGCGCTCCTAAAGCACTCCTAAGTGTTCAAAGCACCCCTAAAGCGCTCCTTAGTGTTCCAAAGCGCTTCTAAAGCGCTCCTAAGTGTTCCAAAGCGCTCCTAAGTGTTCCAAAGCGCTCTTAAAGCGCTCTTAAAGCGCTCTTAAGTGTTCCAAAGCGCTCTTAAAGCGCTCTTATGTGTTCAAAGCACCCCTAAAGCACTCCTTAGTGTTCCAAAGCGCTTCTAAAGCGCTCCTAAGTGTTCCAAAGCGCTCCTAAGTGTTCCAAAGCGCTCCTAAGTGTTCCAAAGCGCTCCTAAAGCGCTCCTAAGTGTTCCAAAGCGCTCCTAAGTGTTCAAAGCGCTCCAAAGTGTTCAAAGCGCTCCTAAGCGTTTAAAGCGCTCCTAAAGCGCTCCTAAAGCGCTCCTAAGTGTTCCAAAGCGCTCCTAAAGCGCTCCTAAAGCGCTCCTAAAGCGCTCCTAAGTGTTCCAAATCGTTCCAAAGCGCTCCTAAGTGTTCAAAGCGCTCCTAAGTGTTCCAAAGCGCTCCTAAGTGTTCAAAGCGCTCCTAAGTGTTCAAAGCGCTCCTAAAGCGCTCCTAAAGCACTCCTAAAGCACTCCTAAGTTTTCAAAGCACCTTTAAAGCGCTCCTTAGTGTTCCAAAGCGCTTCTAAAGCGCTCCTAAGTGTTCCAAAGCGCTCCTAAGTGTTCCAAAGCGCTCCTAAAGCGCTCCTAAGTGTTCCAAAGCGCTCCTAAGTGTTCAAAGCGCTCCAAAGTGTTCAAAGCGCTCCTAAGTGTTCCAAAGCGCTCCTAAGTGTTCCAAAGCGCTCCTAAAGCGCTCCTAAGTGTTCCAAAGCGCTCCTAAGTGTTCAAAGCTCTCCAAAGTGTTCAAAGCGCTCCTAAGTGTTTAAAGCGCTCCTAAAGCGCTCCTAAGTGTTCCAAAGCGCTCCTAAAGCGCTCCTAAAGCGCTCCTAAGTCTTCCAAAGCGCTCCTAAGTGTTCAAAGCGCTCCTAAGTGTTCAAAGCACTCCTAAGTGTTCAAAGCACCCCTAAAGCGCTCCTAAGTGTTCCAAAGCGCTCCTAAGTGTTCCAAAGCGCTCTTAAAGCGCTCTTAAAGCGCTCTTAAGTGTTCCAAAGCGCTCTTAAAGCGCTTTTATGTGTTCAAAGCACCCCTACAGCACTCCTTAGTGTTCCAAAGCGCTTCTAAAGCGCTCCTAAGTGTTCCAAAGCGCTCCTAAGTGTTCCAAAGCGCTCCTAAGTGTTCCAAAGCGCTCCTAAAGCGCTCCTAAGTGTTCAAAGCGCTCCAAAGTGTTCAAAGCGCTCCTAAGCGTTTAAAGCGCTCCTAAAGCGCTCCTAAGTGTTCCAAAGCACTCCTAAAGCGCTCCTAAAGCGCTCCTAAGTGTTCCAAATCGTTCCAAAGCGCTCCTAAGTGTTCAAAGCGCTCCTAAGTGTTCCAAAGCGCTCCTAGGTGTTCAAAGCGCTCCTAAGTGTTCAAAGCGCTCCTAAAGCGCTCCTAAAGCACTCCTAAAGCACTCCTAAGTGTTCAAAGCACCCCTAAAGCGCTCCTTAGTGTTCCAAAGCGCTTCTAAAGCGCTCCTAAGTGTTCAAAGCGCTCCTAAGTGTTCCAAAGCGCTCCTAAGTTTTCAAAGCGCTCCTAAGCGTTTAAAGCGCTCCTAAAGCGCTCCTAAAGCACTCCTAAGTGTTCAAAGCGCTCCTAAGTGTTCCAAAGCGCTCCTAAGTTTTCAAAGCGCTCCTAAGCGTTTAAAGCGCTCCTAAAGCGCTCCTTAGTGTTCCTAAGTGTTCCAAAGCGCTCCTAAGTGTTCAAAGCGCTCCTAAGTGTTCAAAGCGCTCCTAAAGCGCTCCTAAAGCACTCCTAAGTGTTCAAAGCACCCCTAAAGCGCTCCTTAGTGTTCCAAAGCGCTTCTAAAGCTCTCCTAAGTGTTCCAAAGCGCTCCTAAGTGTTCCAAAGCTCTCCAAAGTGTTCAAAGCGCTCCTAAGTGTTTAAAGCGCTCCTAAAGCGCTCCTAAGTGTTCCAAAGCGCTCCTAAAGCGCTCCTAAAGCGCTCCTAAGTCTTCCAAAGCGCTCCTAAGTGTTCAAAGCGCTCCTAAGTGTTCAAAGCACTCCTAAGTGTTCAAAGCACCCCTAAAGCGCTCCTAAGTGTTCCAAAGCGCTCCTAAGTGTTCCAAAGCGCTCTTAAAGCGCTCTTAAAGCGCTCTTAAGTGTTCCAAAGCGCTCTTAAAGCGCTTTTATGTGTTCAAAGCACCCCTACAGCACTCCTTAGTGTTCCAAAGCGCTTCTAAAGCGCTCCTAAGTGTTCCAAAGCGCTCCTAAGTGTTCCAAAGCGCTCCTAAGTGTTCAAAGCGCTCCAAAGTGTTCAAAGCGCTCCTAAGCGTTTAAAGCGCTCCTAAAGCGCTCCTAAGTGTTCCAAAGCGCTCCTAAAGCGCTCCTAAAGTGCTCCTAAGTGTTCCAAATCGTTCCAAAGCGCTCCTAAGTGTTCAAAGCGCTCCTAAGTGTTCCAAAGCGCTCCTAAGTGTTCCAAAGCGCTCCTAAGTGTTCAAAGCGCTCCTAAAGCGCTCCTAAAGCACTCCTAAAGCACTCCTAAGTGTTCAAAGCACCCCTAAAGCGCTCCTTAGTGTTCCAAAGCGCTTCTAAAGCGCTCCTAAGTGTTCAAAGCGCTCCTAAGTGTTCCAAAGCGCTCCTAAGTTTTCAAAGCGCTCCTAAGCGTTTAAAGCGCTCCTAAAGCGCTCCTAAAGCACTCCTAAGTGTTCAAAGCACTCCTAAGTGTTCCAAAGCGCTCCTAAGTTTTCAAAGCGCTCCTAAGCGTTTAAAGCGCTCCTAAAGCGCTCCTTAGTGTTCCTAAGTGTTCCAAAGCGCTCCTAAGTGTTCAAAGCGCTCCTAAGTGTTCAAAGCGCTCCTAAAGCGCTCCTAAAGCACTCCTAAGTGTTCAAAGCACCCCTAAAGCGCTCCTTAGTGTTCCAAAGCGTTTCTAAAGCTCTCCTTAGTGTTCCAAAGCGCTCCTAAGTGTTCCAAAGCGCTCCTAAGTGTTCCACAGCGCTCTTAAAGCGCTCTTAAGTGTTCCAAAGCGCTCTTAAAGCGCTCTTAAGTGTTCAAAGCGCTCCTAAAGCGCTCCTAAGTGTTCCAAAGCGCTCCTAAGTGTTCAAAGCGCTCCAAAGTGTTCAAAGCGCTCCTAAGAGTTTAATACGCTCCTAAGTGTTCCAAAGCGCTCCTAAAGCGCTCCTAAGTGTTTCAAAGCGCTCCTAAGTTTTCAAAGCGCTCCTAAGCGTTTAAAGCGCTCCTAAAGCGCTCCTTAGTGTTCCTAAGTGTTCCAGCCTGGTGGATCAGGGTCACTATATGGCACCTTTAAGACAGAAAGAGCTCAGGGAGAAAATAACTGTCTCTTCAGAACAAACAGAATATGTCTCGGGTTAGGGTCGGTCGATAGGGTCGATAGGGTCGATAGGGTCGATAGGGTCGATAGGGTCGATAGGGTCGATAGGGTCGATAGGGTCGATAGGGTCGATAGGGTCGATAGGGTCGATAGGGTCGATAGGGTCGATAGGGTCGATGCACAGCCTAAATGACCTCCTTTTGCATGAAGAGAATTAAAAAATATAAACTTTGTTATTCCTCAATAAGATTTTTCCTAATTCTCCTTTAAATAATCTGAATGTCAGACCTCAGCGTTTGTGCAAATAAAAGCTTTATTGTGTTTGTGTGGTGTTATTGTACAGACACATGGAACATGGAAAGGAGTGGGTGCTCCTGTCATCTGCACATGGAACATGGAAAGGAGTGGGTGCTCCTGTCATATGCACATGGAACATGGAAAGGAGTGGGTGCTCCTGTCATCTGCACATGGATCATGGAAAGGAGTGGGTGCTCCTGTCATCTGCACAGGGATCATGGAAAGGAGTGGGTGCTCCTGTCATCTGCACATGGATCATGGAAAGGAGTGGGTGCTCCTGTCATCTGCACATGGATCATGGAAAGGAGTGGGTGCTCCTGTCATCTGCACATGGAACATGGAAAGGAGTGGGTGCTCCTGTCATGCACATGGAACATGGAAAGGAGTGGGTGCTCCTGTCATCTGCACATGGATCATGGAAAGGAGTGGGTGCTCCTGTCATCTGCACAGGGATCATGGAAAGGAGTGGGTGCTCCTGTCATCTGCACATGGATCATGGAAAGGAGTGGGTGCTCCTGTCATCTGCACATGGATCATGGAAAGGAGTGGGTGCTCCTGTCATCTGCACATGGATCATGAAAAAGAGTGGGTGCTCCTGTCATCTGCACATGGATCATGGAAAAGAGTGGGTGCTCCTGTCATCTGCACATGGATCATGGAAAGGAGTGGGTGCTCCTGTCATCTGCACATGAAACATGGAAAGGAGTGGGTGCTCCTGTCATCTGCACATGGATCATGGAAAGGAGTGGGTGCTCCTGTCATCTGCACATGGATCATGAAAAAGAGTGGGTGCTCCTGTCATCTGCACATGGATCATGGAAAAGAGTGGGTGCTCCTGTCATCTGCACATGGATCATGGAAAGGAGTGGGTGCTCCTGTCATCTGCACATGGATCATGGAAAGGAGTGGGTGCTCCTGTCATCTGCACATGGATCATGGAAAGGAGTGGGTGCTCCTGTCATCTGCACATGAAACATGGAAAGGAGTGGGTGCTCCTGTCATCTGCACATGGATCATGGAAAGGAGTGGGTGCTCCTGTCATCTGCACATGGATCATGAAAAAGAGTGGGTACTCCTGTCATCTGCACATGGATCATGGAAAAGAGTGGGTGCTCCTGTCATCTGCACATGGATCATGGAAAGGAGTGGATGCTCCTGTCATCTGCACATGAAACATGGAAAGGAGTGGGTGCTCCTGTCATCTGCACATGGATCATGAAAAAGAGTGGGTGCTCCTGTCATCTGCACATGGATCATGGAAAGGAGTGGGTGCTCCTGTCATCTGCACATGGATCATGGAAAGGAGTGGGTGCTCCTGTCATCTGCACTTTATGAGCTTTAGAATAGAATAGATGTGACACATCCGTCTCACATCTGACTCTCTGTGTATGTCCTCAACGTCAGGGGGAGCAGGTGAGTCCAAAAGCTCCATTCTTATTATATTGAACAAAATCAGTGTTTTTCACCTTCTCAAACTTGGTCTGGTGGTGTTGGGGTCTTCAGCAGTTCCTTTATGTCACGTACAGCAGAACGGAGCCAATTACAGGGCTGGAAACAGGCCAAGGTTAAACAGTCTTTAACAGCACAGAACAGAAAAGTACAAAGTCTTTTGGTTAAGATTGACAATAACAAAAAGGTCCTTCCAGCGGTGGCAGTGCCAGAGGCAGACGACAGGCGTCGTCAGGTCCGCTCCAGGTTCGGTGCACAGGCAAACAGCGTTGTCGGAGGATCGGCCAAAGGGGAATCAAGACGTCCAAGGTCGATGACAGCAAAACGGGATCACGAGGATAAGGCAAAAAACAGAGTCAGAGTCCAAAATTATCACCCGCTTGATAGCCGGGGCCGACCAGGTAACGCAGACAATCTGGCCCCGAGGCAGAGAAAATACACATCTAACATGCCACACCTAGTGACAAACAAGCAGATACAGCTGTGGACCCACGCACAGGTGAGGCGAGCCTGTGATGAGCAGAGACAAGGGGGCGGGAACCAGAGAGACAAAGGGGCGGTAACCAGAGAGACAAGGGGGCGGTAACCAGAGAGACAAGGGGGCGGTAACCAGAGAGACAAGGGGGCGGTAACCAGAGAGGAGAAGAAGAAGGGAGGGGGGAAACCAAGAGGAGCAGAGACAGAAAACCTGTGTATGAAACAAGACAAACTACATCACCAGACGTGACACTTTCTGTTGAAACCTTTCTGGCAGAACTCTGCCTCCAATGTCCCACTAAACGGTCTTAAACGTTTCTATCATACATTTATCAAACATGCATTTTTACGGCTCGCCTCTCCACAGATCCGACCATAGGGCTTGTTGCATCTTTGTGTTTAATATTTGTCAGAACAATGGACTCAATGTGGTTGAGTAAATAACAAATGCTTATGAAATGAATGTGACCTGGAGGCAGGTTTGACTGTTGCACGGCGACCACTTTCTGCCAACAAGAGGTCACTGCGGGGCGGACGAAGAGGTCACTGCGGGGCGCCGAAGAGGTCACTGCGTGGCGGACGAAGAGGTCACTGCGTGGCGGACGAAAAGGTCACTGCGGGGCGACAAAGAGGTCACTGCGGGGCGGACGAAGAGGTCACTGCGGGGTGGACGAAGAGGTCACTGCGGGGCGGACGAAGACGCCACTGCGGGGCGGACGAAGAGGTCACTGCGGGGCGACGAAGAGGTCACTGCGGGGCGACGGAGAGGTCACTGCGGGGCGACGAAGAGGTCCAATGCAAAAATAATGTTTTTCAAATATCATAAACTGCCTTCGTCCCCTGATCATGGTGTGGGCCCCTGGTCATGGTGTGGGTCCCTGGTCATGGTGTGGGTCCCTGGTCATGGTGTGGGCCCCTGGTCATGGTGTAGGTCCCTGGTCATGGTGTGGGTCCCTGGTCATGGTGTGGGTCCCTGGTCATGGTGTGGGCCCCTGGTCATGGTGTGGGCCCCTGGTCATTGTGTGGGTCCCTGGTCATGGTGTGGGCCCCTGGTCATGGTGTGACCAGGGTTGTGCATGAGATGGGGAAAGTATTTGTGAGATACTCACAGGGTCATCATCCCCATTTAATGCGATGTTCAACGATGATGTTCCATTTTCCTGCTTCTAATGAGTCTGCAGGGGGCGTGTCTGAGGACGGGGCGCGTCTGAGGACGGGGCGTGTCTGAGGAGGGGGCGTGTCTGAGGGAGGAGGGCGTGTCTGAGGACGGGGCGTGTCTGAGGAGGGGGCGTGTCTGAGGGAGGAGGCCGTGTCTGAGGACGGGGCGTGTCTGAGGACGGGGCGTGTCTGAGGACGGGGCGTGTCTGAGGAGGGGGCGTGTCTGAGGGAGGGGGGCGTGTCTGAGGACGGGGGGTGTCTGAGGACGGGGCGTGTCTGAAGACGGGGCATGTCTGAGGGAGGAGGGCGTTAGGGAGTGTCTGAGGGAGGAGGGCGTGTCTGAGAGAGGAGGGCGTGTCTGAGGGAGGAGGGCGTGTCTGAGGGAGGAGGGCGTGTCTGAGGGAGGAGGGCGTCAGTGAGTGATTGGAAGCCAGCGAGCACTTTGCCCTTAACCCTTTGGTGGTTCTGCACGGCCGAACTGAAAAGTATCATGGTTCTAATAATACACTTCTACATGTCCCATTTATACTTTATACACTTCTACATGTCCCATTTATACTTTATACACTTCTACATGTCCCATTTATACTTTATACACTTCTACATGTCCCATTTATACTTTATACACTTCTACATGTCCCATTTATACTTTATACACTTCTACATGTCCCATTTATACTTTATACACTTCTACATGTCCCATTTATACTTTATACACTTCTACATGTCCCATTTATACTTTATACACTTCTACATGTCCCATTTATACTTTATACACTTCTACATGTCCCATTTATACTTTATACACTTCTACATGTCCCATTTATACTTTATACACTTCTTGGACCACATCTGTTTCCCTCCTCTCACTTCCTCTGAGCCGCAATGACAAATCCAGACTTTATTTATTTACAAGACGCAAAATTAAGCAGCCGAACCCAAACTGTGGTCGTCATTGTTGTCCAGACATTCTGCTCAGGTCATTGCTGTCCAGACATTCTGCTCAAGTCATTGCTGTCCAGACATTCTGCTCAGGTCATTGTTGTCCAGACATTCTGCTCAGGTCATTGTTGTCCAGACATTCTGCTCAGGTCATTGCTGTCCAGACATTCTGCTCAGGTCATTGTTGTCCAGACATTCTGCTCAGGTCATTGTTGTCCAGACATTCTGCTCAGGTCATTGCTGTCCAGACATTCTGCTCAAGTCATTGCTGTCCAGACATTCTGCTCAGGTCATTGTTGTCCAGACATTCTGCTCAGGTCATTGTTGTCCAGACATTCTGCTCAGGTCATTGTTGTCCAGACATTCTGCTCAAGTCATTGCTGTCCAGACATTCTGCTCAGGTCATTGTTGTCCAGACATTCTGCTCAGGTCATTGTTGTCCAGACATTCTGCTCAGGTCATTGTTGTCCAGACATTCTGCTCAGGTCATTGTTGTCCAGACATTCTGCTCAGGTCATTGTTGTCCAGACACAGCTGATGCTTCTTTCTGAGCCTCAGCCAGAAACAGCAGCAAAAACACAAGTCTAGGTCTGGTCCAATTTAAAAATGCATAAACACAACTTTGGATGTCAAATCTCCCAAATAGTGGAGCGGTTAAGCTGATAAATTGTGCCCTTTTTGAAAGAAGCATGAGACTTTCAGGACAGGATCTTTAAACCTCTAAGGTGAATATTTGATATGGAAGCTCTCTGGAGCTGACCCGTGATGGCCTGGAAACAGGATTTTCTGAAATGGCCGCCAGCAAATTAACCATACATAGTTATTTCACTTGCAGGATCATGAACTTGGTGTCTAAACATAGGTTTTTAGGTACTGTGAGTCTACTGGGGTAAAATACAAGGTCCCAAGTATGTCAGCCATCTTTGATTTTCAAAATGGCCGACACCAAAGTGAGAAAACTTCACATTTCAACATATAGAGAAGATAGAAGCATGATTTTGATGTCTAAACGTGGGTTTTGAGGTACAGTGAGTCTTATAGCATGCACTAGAATGTTACATGTATGTCTGCCATCTTGGATTTTCAAAATGGCTGCCTCAAAAATGACCAAAATACAATTTTTTAGCATGTAGACATGATAGAAGCATTATTATGGTTTCTGAACTCAGCCTTTTGGGTATGGGTAGCTCATTTGAATTCACCAAATGTGTCAAGTAATGCTTGCTTTTGCTAAAATAGTCATACTATCTGCAAAATACATCTATAAGCTATTAATTTCTGTGTTTATATAAGAATGATGAAGAATTATATAGTGTCTTTGCTAAATCACATATAATATTCTGTTGGTAATTTGCTGTGTCAATTACTTTCGTCATTGATTATGTATTTAATATAACAAAATCACTTTAATTGTAATGTATAAAATTATCAAATACTGATTAATGCCCTGTCCTTTATATATGCATATGCATATGGCAATGCAAATATAATGGTGCACCCAAAATTCCTTATGATAAGGAGTGAGTCATGTATAAAGCCATTTACCTATTATCAGGAATAAGCAGTTGTAAGTCATTCATTGTCTCTGCATTGGTCACACTAACTCATATTTTATATTGCTTCAGGGGCATGTGAGGTGCTTTGATATATGGTGGTCAAATGTAGAGTAGAAACTTTAGAAACGCTTAACACATCTGCTTCTCTGCTTTACTATCTAGAAACCATGAACATGTCTAAACGACCTTCGCTTGTAGATACTTCTTTACCACAGGAGCCCAAACAGCCAAATTTGTGCTTTGTGCCAAGAAGGATCAAGTGATGACCCAGACATACAACGTCCCATCCGGTCCACACACAAACCAGTTGGTGCTGGCTTTGTATCACTTGCAAAAGATTTACTCCTGTGCAAAGAAGCAGAGAACTTTCCATTGCCTCTTGCTCTGACGAGACCAGATGAAGGAAAGAGACTAGAGTCGTCGTGTGGCGCAAAAGATGTAGGGTGATGTTCAAAGCATGCTAAATAGGAATCTGAAAGAGCAGTCAGAAAAGCAGAAGACATCAGGCAAATACACACGTTCTTCAATTGGCTCAATGCCACAAGTTGAAGAATCTTTGTGTTTTGTCTGTGACCCGAAGGCTTCCATGAGTTCATGACTAAACAGTTAGATATAAATGTTAGACAGTGTGCCACACAACTAAACGACACAAAGCATTTGGCCAAATCTTGTGCCTGGAGACATGACAGCCATGGAGGCTAAGTACCACCACAACTGTTTGAACAAACTCTATAATAGGACCAGGAGACCAATGTAACAGGACACAAGAAGATGCCTGTCTGGAAGGAATTGCATTTGCTGAGCTTGTGGCCTTTATGGAGGAAAGGAGGGATATGGATTGTGCACAAGTGTTCAGGTTAGCAGAATTGGCAGAACTCTACAAGGTTCGTCTCAATCAGTTGGGGGCCCCTGCGGAAAACCGCATCCATATCACTAGACTTAAGAACAGACTTCTCTTGACAGTCCCAGGCCTTATGTCACAGACACATGGGAGACACACTCATCACATTTGAGGAGAACCTTGGAGAAGCCCTGAAAAAAGCTTGTGACTATGACAGTGATGCCATACATATGATGAGAACAGCGAAAACAATACTTGCAGAAATCTTTGAAGCCAAGTTCACCTTTGATGGCTCATTTGATCCTGAGGGCCTGAGTGCCAGGCTAAGGCAGTTCCACCAACATTCATGGCACTGATAAGCATGATATTGGATGGTGCCAACATAAAGAACCAGACACAACTTTCAAATTCATCCACCAAACCCGCTGCCCTCACAGTCTCACAGTTACTGATCTTTAACAGTGTCAAGCCCGCCCAGAATCTACTGGCACTGGGCGCCACAATCGAAACTTAAATTGCCTTAAGATTCATGCTGTGACACGGTCACTCATATCTCCATGCTGAAATGAGTGATTTTGTCATTTAAAGGCAGCAATTTGGAAAATCCAAGATGGGTGACATACTTGGGACATTCTAGCATATGACAGTAGACTCGCAATACCCCAAAACCAATGTTTAGACACCAAAATCATGCTTCTATCTTCTCTATATGCTGAAATGTGTAGTTTTGTCTATTTGGTGTCGGCCATTTTGAAAAATCAAGATGGCTGACGTACTTGGGACCTTGTATTATATGCCAGTAGACTCACAGTACCTCAAAACTTATGTTTATGCACCAAGTTCATGTTCCTATGTGTCCTACAAGTGAAATAACTATATATGGTTCATTTGCTGGCGGCCAATTCAGAAAATCCTGTTTCCAGGCCGTCACAGGTCAGATCCAGAGAGCTTCCACATCAAATATTTACCTTAGGGATGTAATGATCCTGTCCTGAAATTCTCACGCTTCTTTCAAAAAGTGCACAATTCCTTTAAAATCTAAACGGCATAAATACGTCTGGAGTCGTCCAGTCACACATGTGTGCAGCAGGGCTGGCAGCGGGGCGTGGCAGCAGGGCGTGGCAGCAGGGCGTGGCGGCAGGGCGTGGCAGCAGGGCGTGGCAGCAGGGCGTGGCATTCAACTATGCAACATTTTCCAATTTTCCTCTTGACAAACTAGTCAAAGTGTCGTTCTTATATTATAAGCACTTTCCTGGACGTTCGGGATGATGTGCTCAGCCTGATCGTGTCTGTCCGGCTGCAGTCGAATGGATTTATCCGTCTATATCACGAGTTCACCCGGGGAGACTCCATCTTTTCACCTGAGCGAGCTCTTCTGCAGCGCCGTCCTCCTCAGAGCCATGCTACACCTGAGCGAGCTCTTCTGCAGCGCAGGAGATAACTGCACAAAGGAAGTGGAGGTAAAGATAGATACAGAGGGGTGAGACAGGGCTGTGCTTGGTCCCTGTTGTTTGCTTTGAACTTGGCTCCGATATATTAGACGATCAGAAACAATTTATAGCGTCTCAATTGAGGGGAAAGAACATAAAATATCCTTCTGCGCAGATGATGTTTGACTGTATTAGACAAAAGAAAAAATGTCCGTTCCCAATGGGATGCAATTATTTCATGATATTGGTCCAATTTCTGGAAACAAATTAAATATACAAAAAGAGATATTTTTCTCCTGGCGCCTCTTTTAAATGGAATCTCTTTTCTCCACAATAATCTCCGGGGTTCCTGTACAGGTCTTATACTGAGAGTCATGTGGTGCCGGGGGTTCCTGTACAGGTCTTATACTGAGAGTCATGTGGTGCCGGGGGTTCCTGTACAGGTCTTATACTGAGAGTCATGTGGTGCCGGGGGTTCCTGTACAGGTCTTATACTGAGAGTCATGTGGTGCCGGGGGTTCCTGTACAGGTCTTATACTGAGAGTCATGTGGTGCCGGGGGTTCCTGTACAGGTCTTATACTGAGAGTCATGTGGTGCCGGGGGTTCCTGTACAGGTCTTATACTGAGAGTCATGTGGTGCCGGGGGTTCCTGTACAGGTCTTATACTGAGAGTCATGTGGTGCCGGGGGTTCCTGTACAGGTATTATACTGAGAGTCATGTGGTGCAGGGAGTTCCTGTACAGGTCTTATACTGAGAGTCATGTGGTGCCGGGGGTTCCTGTACAGGTCTAATACTGAGAGTCATGTGGTGCCGGGGGTTCCTGTACAGGTTTTATACTGAGAGTAATGTGGTGCCTGAGGTTCCTGTACAGGTCTCATATTGAGAGTCATGTGGTGCCTGAGGTTCCTGTACAGGTCTTATACTGAGAGTCATGTGGTGCCGGGGGTTCCTGTACAGGTCCTATACTGAGTAATGTGGTGCCGGGGGTTCCTGTACAGGTCTTATACTGAGAGTCATGTTGTGCCGGGGGTTCCTGTACAGGTCCTATACTGAGAGTCATGTGGTGCCGGGGGTTCCTGTACAGGTCTTATACTGAGAGTAATGTGGTGCCGGGGGTTCCTTTACAGGTCTTATACTGAGAGTCATGTGGTGCAGGGGGTTCCTGTACAGGTCTTATACTGAGAGTCATGTGGTGCCGGGGGTTCCTGTACAGGTCTAATACTGAGAGTCATGTGGTGCCGGGGGTTCATGTACAGGTCTCATATTGAGAGTCATGTGGTGCCTGAGGTTCCTGTACAGGTCTTATACTGAGAGTCATGTGGTGCCGGGGGTTCCTGTGCAGGTCCTATACTGAGTCATGTGGTGCCGGGGGTTCCTGTACAGGTCTTATACTGAGAGTCATGTGGTGCCGGGGGTTCCTGTACAGGTCCTATACTGAGAGTCATGTGGTGCCGGGGGTTCCTTTACAGGTCTTATACTGAGAGTAATGTGGTGCCGGGGGTTCCTGTACAGGTCTTATACTGAGAGTCATGTGGTGCAGGGGGTTCCTGTACAGGTCTTATACTGAGAGTCATGTGGTGCCTGAGGTTCCTGTACAGGTCTTATACTGAGAGTCATGTGGTGCAGGGGGTTCCTGTACAGGTCTTATACTGAGAGTCATGTGGTGCCTGAGGTTCCTGTACAGGTCTTATACTGAGAGTCATGTGGTGCAGGGGGTTCCTGTACAGAGTCTGACGGAGGAAGTGAAGAATCCCCGGCTCAAATCTGTTCTTACGACATGGAAGGAGCTGCTCAGAACAAACTAAACACATATGTTACAATCTTAAACTGGTAAAGTTTTATGACCAAAGGTTTTGTACCAAATAGACCTGACCTGAGACTCAAGCTCTGGAGGACAAAAGGTCTGGAGGACAAAAGGTCTGGAGGACAAAAGGTCTGGAGGACAAAAGGTCTAAAGGTTTTTCACCAGATGTAAAAGAGAATCACATGAAAAGATTTGAGGAGATGAAAGAGAAGCTTTTATAGCTTTTTACAAATAAAGAGTCATGACCTTAAGTCCAGGCTTAAAACGTTCCTCTTCGAAATCGCTTATGGTCAGAGTAGTTAGGAACATAAAGATAAACCCACAGCTTCAGCTACGCTGCCCTAGGAGTAACTATGCTGGGGGAAGTATGACAGCTTGAGCACTATCCTCTTCTTCTGACTACTTATGCTATCAAACAATATTTATTTTTTGATTCCACTTGCAAACTGTTCACCGCCTTCTTTTCTTTCTCTCACTTCTGAGGACCTGTGGACCCAGATGCCCCTCCCCTGGTGAAGTGGTCCCTGCCCTGTGTGGACGGTCCCTCATCTGCCTGAAGAGTGGCTCCAGTTCGCCTCAGTCGGTCCCTCATCTGCCTGAAGAGTGGGTCCAGCTCGCCTCCGACGGTCCCTCTTCTGCCTGAAGAGTGGGTCCAGCTCGCCTCCGACGGTCCCTCGTCTGCCTGAAGAGTGGGTCCAGCTCGCCTCCGACGGTCCCTCTTCTGCCTGAAGAGTGGGTCCAGCTCGACTCAGACGGTCCCTCTTCTGCCTGAAGAGTGGGTCCAGCTCGACTCAGACGGTCCCTCTTCTGCCTGAAGAGTGGGTCCAGCTCCAGTCTCCTCGTGTCCGTCTGTCCGTCTGTGAGAGTCGGATCTCTCCTTCACTGGAACTCCTCCAGGTTTCTACGCTTTTTTCCCAAAGAGGTTTTTTTTGTAGTTTTTCCTGGCCGAGAAGGAGAGTCTAAGGACAGAGGACCCTGGGACATCGTCCCTCGCCACCACAGACATTGTCTGACTTCATCGCCACCACAGACATTGTCTGACTTCATCGCCACCACAGACATTGTTGATTCATTTCTCCCTGTGGCACTCAGAGGCAACTGTTGTTGTGATTTTGGGCCTTACAAAAATAAATTGATTTGATTTGATTTGACCTTTATGACCTCTGACTGAAATGATCAAGGTTTATGAAGCAGAACTTTCAAGGGAACAATATGTAAATGATATCAATACTTTATCATCTAATAACTCTACTCAATATTCATTTGTTCATTCATTTATTTTCTCCCGTTTGTTCTCATTAGGGGCGACCAGGGTTCTCCACCGCAGGGTTCTCCACCGCAGGGTTCTCCACCACAGGGTTCTCCACCGCAGGGTTCTCCACCGCAGGGTTCTCCACCGCAGGGTTCTCCACCTTAATAACTGAAAACAAATGGGAAAGAGAGAATGACCCAGTGGAGCCAAGGGCCATTATTCTATGTCCCCTGGCCTCTTCCTCTGCACCTCCAGTGTCAGACACAATGAGGTCCTCTGGCCCCTTCCTCTGCGCCTCCAGTGTCAGACACAATCAGGTCCTCTGGCCTCTTCCTCTGCACCTCCAGTGTTAGACACAATGAGGTCCTCTGGCCTCTTCCTCTGCACCTCCAGTCGCATCAGTGTTTCACAACATCAGACCCAGACACTGCTTATTACACATGGAGAGTAATGAGAGGCTCAATCAGGTTTAATGATCCACGTCTCAGCTCTGAACATGAGCCATTACACAACAATGTTGGGAATGCACCTCTGTCTGAGTCTGGGACGTCCCGCCGCACACCTGGGGTAACCTGCAGCAGAAGAGTGCAGCACAGTCAGCCTGTTGTGAGCGCCTGTTGTGAGCGCCTATTGTGAGCGCCCGTCGTGAGCGCCCAGTTGTGAGCGAGTGCCCGTCGTGAGCGCCCATCGTGAGCGCCCGTCGTGAGCGCCTGTTGTGAGCGCCTGTTGTGAGCGCCCGTCGTGAGCGCCTGTGTAGCTTCAGCAGGACACAGTGTCTGCTCAAGTCCAGAGGTGGAAGAAATGACTCAAGGGAAAGTAAATGTAACATGAGCCTCAGTTTACAACTGTTTAGAAAATAGAAATAAATTACAGAAAATAATTTATTATGATCTTTTGACTTCACTTAAAATCCTAGAAAAGCTACTTTCTTACAGCTTTCATCTCGCTCATCACGTCATACTGAGGCTGCATGTTGCCATGGAAACGCCTTCTACAGCATCTTACAAAACATATTCCACCAACTCCACAAGTTCAGGCAAACTTTCCATCAGCAATCGTGTTGTGCGTGTCGCATAACACGATTGTGACTCTCGCACAACACAATTGTGACTCTCGCACAACACAATTGTGACTCTCGCACAACACGATTGTGACTCTCGCACAACACGATTGTGTATCTCGCACAACACGATTGTGACTCTCGCACAACACGATTGTGACTCTCGCACAACACGATTGTGTATCTCGCACAACACGATTGTGACTCTCGCACAACACGATTGTGACTCTCGCACAACACGATTGTGACTCTCGCACAACACGATTGTGACTCTCGCACAACACGATTGAGACTCTCGCACAACACGATTGTGACTCTCGTACAACACGATTGTGACTCTCGCACAACACGATTGTGACTCTCGCACAACACGATTGTGACTCTCGTACAACACGATTGTGACTCTCGCACAACACGATTGAGACTCTCGCACAACACGATTGTGACTCTCGTACAACACGATTGTGACTCTCGCACAACACGATTGTGACTCTCGCACAACACGATTGTGACTCTCGTACAACACGATTGTGACTCTCGCACAACACGATTGTGACTCTCGCACAACACGATTGTGACTCTCGCACAACACGATTGTGACTCTCGCACAACACGATTGTGACTCTCGCACAACACGATTGTGACTCTCGTACAACACGATTGTGACTCTCGCACAACACGATTGTGACTCTCGTACAACACGATTGTGACTCTCGCACAACACGATTTTGACTCTCGTACAACACGATTGTGACTCTCGCACGACACGATTGTGACTCTCGTACGACACGATTGTGACTCTCGCACGACACGATTGTGACTCTCGCACGACACGATTGTGACTCTCGCACAACACGATTGTGACTCTCGTACAACACGATTGTGACTCTCGTACAACACGATTGTGACTCTCGCACAACACGATTGTGACTCTCGCACAACACGATTGTGACTCTCGTACAACACGATTGTGACTCTCGCACAACACGATTGTGACTCTCGTACAACACGATTGTGACTCTCGTACAACACGATTGTGACTCTCGTACAACACGATTGTGACTCTCGCACAACACGATTGTGACTCTCGCACGACACGATTGTGACTCTCGTACAACACAATTGTGACGATTTACATCTGGTTTATAACAGTTTTATCTCTGTACAATTTGACAATTTAAGATGTTTTCATGTATTTCACTCAAAAACAAAATAAGATATTTTCTGTCGATTTAAACTTTGTTCTGTCCATTTCTCAGATTGATATGTTACATTAGCTTCATTTCATTCAGGAAGTTTGATTTCATAAAGTACAGTTTATGAGACACAAACCTTTTACATTTAGCTTTACTTCACTTGTATGATAGATTCTATATACTTATACTTGTATATACTTATACTTATACTTGTATTGTATATACTTATACTTATACTTGTATTGTATATACTTATACTTGTATATACTTATACTTGTATTGTATATACTTATACTTGTATTGTATATACTTATACTTAAACTTGTATTGTATATACTTATACTTGTATTGTATATACTTATACTTGTATTGTATATACTTATACTTATTAAAATGATCACTCCAATTAAAAATGTGAAAAATAAATGAAAGTTTCTGTTTTTTCATTAGAATCCTCTTTTCTTCTGGGTTTTTCTTCATGAGTTCAAGAAGATGAGGCCCAACATTGGACATGACTAACAAACAGATCGACCAAACAAACAGATCGACACATCGACAGGAACAAATTTAATCCAGTCGCTGCGACAAACCGCGGCTGTGACAATAACCATAAACCTCCTCCTCCATAAACCTCCTCCTCCATAAACCTCCTCCTCCATAAACCTCCTCCTGCATAAACCTCCTCCTCCATAAACCTCCTCCTCCATAAACCTCCTCCTCCATAAACCTCCTCCTGCATAAACCTCCTCCTCCATAAACCTCCTCCTGCATAAACCTCCTCCTCCATAAACCTCCTCCTCCATAAACCTCCTCCTCCATAAACCTCCTCCTGCATAAACCTCCTCCTCCATAAACCTCCTCCTCCATAAACCTCCTCCTCCATAAACCTCCTCCTCCATAAACCTCCTCCTCCATAAACCTCCTCCTGCATAAACCTCCTCCTCCATAAACCTCCTCCTGCATAAACCTCCTCCTCCATAAACCTCCTCCTCCATAAACCTCCTCCTGCATAAACCTCCTCCTCCATAAACCTCCTCCTGCATAAACCTCCTCCTGCATAAACCTCCTCCTCCATAAACCTCCTCCTGCATAAACCTCCTCCTCCATAAACCTCCTCCTGCATAAACCTCCTCCTGCATAAACCTCCTCCTCCATAAACCTCCTCCTGCATAAACCTCCTCCTCCATAAACCTCCTCCTGCATAAACCTCCTCCTCCATAAACCTCCTCCTGCATAAACCTCCTCCTGCATAAACCTCCTCCTCCATAAACCTCCTCCTGCATAAACCTCCTCCTCCATAAACCTCCTCCTCCATAAACCTCCTCCTGCATAAACCTCCTCCTGCATAAACCTCCTCCTCCATAAACCTCCTCCTGCATAAACCTCCTCCTGCATAAACCTCCTCCTCCATAAACCTCCTCCTGCATAAACCTCCTCCTCCATAAACCTCCTCCTCCATAAACCTCCTCCTCCATAAACCTCCTCCTGCATAAACCTCCTCCTCCATAAACCTCCTCCTCCATAAACCTCCTCCTGCATAAACCTCCTCCTCCATAAACCTCCTCCTCCATAAACCTCCTCCTCCATAAACCTCCTACTGCATAAACCTCCTCCTCCATAAACCTCCTCCTGCATAAACCTCCTCCTCCATAAACCTCCTCCTCCATAAACCTCCTCCTCCATAAACCTCCTCCTCCATAAACCTCCTCCTGCATAAACCTCCTCCTCCATAAACCTCCTCCTGCATAAACCTCCTCCTGCATAAACCTCCTCCTCCATAAACCTCCTCCTGCATAAACCTCCTCCTCCATAAACCTCCTCCTGCATAAACCTCCTCCTGCATAAACCTCCTCCTCCATAAACCTCCTCCTGCATAAACCTCCTCCTCCATAAACCTCCTCCTGCATAAACCTCCTCCTGCATAAACCTCCTCCTCCATAAACCTCCTCCTGCATAAACCTCCTCCTCCATAAACCTCCTCCTCCATAAACCTCCTCCTCCATAAACCTCCTCCTGCATAAACCTCCTCCTCCATAAACCTCCTCCTCCATAAACCTCCTCCTCCATAAACCTCCTCCAGCATAAACGTCCTCCTCCATAAACCTCCTCCTGCATAAACCTCCTCCTCCATAAACCTCCTCCTCGTGCATAAACCTCCTCCTCCATAAACCTACTCATCCATAAACCTCCTCCTGCATAAACCTCCTCCTCCATAAACCTCCTCCTCCATAAACCTCCTCCTGCATAAACCTCCTCCTCCATAAACCTCCTCCTCCATAAACCTCTTCCTGCATAAACCTCCTCCTCCATAAACCTCCTCCTCCTCCTCCTCCTCCTCCTCGATAAACCTCCTCCTGCATTAACATCCTCCTCCATAAACCTCCTCCTCCATAAACATCCTCCTCCATAAACCTCCTCCTCCTCCTCCTCCTCCTCCTCCTCCTCCATAAACCTCCTCCTGCATAAACCCTCCTCCATAAACCTCCTCCTCCATAAACCTCCTCCTGCATAAACCTCCTCCTCCATAAACCTCCTCCTCCATAAACCTCCTCCTCCATAAACCTCCTCCTCCATAAACCTCCTCCTGCATAAACCTCCTCCTCCATAAACCTCCTCCTGCATAAACCTCCTCCTCCATAAACCTCCTCCTGCATAAACCTCCTCCTCCATAAACCTCCTCCTGCATAAACCTCCTCCTCCATAAACCTCCTCCTGCATAAACCTCCTCCTGCATAAACCTCCTCCTCCATAAACCTCCTCCTGCATAAACCTCCTCCTCCATAAACCTCCTCCTGCATAAACCTCCTCCTGCATAAACCTCCTCCTCCATAAACCTCCTCCTGCATAAACCTCCTCCTCCATAAACCTCCTCCTGCATAAACCTCCTCCTCCATAAACCTCCTCCTCCATAAACCTCCTCCAGCATAAACGTCCTCCTCCATAAACCTCCTCCTGCATAAACCTCCTCCTCCATAAACCTCCTCCTCGTGCATAAACCTCCTCCTCCATAAACCTACTCATCCATAAACCTCCTCCTGCATAAACCTCCTCCTCCATAAACCTCCTCCTCCATAAACCTCCTCCTGCATAAACCTCCTTCTCCATAAACCTCCTCCTCCATAAACCTCTTCCTGCATAAACCTCCTCCTCCATAAACCTCCTCCTCCTCCTCCTCCTCCTCGATAAACCTCCTCCTGCATTAACATCCTCCTCCATAAACATCCTCCTCCATAAACCTCCTCCTCCTCCTCCTCCTCCTCCTCCTCCATAAACCTCCTCCTGCATAAACCCTCCTCCATAAACCTCCTCCTCCATAAACCTCCTCCTGCATAAACCTCCTCCTCCATAAACCTCCTCCTCCATAAACCTCCTCCTCCTCCTCCATAATCCTCTTCCTGCATAAACCTCCTCCTCCATAAACCTCCTCCTCCATAAACCTCCACCTCCTCCTCCTCCACCTCCTCCTGCATAAACCTCCTCCTGTATAAACCTCCTCCTCCATAAACCTCCTCCTCCATAAACCTCCTCCTGCATAAACCTCCTCCTCCATAAACCTCCTCCTCCATAAACCTCCTCTTGCATAAACCTCTTCCTGCATAAACCTCCTCCTGCATAAACGTCCTCCTGCTTAAACCTCCTCCTCCATAAACCTCCTCCTCCATAAACCTCCTCCTGCATAAACCTCCTCCTCCATAAACCTCCTCCTCCTCCATAAACCTCCTCCTGCATAAACCTCCTCCTCCATAAACCTCCTCCTCCATAAACCTCCTCCTCCATAAACCTCCTCCTGCATAAACCTCCTCTTCCATAAACCTCCTCCTCCATAAACCTCCTCCTGCATAAACCTCCTCCTCCATAAACCTCCTCCTCCATAAACCTCCTCCTCCCCCTCCTCCTCCTCCTCCTCCTCCATAAACCTCCTCCTGCATAAACCTCCTCCTCCATAAACCTCCTCCTCCATAAACCTCCTCCTCCTCCTCCTCCTCCTCCTCCTCCATAAACCTCCTCCTGCATAAACCTCCTCCTCCATAAACCTCCTCCTGCATAAACCTCCTCCTGCATAAACCTCCTCCTCCATAAACCTCCTCCTCCATAAACCTCCTCCTGCATAAACCTCCTCCTGCATAAACCTCCTCCTCCATAAACCTCCTCCTCCATAAACCTCCTCCTGCATAAACCTCCTCCTGCATAAACCTCCTCCTCCATAAACCTCCTCCTCCATAAACCTTCTCCTGCATAAACCTCCTCCTCCATAAACCTCCTCCTCCTCTATAAACCTCCTCCTGCATAAACCTCCTCCTCCATAAACCTCCTCCTGCATAAACCTCCTCCTGCATAAACCTCCTCCTGCATTAACCTCCTCCTCCATAAACCTCCTCCTCCATAAACCTCCTCCTCCATAAACGTCCTCCTCCATAAACCTCCTCCTGCATAAACCTCCTCCTCCATAAACCTCCTCCTCCATAAACCTCCTCCTCCTCCATAAACCTCCTCCTGCATAAACCTCCTCCTGCATAAACGTCCTCCTCCATAAACTTCCTCCTGCATAAACTTCCTCCTCCATAAACCTCCTCCTCCATAAACCTCCTCCTGCATAAACCTCCTCCTCCATAAACCTCCTCCTCCATAAATGTCCTCCTCCATAAACCTCCTCCTGCATAAACCTCCTCCTCCATAAACCTCCTCCTCCATAAACCTCCTCCTCCTCCATAAACCTCCTCCTGCATAAACCTACTCCTCCATAAACCTCCTCCTGCATAAACCTCCTCCTCCATAAACCTCCTCCTGCATAAACCTCCTCCTACATAAACCTCCTCCTGCATAATCCTCCTCCTGCATAAACCTCCTCCTCCATAAACCTCCTCCTGCATAAACCTCCTCCTGCATAAACCTCCTCCTCCATAAACCTCCTCCTCCATAAACCTCCTCCTGCATAAACCTCCTCCTGCATAAACCTCCTCCTCCATAAACCTCCTCCTGCATAAACCTCCTCCTCCATAAACCTCCTCCTCCATAAACCTCCTCCTCCATAAACCTCCTCCTGCATAAACCTCCTCCTCCATAAACCTCCTCCTCCATAAACCTCCTCCTCCATAAACCTCCTCCTGCATAAACCTCCTCCTCCTCCTCCTCCTCCATAAACCTCCTCCTGCATAAACCTCCTCCTGCATTAACCTCCTCCTCCATAAACCTCCTCCTGCATAAACCTC
Organism: Eucyclogobius newberryi; assembly: GCA_026437355.1. NCBI lineage: Eukaryota > Metazoa > Chordata > Actinopteri > Gobiiformes > Gobiidae > Eucyclogobius > Eucyclogobius newberryi. The sequence continues at coordinate 192,250 of JAPEHP010000002.1, read as the reverse complement.
CTCCTCCATAAACTTCCTCCTGCATAAACCTCCTCCTGCATAAACCTCCTCCTCCATAAACCTCCTCCTGCATAAACCTCCTCCTCCATAAACCTCCTCCTGCATAAACCTCCTCCTGCATAAACCTCCTCCTCCATAAACCTCCTCCTCCCCCTCCTCCTCCTCCTCCATAAACCTCCTCCTCCATAAACCTCCTCCTGCATAAACCTCCTCCTCCATAAACCTCCTCCTGCATAAACCTCCTCCTCCATAAACTTCCTCCTCGATAAACCTCCTCCTCCATAAACCTCCTCCTCCATAAACCTCCTCCTGCATAAACCTCCTCCTGCATAAACTTGCTCCTCCATAAACCTCCTCCTGCATAAACCTCCTCCTCCATAAACCTCCTCCTGCATAAACCTCCTCCTCCAAAAACCTCCTCCTCCATAAACCTCCTCCTGCATAAACCTCCTCCTGCATAAACCTCCTCCTGCATAAACCTCCTCCTCCATAAACCTCCTCCTCCATAAACCTCCTCCTCCATAAACTTCCTCCTCCATAAACCTCCTCCTGCATAAACCTCCTCCTCCATAAACCTCCTCCTGCATAAACCTTCTCCTCCAAAAACCTCCTCCTCCATAAACCTCCTCCTGCATAAACCTCCTCCTGCATAAACCTCCTCCTCCATAAACCTCCTCCTCCATAAACCTCCTCCTCCATAAACCTCCTCCTGCATAAACCTCCTCCTGCATAAACCTCCTCCTGCATTAACCTCCTCCTCCATAAACCTCCTCCTCCATAAACCTCCTCCTCCATCAACGTCCTCCTCCATAAACCTCCTCCTGCATAAACCTCCTCCTCCATAAACCTCCTCCTCCATAAACCTCCTCCTCCTCCATAAACCTCCTCCTGCATAAACCTCCCCCTGCATAAACGTCCTCCTCCATAAACCTCCTCCTGCATAAACTTCCTCCTCCATAAACCTCCTCCTCCATAAACCTCCTCCTCCATAAACCTCCTCCTCCTCCATAAACCTCCTCCTGCATAAACCTCCCCCTGCATAAACGTCCTCCTCCATAAACCTCCTCCTCCATAAACCTCCTCCTCCATAAATGTCCTCCTCCATAGACCTCCTCCTGCATAAACCTCCTCCTCCATAAACCTCCTCCTCCATAAACCTCCTCCTCCATAAACCTCCTCCTGCATAAACCTACTCCTCCATAAACCTCCTCCTGCATAAACCTCCTCCTCCATAAACCTCCTCCTGCATAAACCTCCTCCTGCATAAACCTCCTCCTGCATAATCCTCCTCCTGCATAAACCTCCTCCTGCATAAACCTCCTCCTGCATAAACCTCCTCCTGCATAAACCTCCTCCTGCATAAACCTCCTCCTCCATAAACCTCCTCCTCCATAAACCTCCTCCTCCATAAACCTCCTCCTGCATAAACCTCCTCCTCCATAAACCTCCTCCTCCATAAACCTCGTCCTCCATAAACCTCCTCCTGCATAAACCTCCTCCTCCATAAACCTCCTCCTCCTCCTCCATAAACCTCCTCCTGCATAAACCTCCTCCTGCATTAACCTCCTCCTCCATAAACCTCCTCCTGCATAAACCTCCTCCTCCATAAACCTCCTCCTGCATAAACCTCCTCCTCCATAAACTTCCTCCTCCATAAACCTCCTCCTCCATAAACCTCCTCCTCCATAAACCTCCTCCTGCATAAACCTCCTCCTCCAAAAACCTCCTCCTCCATAAACCTCCTCCTGCATAAACCTCCTCCTGCATAAACCTCCTCCTGCATAAACCCCCTCCTCCATAAACCTCCTCCTCCATAAACTTCCTCCTCCATAAACCTCCTCCTCCATAAACCTCCTCCTGCATAAACCTCCTCCTCCATAAACCTCCTCCTCCATAAACTTCCTCCTCCATAAACCTCCTCCTCCATAAACCTCCTCCTGCATAAACCTCCTCCTCCATAAACCTCCTCCTTCATAAACCTCCTCCTCCCACAGCCACACTCCACCCAAACTCCACCCACAGCAGCCCGAACAGAGGCAATGCATGTGAGGGGAAAGTGCTGTAGTCACAGAACGAGGGGAAGACCCACGGCTCTCTCTCCTGCTCCTCTTCCTCTTCTGCTCCTCCTCCTCTTCTCCTTCTCCTCTTCTGCTCCTCCTCCTCTTCTGCTCCTCCTCCGCTTCCTCTTCTGCTCCTCCTCTTCTGCTCCTCTTCCTCTTCTGCTCCTCCTCCTCTTCCTCTTCTGCTCCTCCTCTTCTGCTCCTCTTCCTCTTCTGCTCTTCCTTTTCTGCTCCTCTTCCTCTTCTGCTCCTCCTCCTCTTCTTCCTCTGCTCTTCCTCTTCAGCTCCTCCTCCTCTGCTCCTCCTCTTTAGCTCCTCTTCCTCTTTTGCTCTTCCTTTTCTGCTCCTCTTCCTCTTATGCTCCCCCTCCTCTTCACCTCCCCCTCTTCTGCTCCTCTTCCTCTTCTGCTCTTCCTTTTCTGCTCCTCTTCCTCTTCTGCTCCTCCTCCTCTTCCTCTTCTGCTCCTCCTCTTCAGCTCCTCCTCTTCTGCTCCTCCTCTTCTGCTCTTCCTTTTTTGCTCCTCTTCCTCTTCTGCTCCTCTTCCTCTTCTGCTTCTCCTCTTCTTCCTCTTCTGCTCCTCCTCTTCTGCTCTTCTTCCTCTTCTGCTCTTCCTTTTCTGCTCCTCTTCCTCTTCTGCTCCTTCTCCTCTTCTTCCTCTGCTCTTCCTCTTCAGCTCCTCCTCTTCTGCTCTTCCTCTTCTGCTCCTCCTCTTCTGCTCTTCCTCTTCTGCTCCTCCTCTTCTGCTCCTCCTCTTCAGCTCCTCTTCCTCTTTTGCTCTTCCTTTTCTGCTCTTCTTCCTCTTCTGCTCCTTCTCCTCTTCCTCTTCTGCTCCTCCTCATCTGCTCCTCTTCTTCTTCTGCTCTTCCTTTTCTGCTCCTCTTCCTCTTCTGCTCCTCCTCCTCCTCTTCCTCTTCTGCTCTTCCTTTTCTGCTCCTCTTCCTCTTCTGCTCCTCCTCCTCTTCCTCTTCTGCTCCTCCTCTTCAGCTCCTCCTCTTCAGCTCCTCCTCTTCAGCTCCTCCTCTTCAGCTCCTCCTCTTCTGCTCCTCCTCTTCAGCTCCTCTTCCTCGAGTCTCTTTCTTCAACTTCTCAGCGTAAATGGTCCAAAAACACAAATCTTTTGATGTGGTGAAGTCTGAGAGGGAAGAATGTGGAATACGCTCTGTTTTATCCCACAACGCTGAGGATCAACGTGAATGGAAAACTCCTTCTTTATAAAAGCCAATAAAAGTCCTATTCCTCCAAGTGAAATGGTTCTTTCAACATTTCAAAGCTTGTCATGTGATTCTCTTTTACAATCTGGTGAAAAACTTTTTATAATCCAGACCATGAATCTCAAGTAAGTTCTATTTGCCAAAAAACCTACATAAGCCGACCAGTTTAAGACTTTGTTTAGTTTGTATGTTTTGATCAACTCCTTCCATGTTGTAAGCACAGATTTTACCCAGGGATTCTTCACTTCCTCAAATTGACTCGACCGTCTGTCATCTGCAGTATCTGCCAACAAATCATTGACATCAGAACATGAGACGTTTTCAAAGTTCATCATATCCATAAACAGTGTGTCTCCTCTGAACAGCTGCAGGACCAGCCTCTGAACAGCTGCAGGACCAGCCTCTGAACAGCTGCAGGACCAGCCTCTGAACAGCTGCAGGACCAGCCTCTGAACAGGTGCTGGACCAGCCTCTGAACAGCTGCAGGACCAGCCTATGAACAGCTGCAGGACCAGCCTCTGAACAGGTGCAGGACCAGCCTCTGAACAGCTGCATGACCAGCCTCTGAACAGCTGCAGGTCCAGCCTCTGAACAGCTGCAGGACCAGCCTCTGAACAGCTGCAGGACTAACCTCTGAACAGCTGCAGGACTAGCCTCTGAACAGCTGCAGGACCAGCCTCTGAACAGGTGCAGGACCAGCCTCTGATCAGCTGCAGGACCAGCCTCTGAACAGCTGCAGGACCAGCCTCTGAACAGCTGCAGGACCAGCCTCTGAACAGGTGCTGGACCAGCCTCTGAACAGCTGCAGGACCAGCCTCTGAACAGCTGCAGGACCAGCCTCTGAATAGCTGCAGGACCAGCCTCTGAACAGCTGCAGGACCACCCTCTGAACAGCTGCAGGACCAGCCTCTGAACAGCTGCAGGACCAGCCGGTGGTTTGGGAAAAACAGACAGGTCAAAGACACAGAAATGATCATACAGAGCAACATCGAACACAGTGACATTTGAAATGTTTACCCCCTTTTGTAATGACGAGATCTAGAGTGTGCCCTCTGCTGTGGGTGGGGCCTCTCTGCTGTGGGTGGGGCCTCTCTGCTGTGGGTGGGGGCACTCTGCTGTGGGTGGGGCCACTCTGCTGTGGGTGGGGCCTCTCTGCTGTGGGTGGGTCCACTCTGCTGTGGGTGGGGCCTCTCTACTGTGGGTGGGGCCTCTCTGCTGTGGGTGGGTCCACTCTGCTGTGGGTGGGGTCTCTTTACTGTGGGTGGGGCCTCTCTGCTTTGCGTGGGGCCTCTCTGCTGTGGGTGGCGCCACTCTGCTGTGGGTGGGGCCTCTCTGCTGTGAGTGGGTCCACTCTGCTTTGGGTGGGGCCTCTCTACTGTGGGTGGGGCCTCTCTGCTGAGGGTGGGTCCACTCTGCTGTGGGTGGGGCCTCTTTACTGTGGGTGGGGCCACTCTGCTGTGGGTGGGGCCTCTCTGCTGTGGGTGGGGCCTCTCTGCTGTGGGTGGGGCCTCTCTACTGTGGGTGGGGCCTCTCTGCTGTGGGTGGGGCCTCTCTGCTGTGGGTGGGGCCTCTCTGCTGTGAGTGGGGCCTCTCTACTGTGGGTGGGGCCTGTCTACTGTGGGTGGGGCCTCTCTGCTGTGGGTGGGGCCTCTCTACTGTGGGTGGGGCCTCTCTGCTGTGGGTGGGGCCTCTCTGCTGTGGGTGGGGCCTCTCTGCTGTGAGTGGGGCCTCTCTACTGTGGGTGGGGCCTCTCTACTGTGGGTGGGGCCTCTCTGCTGTGGGTGGGGCCTCTCTGCTGTGGGTGGGGCCTCTCTACTGTGGGTGGGGCCTCTCTGCTGTGGGTGGGGCCTCTCTGCTGTGGGTGGGGCCTCTCTGCTGTGAGTGGGGCCTCTCTACTGTGGGTGGGGCCTGTCTACTGTGGGTGGGGCCTCTCTGCTGTGGGTGGGGCCTCTCTACTGTGGGTGGGGCCTCTCTGCTGTGGGTGGGGCCTCTCTGCTGTGGGTGGGGCCTCTCTGCTGTGAGTGGGGCCTCTCTACTGTGGGTGGGGCCTCTCTACTGTGGGTGGGGCCTCTCTGCTGAGGGTGGGTCCACTCTGCTGTGGGTGGGGCCTCTCTGCTGTGGGTGGGGCCTCTCTACTGTGGGTGGGGCCTCTCTGCTGTGGGTGGGGCCTCTCTACTGTGGGTGGGGCCTCTCTGCTGTGAGTGGGGCCTCTCTACTGTGGGTGGGGCCTCTCTACTGTGGGTGGGGCCTCTCTGCTGTGGGTGGGGCCTCTCTGCTGTGGGTGGGGCCTCTCTACTGTGGGTGGGGCCTCTCTGCTGTGGGTGGGGCCTCTCTGCTGTGGGTGGGGCCTCTCTGCTGTGAGTGGGGCCTCTCTACTGTGGGTGGGGCCTGTCTACTGTGGGTGGGGCCTCTCTGCTGTGGGTGGGGCCTCTCTACTGTGGGTGGGGCCTCTCTGCTGTGGGTGGGGCCTCTCTGCTGTGGGTGGGGCCTCTCTGCTGTGAGTGGGGCCTCTCTACTGTGGGTGGGGCCTCTCTACTGTGGGTGGGGCCTCTCTGCTGAGGGTGGGTCCACTCTGCTGTGGGTGGGGCCTCTCTGCTGTGGGTGGGGCCTCTCTACTGTGGGTGGGGCCTCTCTGCTGTGGGTGGGGCCTCTCTACTGTGGGTGGGGCCTCTCTGCTGTGAGTGGGGCCTCTCTACTGTGGGTGGGGCCTCTCTACTGTGGGTGGGGCCTCTCTGCTGTGGGTGGGGCCTCTCACATGCTGAGTAAGACTGAAATCATCAAGCTCTTTAGCGTTTCTGTCACAAACATTATCAACATGCACATTGAAATCACCTGTAATGACCAAACCATCAAAGTCTGTGCGACTGAAACATCTCATTAAAATCATCAGTGAAACGTTGTCAGTGCTGGAGAGGCTTGTATAAAACAATGAAGAGAATGTTTTTGCTCAATATTAAAGGAGACATACTCAAATGATGAAAACACTCCAAAAGAACAACCTGCGGGTCATTATTTCATCTCTAAAGACAGCACAGACTCCACCCCCTTTTTGTTTTCTCGTGTTTCAGATTCAAACTTAAATTTGGGTGAATATCCTGTTTTTCTCAAGTCATGTTTCAGTTAAAAACACAAAATCAAGATTATAAGAAGTAATAAAAATGATTAATTAATTACATAAGGATCTGTCATTTAGCAGCAAGTTTCAGACTGGGCCTCATCTTTTCACAGAATTGGAATCAAATTGCTCCGATTGGGCCTGACTCGCATTTTGTTTTCCCATCTGTGTGATGTGACACAGAAATAGCACAAGGGGGGGCTCTTTTTACACAGGGTTGGTTTGATTTTTAATACGATCAGATCAGATCAGCAAAGGTGTGTCGTCTTTGTCAATGAACAGAAGGAAAGAACTTGCTTTCGTGAATCGGTGCGACGTAAAACAATGAACAATGATAAAACAACCTATATAAGTCAAAAAGAGAAACAATTTAAATCTGCTATAGGATAAAAATTAAAATAGGCTATGAGATAAAAAAAAATAAGAATAAAAATAGGTTTACTATGTACACAAATTTACAGTTGAAATGACATATGTAGTGCAGAGAGTGACAGTGAGTGATTCAATTATAGTGAAAGTGACAGTGTTTAGGAAAGAAACTGTTCTTGTGGCGAGAGGTTCTGGCCCGGATGGTCCGTACCCTCCTGCTTGAGAGGAGTGGCCTCCTGCCTGAGGGGAGTGGCCTCCTGCTTGAGGGGAGTGGCCTCCTGCTTGAGGTGAGTGACCTCCTGCTTTAGAGGAGTGGCCTCCTGCTTGAGGGGAGTGGCCTCCTGCCTGAGGGGAATGACCTCCTGCTTGAGGGGAGTGGCCTCCTGCCTGAGGGGAGTGGCCTCCTGCTTGAGGGGAGTGGCATCTTGCCTGAGGGGAGTGGCCTCCTGCTTGAGGGGAGTGACCTCCTGCCTGAGGGGAGTGACCTCCTGCTTGAGAGGAGTGACCTTCTGCCTGAGGGGTGTGACCTCCTGCCTGAGGGGAGTGTCCTTCTGCCTAGGTGGCCTCCTGCCTAAGGGGAGTGGCCTTCTGCCTGAGGGGAGTGGCCTTCTGCCTGAGGGGAGTGGCCTCCTGCCTGAGGGGAGTGGCCTCCTGCCTGAGGGGAGTGGCCTCCTGCCTAGGTGGCCTCCTGCCTAAGGGGAGTGGCCTTCTGCCTGAGGGGAGTGGCCTTCTGCCTGAGGGGAGTGGCCTTCTGCCTAGGTAGCCTCCTGCCTAAGGGGAGTGGCCTTCTGCCTGAGGGGAGTGGCCTCCTGCCTGAGGGGAGTGTCCTTCTGCCTAGGTGGCCTCCTGCCTAAGGGGAGTGGCCTTCTGCCTGAGGGGAGTGGCCTTCTGCCTGAGGGGAGTGGCCTCCTGCCTGAGGGGAGTGGCCTCCTGCCTGAGGGGAGTGGCCTTCTGAGAGAGTATTGCTTTTCTCTGAGATTGTTCATAATTCTTTATGGAGAACCACACCTAAATATTTAAAATATTCCATTTACCATTTAAATGTGTAGGAGGGGCCAGTAAGACAGACTTTAAGTTTTTTGTATGTTTAGTTTTTATTCAGACATTGGGCCATTATTTTTCAGGAAATGCATCACAGTCGGTAGGAAAATGTCTGGTTTGGTCAAATATAGTAAGACATGATCTGCACCGCAGGCATTTCTATCTTCTGTCCCGTCAGGTCTAAGGACACAGGAGCTTTGGACCTTTGACAGACCCTATAAACATTGTTTAATCTGTTTTTCACTGTCGCCCTCGAGGCGACTACTATTGTGAGTTTAGGAGTTACAAAGATAAATTGAATTGAATTGTCTACTATTTTTGGCCCAATTGGTCCAAGTACAAAGCGAACAACATGCAGGACCAAGTACAACCCTGCCTCACCCCTCTTCCCAAAGTCAATGAGTCTGTCAAGTGAACTCAAATTTTGATTCTTGATGTCAGGCAGTCGTAAGGAGGCCCCTGGAAGACCCAGGACACGCTGGAGGGACTATGTCGCTCAGCTGGCCTGGGAACAGCTTGGGATCAGGAGATGGATGAGAAATAATCTCCAGATGTCAATCAATCTTATAATTAATCTATGGAACTTCTTCTTTATTTTTCCTCCAGTGCCTCTTGAATTTGATACATCCAAATAAGGTTGAATGCAAAGATTGCACTCGCTGCCACAGATTAAGGTTCAGTATAGAAGGTGATATCGCCCCCTGTTGGAGCAGACGCATTTAATAGAATAAAAACCTTTGCACTAATAGTGGAAACGAACCCTTCATGGCCTTTAGCTCTAACTCTCTGAGCTCCTTTGTTACTACATGTTCCCACATTCCTTTCAAAATGATTCAGACTCAGACAACTTCACCTTCTCACTGCCACACAACCCACGACCACAGAACCATGACGTGTCTGCGGGTGGGTTTCTACCCTCAGGCCCAGAGGAGGCGCAGAGGAGGCGCCGAGGAGACGCCGAGGAGGCGCCGAGGAGGCGCCGAGGAGACGCCGAGGAGGCGCAGAGGAGGCGCAGAGGAGGCGCGGAGGAGGCGCAGAGGAGGCGCAGGAGCGGCGTCTGGGTCAGGCTCCTCAGTCTGTTTACTTTATTACAAATTATGTATTCTCTTTGTTGTTCTTGTGATGGAAATGCACCAGTCCAAGGACGAAGAAGAGAAGAGAGTGGCTCTTATGGTCTAACGTGCCACCTACGGGACATCAACCCACACGGCCACATTGTCACCACTTTACAGAGAGTGAGAAAGTAACTGTAACTGTCCCATATGATACTGTAACTGTCCCATATGATACTGTGACTGTCCCATATGATATTGTAACTGTCCCATATGATATTGTAACTGTCCCATATGATACTGTAACTGTCCCATATGATACTGTAACTGTCCCATATGATACTGTAACTGTCCCATATGATACTGTAACTGTCCCATATGATGAACATAAATCCAGTGACAGAGGAATATCCCAGCCTCTTTCCAAAGTCACTGAGACTATTTTAAATGTGGTCAGCACATTAAATAAACAAGTCCAGCTAAACAGAATCAAACCCTTTTTCAGTGTCCACACTTATTATTACAGCTTTGTTTTGCGTCTGTCCAGAGGAGGTGGATCTGCTGCTGTCATGGAAACGAGCTGTGGTGCGCTGGAGCCACAGCCAGGGATAAACAGAGACTACAGCGGATTGTGCCTCTGCTGAGAAGGTTAAGTCTCTGCAGGACCTGTACGTCCAGGACTCTGGGACGAGCAGGTCAGATCACAGCTGACCCTTCTCACCCTGGACACTCACAGCTGACCCTTCTCACCCTGGACAAGGACTATTTGAGCCACTCCCCTCAGGCAGGAGACGACTCCCCTCAGGCAAGAGGTCACTTCCTTCAGACAGGAGGCCACACCCCTCATGCAGGAGGCCACTCCCCTCAGGCAGGAGGCCACTCCCCTGAAGCAGGAGGCCACTCCCCTCAGGCAGGAGGCCACTCCCCTGAAGCAGGAGGACACCCCCCTCAGATAGGAGGCCACTCCCCTCAAGCAGGAGGACACCCCATTCAGACAGGAGGCCACTCCCCTCAGGCAAGAGACCACTCCCCTCAGGCAGGAGGCCACTCCCCTCAGGCAGGAGGCCACTCCCCTCAGGCAGGAGGCCACTCCCCTCAGGCAGGAGGCCACTCCCCTCAGGCAGGAAGTCACTCCCCTCAGACATCTGTAAATTCAACTGTAAATTTTGTGTACATAATAAGCCTATTTTTATATATATATATATATATATATATATATATATATATATATATATATATATATATATATATATATATATATATATATATATATATATATATTTTATCCGCCTCTCCTTGAACCGACACCTTAACGTGGTGGAGGGGTTTGAGTGCCCGCATGATCCCGGGAGCTATGTTGTCGGGGGTTTCAAGCCCCTGGTAGGGTCTCCCAAGGCAAACAGGTCCTAGGTGACGGGTCAGACAAAGATCGGTTCAGAAGCCTCTTATGATGACTACAAGAACAAAGCTGTTTACGTCGCCCCGAGATTGGCGTCACCGGGGCCCCATCCTGGAGCCAAGCCTGGGATGGGTGCTCCATGGCGAGCGCCTGGTGGCCGGGTCTTACCCCACGGGGCCTGGCCGGGCACAGCCCGAAAGGGCGACGTGGGGCCGCCCTCCCGTGGGCCCACCACCCGCAGGAGGATCCATAAGGGGCCGGTGCAGAGAGATCTGGGCGGCAGTCGACGGCAGGGGCCTCGGCGACCAGATCTCCAGACACAGAGACTAACTCTGGGGACATGGAATGTCACCTCGCTGGGGGGGAAAGAGCCTGAGCTTGTGCGGGAGGTTGAGCGATACCGACTAGATATAGTCGCCTCACTTCCACGCACAGGTTGGGCTCTAGAACCCATCTCCTCGAGAGGGGCTGGACGCTCCACTTCTCTGGTGTTGCCCGCGGGGAGAGGTGGCGGGCTGGTGTGGGCTTGCTTATAGCCCCTCAGCTCAGCCGCCACGTGTTGGAGTTTACCCCAGTGAAGGAGAGGGTCGCGTCCGTCCGCCTTCGGGTGGGGGACAGGTCTCTCACTGTTGTGGCGGCCTACGGGCCGAACAGCAGTGCAGAGTACCCGGCCTTCTTGGAGTCCTTGGGAGGGGTACTGGACAGTGCACCGACCGGGGACTCCGTTGTTCTACTGGGGGACTTCAACGCCCACGTGGGCAATGATAGTGACACCTGGAGAGGGGTGATCGGGAAGAACGGCTTCCCCGATCTGAACCCGAGCGGTGTTCAGTTATTGGACTTCTGTGCTAGCCATGGATTGTCCATAACGAACACCATGTTCAAGCACAAGGTCCATCAGTGCACATGGCACCAGGACACCCTAGGCTGGAGGTCAATGATCGACTTTGTTGTCGTGTCATCTGACCTCCGGCCGCGTGTCTTGAAAACTCGGGTGAAGAGAGGGGCGGAGTTGTCAACCGATCACCACCTGGTGGTGAGTTGGATCCGCTGGCGGAGGAGGAAGCCGGACAGACTTGGCAGACCCAAGCACATTGTGAGGGTCTGTTGGGAACGTCTATTGGAGCCCTCTGTCAGTAGGGTATTCAAGTCGCACCTCCGGGAGAGCTTCTCCCATGTCCCGGGGGAGGTTGGGGACATTGAGTCCGAGTGGACCATGTTCTCCGCCTCCATTGTTGATGCGGCTGCTCGGAGTTGTGGTCGCAAGGTCTCCGGTGCCTGTCGTGGCGGCAACCCTCAAACCCGGTGGTGGACACCGGAAGTAAGGGATGCCGTCAGACTGAAGAAGGAGGCCTATTAGGCCACTCTGGCTTGTAGGTCTCCTGAGGTCATCGACGGGTATCGGCAGGCCAAGCGAGCCGCGGCTCGTGCTGTCGCAGAGGCAAAAACCCGGGCCTGGGAGGAGTTCGGGGAGGCCATGGAGGAGGACAATCGGTCGGCCCCAACGAAATTCTGTCAAACCGTCCGGCGCCTCAGGAGGGGGAAGCAGTGTCTCACCAACACCGTTTACGGTGCGGGTGGAGGCCTGCTGACCTCGACTGGGGATGTCGTCGGACGATGGAAGGAATACTTTGAGGATCTCCTTAATCCCTCAGTCACGTCTTCCGAAGATGAAGTAGAGACCGGGGACTCGGAGGCTGGCTCATCCATCACCTAAGCTGAAGTCACTGAGGTTGTTCGCAAACTCCTAGGTGGCAGGGCTCCGGGGGTGGATGAGATCCACCCTGAGTACCTAGAGTATCTGGATGTTGTAGGACTGTCTTGGCTGACACGTCTCTGCAACATCACGTGGTGGTCGGGGACTGTGCCTCTGGACTGGCAGACCGGGGTGGTGGTCCCTCTGTTTAAGAAGGGGGACCGGAGGGTGTGTGCCAACTACAGAGGGATCACACTCCTCAGCCTCCCATAAGGTCTATTCCAAGGTACTGGAGAGGAGAATCCGACCAATAGTCGAACCTCGTATTCAGGAGGAGCAGAGTGGTTTTCGTCCCGGTCGTCGAACACTGGACCAGCTCTATACCCTCCATCGGGTGCTCGAGGGTTCATTTGAGTTTGCCCAACCAGTCCACATGTGCTTTGTGGATCTGGAGAAGGCTTTCGACAGTGTCCCTCGGGGTCTCCTTTGGGGGTGGCTCCGGGAGTACGGGGTCCGGGGCCCTTTGGTCCCTGTATGACCGCATTGCCGGCAGTAAGTCAGACCTGTTCCCAGTGCATGTTGGACTCCGCCAGGGCTGCCCTTTGTCACCGGTTCTGTTCATAGTTTTTATGGACAGAATTTCTAGGCGTAGGATTCCATCTCTGCTGTTTGCAGACGATGTTGTCCTGATGGCTCCATCAAACCCGGACCTGCAGCTGCACTGGGACGGTTTGCAGCCGAGTATGAAGCGACTGGGATGAGAATCAGCACCTCCAAATCCGAGGCCATGGTTCTCGACCGGAAAAAGGTGGCTTGTCCTCTTCAGGTGGGTGGGGTGTCCTTGCCCCAAGTGGAGGAGTTCAAGTATCTCGGGGTCTTGTTCACGAGTGAGGGAAGGATGGAGCGTGAGATCGACAGGCGGATCGGTGCAGCGGCTGCAGTGATGCAGTCGCTGCATCGGACTGTTGTGGTGAAGAGGGAACTGAGCCGAAAGGCAAAGCTCTCTATTTACCAGTCGGTCTACGTTCCTACACTCACCTATGGTCATGAGCTTTGGGTAGTGACCGAAAGAACAAGATCGCGGATACAAGCGGTCGAAATGAGTTTCCTCCGCCGTGTGGCTGGGCGCTCCCTTAGAGATAAGGTGAGGAGCTCGGCCCCTCACGGGGGGAGCTCGGAGTAGAGCCGCTGCTTCTCCACGTCAAGAGGAGCCAGCTGAGGTGGCTCGGGCATCTGTTCCGGAGCCTCCTGGGCGCCTCGCTCGGGAGGTGTTTCAGGCATGTCCCACCGGGAAGAGGCCCCGGGGAAGACCCAGGACACGCTGGAGAGACTATGTCTCTCGGCTGGCCTGGGAACGCCTCGGGATCCCCCCGGAGGAGTTGGAGGAAGTGTCTGGGGAGGAGGAAGTCTGGGAGTCCCTGCTCAGACTGCTGCCCCCGCGACCCGGCCCCGGATAAAGCGGCAGAAGATGGATGGATGGATATTTTATCCTATAGCAGATTTAAATTGTTTTTTTTAAACCATTGTTCATTGTTTTGTTTCCAAAGCAAGTTCCTATGTTTGTGAAATCTGTTCTTTGGCAATGGCAATAAACCTTTTCTGATTTCTTTCTGAAATGTGTTTTTAACTATTTGCTCCCACAGTTGACCAGCAGGGGGCTCACAAACTAATGTCATGCATGACTCTGTTTTGAGTTTTGAAGAAGTGATTCAGAGTCACAGTGAAGTCCGGCTTTAGAGTCTGTGCGTCTCTGTTTCCACCTGATGTGTTTCTTATGATGGAGTCAAGTGCTCAGGACCGAAATAAACTTCTGACTAAAACCCACAAAACCAAGGGGGAAATCCAGCTCAAGGTCAGTGAAGTAGACCCAGGTCCAACCAGGACAGACCAAGGTCAAATCTAATCTGATTCGTTGAGATGTATTTACTTGATTGAACTAGACTATTCTACTTTAAAGGTTTTTCTTTCTTGATTTTTTGTACAGCAGGGGGCGCTAGTGCTGTGTTATTGTCTTCATGAACAGGACGTGTCCCGAGGAGTGGATCAGCAGGTGCCACAGGGGGCGCTAGTGCTGTGTTATTGTCTTCATGAACAGGACGTGTCCCGAGGAGTGGATCAGCAGGTGCCACAGGGGGCGCTAGTGCTGTGTTATTGTCTTCATGAACAGGACGTGTCCCGAGGAGTGGATCAGCAGGTGCCACAGGGGGCGCTAGTGCTGTGTTATTGTCTTCATGAACAGGACGTGTCCCGAGGAGTGGACCAGCAGGTGCCACAGGGGGCGCTAGTGCTGTGTTATTGTCTTCATGAACAGGACGTGTCCCGAGGAGTGGACCAGCAGGTGCCACAGGGGGCGCTAGTGCTGTGTTATTGTCTTCATGAACAGGACGTGTCCCGAGGAGTGGACCAGCAGGTGCCACAGGGGGCGCTAGTGCTGTGTTATTGTCTTCATGAACAGGACATGTCCCGAGGAGTGGACCAGCAGGTGCCACAGGGGGCGCTAGTGCTGTGTTATTGTCTTCATGAACAGGACATGTCCCGAGGAGTGGACCAGCAGGTGCCACAGGGGGCGCTAGTGCTGTGTTATTGTCTTCATGAACAGGACGTGTCCCGAGGAGTGGACCAGCAGGTGCCACAGGGGGCGCTAGTGCTGTGTTATTGTCTTCATGAACAGGACATGTCCCGAGGAGTGGACCAGCAGGTGCCACAGGGGGCGCTAGTGCTGTGTTATTGTCTTCATGAACAGGACATGTCCCGACAAAAAAGGACAAACACATTATAAATACAAAAATAAAAATACACGAGTACATCACATATGCAAATTACACCAAAAATACTCAAATCAGATCATTTTAAGGAAGGCAAGATATTCAGTGTTTGCAGTGCAGAACTAAGTCTGGTCTATGTCTGGTCTAACCCAGGTCTAACCCAGGTCTAACCCAGGTCTAACCCAGAACTAAGTCAGAACTATCCCAGGTCTATCCCAGAACTAAGTCAGAACTATCCCAGGTCTATCCCAGAACTAAGTCAGAACTATCCCAGGTCTATCCCAGAACTAAGTCAGAACTATCCCAGGTCTATCCCAGAACTAAATCAGAACTATCCCAGGTCTATCCCAGAACTAAGTCAGAACTATCCCAGGTCTATCCCAGAACTAAGTCAGAACTATCCCAGGTCTATCACAGAACTAAGTCAGAACTATCCCAGGTCTATCCCAGAACTAAATCAGAACTATCCCAGGTCTATCCCAGGTCACACCACAGTCTGTCCCAGGAGGACCATGTGAGGTCTAACTCCGGTCTGTCCCGGTGCTGCATGTGTAAAGTCAGAGCGGGACAGTGTGTGGGCTGCGGTTTACCACATGACCCCACACACTAGCTCCTGATTGGCTGCAGCTGGTTGTGAGTGTGCTACGTGCTGATTGGCTGCAGGGGAGACTGGAAGGTTTATAAAGAGGAGGACCATGAGCTGGAGATGTTAAACAGCCTCTGGAGTTTGAGGATAAGAGTCCACTGAGAAGTCCACAGAGAAGTCCACGGAGAAGTCCACGGAGAAGTCCACGGAGAAGTCCACGGAGAAGTCCACGGAGAAGTCCACGGAGAAGTCCACGGAGAAGTCCACAAAGAAGTCCAGAGAGAAGTCCACAAAGAAGTCCACGGAGAAGTCCACGGAGAAGTCCACAAAGAAGTCCACAAAGAAGTCCAAGAAGAAGTCCACGGAGAAAGAAAAGAACCAGACCAGACCTCCACTGAAGGCTGCAGTCCAGAAGGTGAGTTTGATACATTTATCTAGTTGTGGGTCTGTTCTATTTCAGTCCAATGTTTCATCCTGGGCCTGAGCAGGTTTATATCTGGGGTGGTTAAGTCCTGGTGAAGTCCCATGTCAAAACGAGACACTGCAGGTGAAAATAAAAAAATATCTTAAATTTAGTCATAATAATATCAATTTGAAAATGTATATGTTAAAATTGCCATTTTTTGGTACATATAAACCATAGAAATGGAGAGGGCAGGATTTAAATGTTGACATATAGGGTCTGACCCATATGACCACGACATTTCCCCATGTGTGGACAATAAAGGAATATTAATATATATCTTATCTAAAAACTTAAAGAGGGCAAAGAACATTTAGTTTCATTGAACCTTTATTTATCCAGATTGAAAACCAATTCTCAGAAACAATGACCAGCTCCAGAGGCAGAAGAGCAACAATATGAAATAATGCACAGATACATAACTTTTGACAGGTTAAGAAGTTTTATTTCTCTTCAATGGAAGAATAAAACATCTTTAGGATTAAATTTGACTATTTGGTTGATTCCACATGAAATCTTATATGCTGAGAGCAAACTGACTATATGAGAGGAGATGTGATTAAAGCCGCTCTGTGGAGCATTCCAGCTTCAGTCACATCTAGGTTTGCTCCCGGGCGTCGCCCGGCTTTAGTTCCAGATTAGTCCTGGTCTGACTTCAGTGCACCTCGTGTTACAAAGTACTGCAGTACCTCCTGATACAGAGTACTGCAGTACCTCCTGATACAGAGTACTGCAGTACCTCCTGATACAGAGTACTGCAGTACCTCCTGATACAGAGTACTGCAGTACCTCCTGATACAGAGTACTGCAGTACCTCCTGATACAGAGTACTGCAGTACCTCCTGATACAGATTACTGCAGTACCTCCTGATACAGAGTACTGCAGTACCTCCTGATACAGAGTACTGCAGTACCTCCTGATACAGAGTATTGCAGTACCTCCTGATACAAAGTACTGCAGTACCTCCTGATACAGTGTACTGCAGTACCTCCTGATACAGAGTACTGCAGTACCTCCTGATACAGTGTACTGCAGTACCTCCTGATACAGAGTACTGCAGTACCTCCTGATACTGAGTACTGCAGTACCTCCTGATACAGAGTACTGCAGTACCTCCTGATACTGAGTACTGCAGTACCTCCTGATACAGAGTACTGCAGTACCTCCTGATAGAGTGTACTGCAGTACCTCCTGATACAGAGTACTGCAGTACCTCCTGATACAGAGTACTGCAGTACCTCCTGATACAGAGTACTGCAGTACCTCCTGATACAAAGTACTGCAGTACCTCCTGATACAGTGTACTGCAGTACCTCCTGATACAAAGTACTGCAGTACCTCCTGATACAGAGTACTGCAGTACCTTCTGATACAGAGTACTGCAGTACCTCCTGATACAGAGTACTGCAGTACCTCCTGATACAGAGTACTGCAGTACCTCCTGATACAGAGTACTGCAGTACCTCCTGATACAGAGTACTGCAGTACTCCTGATACAGAGTACTGCAGTACCTCCTGATACAGAGTACTGCAGTACCTCCTGATACAGAGTACTGCAGTACCTCCTGATACAGAGTATTGCAGTACCTCCTGATACAAAGTACTGCAGTACCTCCTGATACAGTGTACTGCAGTACCTCCTGATACTGAGTACTGCAGTACCTCCTGATACAGAGTACTGCAGTACCTCCTGATAGAGTGTACTGCAGTACCTCCTGATACAGAGTACTGCAGTACCTCCTGATACAGAGTACTGCAGTACCTCCTGATACAGAGTACTGCAGTACCTCCTGATACAGAGTACTGCAGTACCTCCTGATACAAAGTACTGCAGTACCTCCTGATACAGTGTACTGCAGTACCTCCTGATACAAAGTACTGCAGTACCTCCTGATACAGAGTACTGCAGTACCTTCTGATACAGAGTACTGCAGTACCTCCTGATACAGAGTACTGCAGTACCTCCTGATACAGAGTACTGCAGTACCTCCTGATACAGAGTACTGCAGTACCTCCTGATACAGAGTACTGCAGTACCTCCTGATACAGAGTACTGCAGTACCTCCTGATACAGATTCCTGCAGTATGCAGTACTCCTGATACAGGGTACTGCAGTACTCCTGATACAGAGTACTGCAGTACCTCCTGATACAGAGTACTGCAGTACCTCCTGATACAGAGTACTGCAGTACCTCCTGATAGAGTGTACTGCAGTACCTCCTGATACAGAGTACTGCAGTACCTCCTGATACAGAGTACTGCAGTACCTCCTGATACAGAGTACTGCAGTACCTCCTGATACAGAGTACTGCAGTACCTCCTGATACAGAGTACTGCAGTACCTCCTGATACAAAGTACTGCAGTACCTCCTGATACAGTGTACTGCAGTACCTCCTGATACAAAGTACTGCAGTACCTCCTGATACAGAGTACTGCAGTACCTTCTGATACAGAGTACTGCAGTACCTCCTGATACAGAGTACTGCAGTACCTCCTGATACAGAGTACTGCAGTACCTCCTGATACAGAGTACTGCAGTACCTCCTGATACAGAGTACTGCAGTACCTCCTGATACAGATTCCTGCAGTATGCAGTACTCCTGATACAGGGTACTGCAGTACTCCTGATACAGAGTACTGCAGTACCTCCTGATACAGAGTACTGCAGTACCTCCTGATACAGAGTACTGCAGTACCTCCTGATACAGAGTACTGCAGTACCTCCTGATACAAAGTACTGCAGTACCTTCTGATACAGAGTACTACAGTACCTCCTGATACTGCAGTACTCCTGATACAGAGTACTGCAGTACCTCCTGATACAGAGTACTGCAGTACCTCCTGATACAGAGTACTGCAGTACCTCCTGATACAGAGTACTGCAGTACCTTCTGATACAGAGTACTGCAGTACTACTGATACAGAGTACTGCAGTACCTCCTGATACAGAGTACTGCAGTACCTCCTGATACAGAGTACTGCAGTACCTCCTGATACAGAGTACTGCAGTACCTCCTGATACAGAGTACTGCAGTACCTCCTGATACAAAGTACTGCAGTACTCCTGATACAGAGTACTGCAGTACCTCCTGATACAGAGTACTGCAGTACCTGCTGATACAGAGTACTGCAGTACCTGCTGATACAGAGTACTGCAGTACCTCCTGATACAGAGTACTGCAGAAGCTGTAGAACAGGGGATTCTAGCTCCAGTCAAATTGTATGCATAATTTACATAAAGAAACAACTTTTTTGCCTTTCTAAACATTCATTTTTTCCCAGTGTTTGCTGGGTAATTTCCGAGTGTGATGCAATACATTATAAACAGGAAGTGAAACTATAACAATGTGATGACATTTTTATGCTTAGCAAAATTGAAAATATATTTAGCTTAACTGCATTTTAGTTCAGTGAGTCCTCCAGTAGGGGGCACTTTAGGTTTAGTCCTTTGTCCGGTCCACTTGACCTTTGTCTGTTCTCACTGCGCTTCACTGCGCTCACGTTACTGCACTTATGTTACTGCACTTATGTTACTGCACTTATGTTACTGCACTTATGTTACTGCGCTCACGTTACTGCACTTATGTTACTGCACTTATGTTACTGCACTTATGTTACTGCGCTCACGTTACTGCACTTATGTTACTGCACTTATGTTACTGCACTTATGTTACTGCGCTCACGTTACTGCGCTCACGTTACTGCGCTCACGTTACTGCGCTCATGTTACTGCACTTATGTTACTGCGCTCACGTTACTGCGCTTATGTTACTGCGCTCACATTACTGCACTTATGTTACTGCGCTCACGTTACTGCACTTATGTACTGCGCTCACGTTACTGCACTTATGTACTGCGCTCACGTTACTGCGCTCACGTTACTGCACTTATGTTACTGCGCTCACGTTACTGCACTTATGTTACTGCGCTCACGTTACTGCGCTCACGTTACTGCACTTATGTTACTGCGCTCACGTTACTACACTTATGTTACTGCGCTCACGTTACTGCGCTCACGTTACTGCACTTATGTTACTGCGCTTATGTTACTGCACTCATGTTACTGCGCTTATGTTACTGCGCTCACGTTACTGTGCTTATGTTACTCACGTTACTGCGCTCACATTACTCATGTTACTGCACTAACGTTACTGCACTCATGTTACTCATGTTACTGCACTCATGTTACTGCACTCACGTTACTGCACTCATGTTACTCATGTTTCTGCATTCATGTAACTGAATTAATTTTACTCATGTTACTGCACTTATGTTATTCATGTTATTGCACTCATGTTACTCATGTTACTGCACTCATGTTACTGCGCTCATGTTAGTCATGTTACTGCACTCATGTTACTCATGCTACTGCACTTATGTTATTCATGTTACTGCACTCATGTTACTCACGTTACTGCTCTCATGTTACTGCACTCATGTTACTCACGTTACTGCACTCATGTTACTCATGTTACTGCACTCATGTTTCTCACGTTACTGCACTCATGTTACTCATGTTACTGCACTTATGTTACTCACGTTACTGCACTCATGTTACACACGTTACTACACTCATGCTACTTACGTTACTGCACTCATGTAACTCATGTTACTGCACTCACATTACTGCACTCATGTTACTCATGTTACTGCACTCATGTTATTCATGTTACTGCACTCATGTTACTCACATTACTGCACTCATGTTACTCATGTTACTGAACTCATGTTACTCACATTACTGCACTCATGTTACTCATGTTACTGCACTCATGTTACTCATGTTACTGCACTCAGGTTACTCACATTACTGCACTCATGTTACTCACATTACTGCACTCATGTTACTCATGTCACTGCACTCATGTTACTCATGTTACTGCACTCATGTTACTCATGTTACTGCACTCATGTTACTGCACTCATGTTACTCACGTTACTGCACTCATGTTACTCATGTTACTGCAGTCATGTTACTCATGTTACTACACTCATGTTACTCATGTTACTACACTTATGTTACTCGTGTTGCTGCACTCATGTTACTCGTGCTACTGCATTCATGTTACTCATGTCACTGCACTCATGTTACTCATGTTACTGCACTCATGTTACTCATGTTACTGCACTCATGTTACTCACGTTACTACACTCACTTTACCGCACTCATGTTACACACGTTACTGCTCTCATGTTACTGCACTTATGTTACTCACGTTACTGCACTCATGTTACTCACGTTACTGCACTCATGTTACACACGTTACTACACTCATGCTACTCACGTTACTGCACTCATGTAACTCATGTTACTGCACTCATGTTACACATGTTACTGCACTCATGTTACTGCACTCATGTTACTCATGTTACTGCACTCATGTCACTCACATTACTGCGCTCACGTTACTACACTCACTTTACTGAATTCATGTTACTGTACTCATGTTACTCATGTTACTGCACTCATGTTACTCACATTACTGCACTCATTTTACTCACATTACATAGTCCCTCGCCACCACAGACATTGTCTGACTTCATCGCCACCACAGACATTGTTGATTCATTTCTCCCTGTGGCCCTCAGAGGCAACTGTTGTTGTGATTTTGGGCCTTACAAAAATAAATTGATTTGATTTGATTTGATTCATGTTACTCATGTTACTACACTTATGTTACTCGTGTTGCTGCACTCATGTTACTCGTGCTACTGCACTCTTGTTACTCTTGTCACTGCACTCTTGTTACTCATGTTACTGCACTCTTGTTACTCACATTACTGCACTCATGTTACTCTTGTCACTGCACTCTTGTTAATCATGTTACTGCACTCTTGTTACTCACATTACTGCACTCATGTTACTCATGTCACTGCACTCATGTTACTCATGTTACTGCACTCATGTTATTCATGTCACTGCACTCATGTTACTCATGTAACTGCACTCATGTTACCCATGTCACTGCACTCATGTTACTCATGTCACTGCACTCATGTTACTCATGTCACTGCACTCATGTTACTCATGTTACTGCACTCATGTTACTCATGTCACTGCACTAATGTTACTCATGTAACTGCACTCATGTTACTCATGTTACTGCACTCATGTTACTCATGTCACAGCACTCATGTTACTCATGTTACTGCACTCATGTTACTCATGTCACTGCACTCATGTTACTCATGTTACTGCACTCATGTTACTCACATTACTGCACTCATGTTACTCATGTCACTGCACTCATGTTACTCATGTCACCGCACTCATGTTACTGCACTCATGTTACTCATGTTACTGCACTCATGTTACTCATGTCACTGCACTCATGTTACTGCACTCATGTTACTCACATTACTGCACTCATGTTACTCATGTTACTGCACTCATGTTACTCATGTTACTGCACTCATGTTACTCACATTACTGCATTCATGTTACTCACATTACTGCACTCATGTTACTCATGTCACTGCACTCATGTTACTGCACTCATGTTACTCACGTTACTGCACTCATGTTACTCATGTTACTGCACTCATGTTTCTCACGTTACTGCACTCATGTTACTCATGTTACTGCACTTATGTTACTCACGTTACTGCACTCATGTTACACACGTTACTACACTCATGTTACTCATGTTACTGCACTCACATTACTGCACTCATGTTACTCATGTTACTGCACTCATGTTATTCATGTTACTGCACACATGTTACTCACGTTACTGCACTCATGTTACTCACATTACTGCACTCATGTTACTCATGTTACTGCACTCATGTTACTCACATTACTGCACTCATGTTACTCACATTACTGCACTCATGTTACTCATGTTACTGCACTCATGTTATTCATGTTACTGCACACATGTTACTCACGTTACTGCACTCATGTTACTCATGTTACTGCACTCATGTTACTCACATTACTGCACTCATGTTACTCACATTACTGCACTCATGTTACTCATGTCACTGCACTCATGTTACTCATGTTACTGCACTCATGTTACTCATGTTACTGCACTCATGTTACTGCACTCATGTTACTCACGTTACTGCACTCATGTTACTCATGTTACTGCACTCATGTTACTCATGTTACTACACTCATGTTACTCATGTTACTACACTTATGTTACTTGTGTTGCTGCACTCATGTTACTCATGTCACTGCACTCATGTTACTCATGTTACTGCACTCATGTTATTCACGTTACTGCACTCATGTTACTCATGTCACTGCACTCATGTTACTCATGTTACTGCACTCATGTTACTCATGTCACTGCACTCATGTTACTCATGTTACTGCACTCATGTTACTCATGTCACTGCACTCATGTTACTCATGTTACTGCACTCATGTTACTCATGTCACTGCACTCATGTTACTGCAATCATGTTATTCACGTTACTGCACTCATGTTACTCATGTCACTGCACTCATGTTACTCATGTTACTGCACTCATGTTACTCATGTCACTGCACTCATGTCACTCATGTTACTGCACTCATGTTACTCACATTACTGCACTCATGTTACTCATGTTACTGCACTCATGTTACTCACATTACTGCACTCATGTTACTCACATTACTGCACTCATGTTACTCATGTTACTGCACACATGTTACTCACGTTACTGCACTCATGTTACTCATGTTACTGCACTCATGTTACTCATGTCACTGCACTCATGTCACTCATTTTACTGCACTCATGTTACTCACATTACTGCACTCATGTTACTCACATTACTGCACTCATGTTACTCATGTTACTGCACTCATGTTATTCATGTTACTGCACTCATGTTACTCACATTACTGCACTCATGTTACTCACATTACTGCGCTCACATTACTACACTCACTTTACTGCATTCATGTTTTTAACATGTTCCTCTTATTTCAAGGGTTTAGTTTGAGCCGGAAAATGAATACTTCTTTTTAAAGACTTTACAGTAGCAAAGAGACGGCCTGTGATTGGCTGAAAGGGCAGTTGCCTGTGATTGGACGATTAGCAAGAGGAAGTGGTGGGCTGAAATGACAGAGTGTGCAGGGAGGGGCTACTCGCAGATGCTTTTATTAAGGTTGGAGAAGGAAGGCAACATTATCTGGGAAAGTTTTGAAGCTTTGCAGATGTTTTGACCTGGGTTGAGGATAATATTATAAATATATAATTTATATATACACTATTATATCTATCCACATCAAAAATTGAAAATGCTTGGTTTAGTCTTGGGTTTGGTCTTGGTTTAGTCTTGGGTTTGGTCTTGGGTTTGTTCTTGGTTTAGTCTTGGTTTAGTCCTGGTTTAGTCTTGGGTTCAGTCTTGGGTTTGGTCTTGGTTTAGTCTTGGGTTTGGTCTTGGGTTTGGTCATATATATCGTAGGACATCATCTGCGTGGAAGGCAATTTTATGTTCAGGTCCCATCAATTGAAACACCATAAATTGTTTCTGATAGTCTAATATATTGGGACGATGGTTCAAATTACAAACCACAGAGGCGACTGGTGCCCTCTGGTGTTAGCGTCAAGGTTACACATGTGTAAAGTTAATCTTATGTTGTCTCTCTATCTTGTCGTTTGGTAATAAATCCTGTCTGATCATTATGAATAACATTTGGGAGGATTTGTTACATTCTTTTAGACATAATTGAGGTGAATAAATGATAGTCACATTCAGAATAGAAATAGTCTCGATGAGGCACAGTCCAGTCGCTCCTTCCCCTCTTTAAGTATTAAGGATTTGATGGCCTCTTCCAACTCGGAGAGATCTGAGCTTTATTAAAGTCCCAGTTAAAAGTTGATAAAAGCAAAGGAGTAAGTGTGTCTTTAGAGCTTTATACCACTCTGAGGTGTGTTTTTAGAGCTTTATAACACTCTGAGGTGTGTTTTTAGAGCTTTTTACACTCTGAGGTGTGTCTTTAGAGCTTTATACCGCTCTTAGGTGTGTCTTTAGAGCTTTATAACACTCTGAGGTGTGTTTAGAGCTTTATACACTCTGAGGTGTGTCTTTAGAGCTTTATACCACTCTGAGGTGTGTCTTTAGAGCTTTATACCACTCTAAGGTGTGTCTTTAGAGCTTTATAACACTCTGAGGTGTGTCTTTAGAGCTTTATAACACTCTGAGGTGTGTCTTTAGAGCTTTATACCACTCTGAGGTGTGTCTTTAGAGCTTTATACACTCTGAGGTGAACCCATCGCTCCTGGTGATGTGTTGTTTTTTAGTCTTTTGGTTGCGTCTTGAATATAATTAGTTGTTATTTTAGCAGCAATTTCTTTTATTTTTTTGCTCTTCATTGAGACAATTGAGAGTATCCAGAAAAGGTTGTATTTCTTCTTTTTGTTTCACCCAATTAAAAAAAAAATCTTTCTGCCCGTTGTTTTCAAAACTTCAGTGAAAAGGTCTTGGACGCTGCTTTGGGGCCGGCTTGGGAGCCGGGGGGACATGTACATGCTCACCCTTTATTTTCCCAGCTTTTGTTAGAAGTTTTAGATATTGGGGAATCCAGGTTTCCATATTCTTGACCACATCTTCTCTGCGGTTACGGTTCTCAAGGTCGTCCACTTGGTTTGTATTGTAGACGGCGTCCTTTAAATCAGAGATTCCATTTTCTGCTGCTGTGGCTCGGCTGTCCACTTTGTCCTTCTTGGATTTCCAAATCACGCATTTCCACCAGTGCTGCCTCTATTTTTTCATCTACTGCCTTTGTAATCTTGTGTATTTCCCGCAAAGCCGGGTCTTTAATCTCCGGGTCTTTCTCCTGGATTCCTCCGGAGCTTGAGCCAGGGCTGCCAGTGCCTGTGATGGAGCGGGAAGCGGGGGCTGGTGCTGATACGGGGCTGATACGGGGCTGATACGGGGCTGGGGCTGATACGGGGCTGATACGGGGCTGGGGCTGATACGGGGCTGATGCGGGGCTGGGGCTGATACGGGGCTGATACGGGGCTGGGGCTGATACGGGGCTGATACGGGGCTGGTGCTGATACGGGGCTGGGGCTGATACGGGGCTGATACGGGGCTGGGGCTGATACGGGGCTGATACGGGGCTGGGGCTGATACGGGGCTGATACGGGGCTGTTACGGGGCTGATGTGGGGCTGATGTGGGGCTGATACGGGGCTTAGAGAAACACAACCAAGTGAGGCGGCCACCATCCCAGAAGACCTCTTAGTCTATGTTTAAATACATAAAACCACTGAAAAACCAGGGTTTCTCTCGTGGCCCAAACTTGTTCTCGGAACCAAACCAGGACTCGAGGACGGCTGTGGTTGTCTTTACACAGAAAAAAAACTTACTGTGGTGTGTTCAGGTGCTGTAG
This sequence comes from Eucyclogobius newberryi, assembly GCA_026437355.1. NCBI lineage: Eukaryota > Metazoa > Chordata > Actinopteri > Gobiiformes > Gobiidae > Eucyclogobius > Eucyclogobius newberryi. The sequence goes on along the minus strand of JAPEHP010000002.1, from coordinate 166,149 downwards.
ATGTTTTTTTCTTTACAGCCATGATGCCTTCAAGTTCCCTGGTGTATCCAAGCGCTGTAGGAGTCAGTAATGACTGCACTGTGTAATTGAGCAGGTTAAAAGAGGAAAGCCACAGCCTCCTCTGGCTCCTCTGACTCCACACGCCCTGCATACGGCTATATTTACTCACTTGGAATCCTGAGAGCTGCGGGCAGGCCTGCTTAAGTCCTGTTCTAGGCCTGCTTAAGTCCTGCTTTAGTCCTGTTCTAGGCCTGCTTTTGTCCTGTTCTAGTCCTGCTTTTGTCCTGTTCTAGTCCTGCTTTAGTCGTGTTCTAGTCCTGCTTTAGTCCTGTTCTAGGCCTGCTTAAGTCCTGCTTTAGTCCTGCTTTAGTCCTGTTCTAGTCCTGTTCTAGTCCTGTTTTAGTCCTGCTTTAGTCCTGTTCTAGTCCTGCTTTAGTCCTGTTCTAGTCCTGCTTTAGTTCTGTTCTAGGCCTGCTTTAGTCCTGTTCTAGTCCTGTTCTAGTCCTGTTTTAGTCCTGCTTTAGTCCTGTTCTAGTCCTGCTTTAGTCCTGTTCGAGTCCTGCTTTAGTCCTGTTCTAGGCCTGCTTTAGTCCTGCTTTAGTCCTGTTCTAGTCCTGCTTTAGTCCTGCTTTAGACCTGTTTTAGTCCTGTTTTAGTCCTGTTTTAATCCTGCTTTTGTCCTGTTTTAATCCTGCCTTTGTCCTGTTTTAGACCTGTTTTAGACCTGCTTTAGTCCCGCTTTAGTCCTGCTTTAGTCCCGCTTTAGTCCAGTTTTAGACCCGCTTTAGTCCCGTTTTAGTCCCGCTTTAGTCCCGCTTTAGTCCTGGGTGGTCATGGGTCCGAAGTGGTGTCACACACTTGTTGCTACTGCCATCTTGAGGACAAAATACACAAGGGTTAAAAAGAAGGATTCCTCCTGAGTTTGGTCCTGTTTTAGTCTTGGTTTAGTCTTGGGTTTGGTCCTGTTTTAGTCTTGGTTTAGTCTTGGGTTTGGTCCTGTTTTAGTCTTGGTTTAGTCTTGGGTTTGGTTCTGTTTTAGTCTTGGTTTAGTCTTGGGTTTGGTCCTGTTTTAGTCTTGGTTTAGTCTTGGGTTTGGTCCTGTTTTAGTCTTGGTTTAGTCTTGGTTTAGTCCTGTTTTAGTCTTGGTTTAGTCTTGGGTTTGGTCCTGTTTTAGTCATGGTTTATTCTTGGGTTTGGTCCTGTTTTAGTCATGGTTTAGTCTTGGGTTTGGTCCTGTTTTAGTCTTGGTTTAGTCTTGGGTTTGGTCTGTTTTAGTCATGATTTAGTCTTGGGTTTGGTCCTGTTTTAATCATGGTTTAGTTTTGGGTTTGGTCCTGTTTCAGTCATGGTTTAGTCTTGGGTTTGGTCCTGTTTTAGTCTTGGTTTAGTCTTGGGTTTGGTCTTGGTTTAGTCTTGGGTTTAGTCCTGGTTTAGTCTTGGGTTTGACCCTAGTTTAGTCCTGTTTTAGTCTTGGGTTTGGTCCTAGTTTAGTCTTGGTTTAGTCTTGGGTTTGGTCTTGGTTTAGTTTTGGGTTTGGTCCTAGTTTAGTCCTGGTTTAGTCTTGGGTTTGGTCTTGGTTTAGTCTTGGGTTTGGTCTTGGTTTAGTCTTGGTTTGGTCTTGGTTTAGTCTTGGGTTTGGTCTTGGTTTAGTCTTGGGTTTGGTCTTGGGTTTGTTCTTGGTTTAGTCTTGGTTTAGTCCTGGTTTAGTCTTGGGTTTGGTCTTGGGTTTGGTCTTGGTTTGGTCTTGGTTTAGTCTTGGGTTTGGTCTTGGTTTAGTCTTGGGTTTGGTCTTGGTTTAGTCCTGGTTTAGTCTTGGGTTTAGTCTTGGTTTAGTCTTGGGTTTGGTCTTGGTTTAGTCTTGGGTTTGGTCCTAGTTTAGTCTTGGTTTAGTCTTGGGTTTGGTCTTGGTTTAGTTTTGGGTTTGGTCCTAGTTTAGTCCTGGTTTAGTCTTGGGTTTGGTCTTGGTTTAGTCTTGGGTTTGGTCTTGGTTTAGTGTTGGTTTGGTCTTGGTTTGGTCTTGGGTTTGGTCATGGTTTAGTCTTGGGTTTGGTCTTGGTTTAGTCTTGGTTTAGTCTTGGGTTTAGTCTTGGGTTTGGTCTTGGTTTAGTCTTGGGTTTGGTCTTGGTTTAGTCTTGGGTTTGGTCCTGGGTTTGGTCTTGGGTTTAGTCTTGGTTTAGTCCTGGTTTAGTCTTGGGTTTAGTCTTGGGTTTGGTCTTGGTTTAGTCTTGGGTTTAGTCCTGTTTTAGTCTTGGTTTAGTCTTGGGTTTGGTCCTGTTTTAGTCAAGGTTTATTCTTGGGTTTGGTCCTGTTTTAGTCATGGTTTAGTCTTGGGTTTGGTCCTGTTTTAGTCTTGGTTTAGTCTTGGGTTTGGTCTTGGTTTAGTCTTGGGTTTAGTCCTGGTTTAGTCTTGGGTTTGGTCTTGGTTTACTCCTGGTTTAGTCTTGGGTTTGACCCTAGTTTAGTCCTGTTTTAGTCTTGGGTTTGGTCCTAGTTTAGTCTTGGTTTAGTCTTGGGTTTGGTCTTGGTTTAGTTTTGGGTTTGGTCCTAGTTTAGTCCTGGTTTAGTCTTGGGTTTGGTCTTGGTTTAGTCTTGGGTTTGGTCTTGGTTTAGTCTTGGTTTGGTCTTGGTTTAGTCTTGGGTTTGGTCTTGGTTTAGTCTTGGGTTTGGTCTTGGGTTTGTTCTTGGTTTAGTCTTGGTTTAGTCCTGGTTTAGTCTTGGGTTTGGTCTTGGGTTTGGTCTTGGTTTGGTCTTGGTTTAGTCTTGGGTTTGGTCTTGGTTTAGTCTTGGGTTTGGTCTTGGTTTAGTCCTGGTTTAGTCTTGGGTTTAGTCTTGGTTTAGTCTTGGGTTTGGTCTTGGTTTAGTCTTGGGTTTGGTCCTAGTTTAGTCTTGGTTTAGTCTTGGGTTTGGTCTTGGTTTAGTTTTGGGTTTGGTCCTAGTTTAGTCCTGGTTTAGTCTTGGGTTTGGTCTTGGTTTAGTCTTGGGTTTGGTCTTGGTTTAGTCTTGGTTTGGTCTTGGTTTGGTCTTGGGTTTGGTCATAGTTTAGTCTTGGGTTTGGTCTTGGTTTAGTCTTGGTTTAGTCTTGGGTTTAGTCTTGGGTTTGGTCTTGGTTTAGTCTTGGGTTTGGTCTTGGTTTAGTCTTGGGTTTGGTCTTGGGTTTGGTCTTGGGTTTAGTCTTGGTTTAGTCCTGGTTTAGTCTTGGGTTTAGTCTTGGGTTTGGTCTTGGTTTAGTCTTGGGTTTAGTCCTGTTTTAGTCTTGGTTTAGTCTTGGGTTTGGTCCTGTTTTAGTCAAGGTTTATTCTTGGGTTTGGTCCTGTTTTAGTCATGGTTTAGTCTTGGGTTTGGTCCTGTTTTAGTCTTGGTTTAGTCTTGGGTTTGGTCTTGGTTTAGTCTTGGGTTTGGTCTTGGTTTAGTCTTGGGTTTAGTCCTGGTTTAGTCTTGGGTTTGGTCTTGGTTTACTCCTGGTTTAGTCTTGGGTTTGACCCTAGTTTAGTCCTGTTTTAGTCTTGGGTTTGGTCTTGGTTAATCTTGGTTTAGTCCTGGTTTAGTCTTGGGTTTAGTCTTGGGTTTGGTCTTTGTTTAGTCGTGGGTTTGGTCTTGGTTTAGTCTTGGGTTTGGTCTTGGGTTTGGTCTTGGGTTTAGTCTTGGTTTAGTCCTGGTTTAGTCTTGGGTTTAGTCTTGGGTTTGGTCTTGGTTTAGTCTTGGGTTTAGTCCTGTTTTAGTCTTGGTTTAGTCTTGGGTTTGGTCCTGTTTTAGTCATGGTTTATTCTTGGGTTTGGTCCTGTTTTAGTCATGGTTTAGTCTTGGGTTTGGTCTTGGTTTAGTCTTGGGTTTAGTCCTGGTTTAGTCTTGGGTTTGGTCTTGGTTTACTCCTGGTTTAGTCTTGGGTTTGACCCTAGTTTAGTCCTGTTTTAGTCTTGGGTTTGGTCCTAGTTTAGTCTTGGTTTAGTCTTGAATTTTGGTCTTGGTTTAGTTTTGGGTTTGGTCCTAGTTTAGTCCTGGTTTAGTCTTGGGTTTGGTCTTGGTTTAGTCTTGGGTTTGGTCTTGGTTTAGTCTTGGTTTGGTCTTGGTTTAGTCTTGGGTTTGGTCTTGGTTTAGTCTTGGTTTAGTCCTGGTTTAGTCCTGGTTTAGTCTTGGGTTTAGTCTTGGGTTTGGTCTTGGTTTAGTCTTGGGTTTGGTCTTGGGTTTGGTCTTGGTTTGGTCTTGGGTTTGGTCCTAGTTTAGTCTTGGTTTAGTCTTGGGTTTGGTCTTGGTTTAGTCTTGGGTTTGGTCCTAGTTTAGTCCTGGTTTAGTCTTGGGTTTGGTCTTGGTTTGGTCTTGGTTTAGTCTTGGGTTTGGTCCTAGTTTAGTCTTGGTTTAGTCTTGGGTTTGGTCTTGGGTTTGGTCTTGGTTTAGTTTTGGGTTTGGTCCTAGTTTAGTCCTGGTTTAGTCTTGGGTTTGGTCTTGGTTTAGTCTTGGGTTTGGTCTTGGTTTAGTCTTGGTTTGGTCTTGGTTTGGTCTTGGTTTGGTCTTGGTTTGGTCTTGGTTTGGTCTTGGTTTGGTCTTGGGTTTGGTCATGGTTTAGTCTTGGGTTTGGTCTTGGTTTAGTCTTGGGTTTAGTCTTGGTTTAGTCCTGGTTTAGTCTTGGGTTTAGTCTTGGGTTTGGTCTTGGTTTAGTCTTGGGTTTGGTCTTGGTTTAGTCTTGGGTTTAGTCTTGGTTTAGTCCTGGTTTAGTCTTGGGTTTAGTCCTGGGTTTGGTCTTGGTTTAGTCTTGGGTTTGGTCTTGGTTTGGTCTTGGTTTAGTCCTGGTTTAGTCTTGGGTTTAGTCTTGGGTTCAGTCTTGGTTTGGTCTTGGTTTAGTCTTGGGTTTGGTCCTAGTTTAGTCTTGGTTTAGTCTTGGGTTTGGTCTTGGTTTAGTCTTGGGTTTGGTCCTAGTTTAGTCCTGGTTTAGTCTTGGGTTTGGTCTTGGGTTTGGTCTTGGTTTAGTTTTGGGTTTGGTCCTAGTTTAGTCCTGGTTTAGTCTTGGGTTTGGTCTTGGTTTAGTCTTGGGTTTGGTCTTGGTTTAGTCTTGGTTTGGTCTTGGTTTGGTCTATGTTTGGTCTTGGTTTGGTCTTGGTTTGGTCTTGGGTTTGGTCATGGTTTAGTCTTGGGTTTGGTCTTGGTTTAGTCTTGGGTTTGGTCTTGGTTTAGTCTTGGTTTGGTCTTGGTTTGGTCTATGTTTGGTCTTGGTTTGGTCATGGTTTAGTCTTGGGTTTGGTCTTGGTTTAGTCCTGGTTTAGTCTTGGGTTTAGTCTTGGTTTAGTCTTGGTTTAGTCCTGGTTTAGTCTTGGGTTTAGTCTTGGTTTAGTCCTGGTTTAGTCTTGGGTTTAGTCTTGGTTTAGTCTTGGGTTTGGTCTTGGTTTAGTCTTGGTTTAGTCCTAGTTTAGTCCTGGTTGAGTCTCTTTTTTATACATTTGTTGGGTTTATTTAAGAGGGACAATGTACATGAGTCACATTTCAGTAAATGTGAAACACACACTAAAGATACAAACAGTGCTGTGTGTGTTTGTGTAGTGTGTGTTGTGTTGTGTGTTTGTGTTGCAGCTCGTGTGTGTGTTGTGTTGAAGTGTTGTGTGTTTGTGTTGCAGCTCGTGTGTGTGTTGTGTTGAAGTGTTGTGTGTTTGTGTTGCAACTCGTGTGTGTGTTGTGTTGAAGTGTTGTGTGTTTGTGTTGCAGCTCGTGTGTGTGTTGTGTTGAATTGTTATGTGTTTGTGTTGCAGCTCGTGTGTGTGTTGTGTTGAAGTGTTGTGTGTTTGTGTTGCAGCTCGTGTGTGTTGTGTTGAAGTGTCGTGTGTTTGTGTTGCAGCTCGTGTGTGTGTTGTGTTGAAATGTTGTGTGTTTGTGTTGCAGCTCAAGTGTGTGTTGTGTTGAAGTGTTGTGTGTTTGTGTTGCAGCTCGTGTGTGTTGTGTTGAAGTGTTGTGTGTTTGTGTTGCAGCTCGTGTGTGTGTTGTGTTGAAGTGTTGTGTGTTTGTGTTGCAGCTCGTGTGTGTGTTGTGTTGAAGTGTTGTGTGTTTGTGTTGCAGCTTGTGTGTGTGTTGTGTTGAATTGTTGTGTGTTTGTGTTGCAGCTCGTGTGTGTGTTGTGGCGAAGTGTCGTTTGTTTGTGTTGCAGCTCGTGTGTGTGTTGTGTTGAAGTGTTGTGTGTTTGTGTTGCAGCTCGTGTATGTGTTGTGTTGAAGTGTTGTGTGTTTGTCTTGTGTGTTTGTGTTGCAGCTCGTGTGTGTTGTGTTGAAGTGTTGTGTGTTTGTGTTGCAGCTCGTGTGTGTTGTGTTGAAGTGTTGTGTGTTTGTGTTGCAGCTCGTGTGTGTTGTGTTGAAGTGTTGTGTGTTTGTGTTGCAGCTCGTGTGTGTGTGTGTTGTGTTGAATTGTTGTGTGTTTGTGTTGGAGCTCGTATGTGTGTTGTGTTGAAGTGTTGTGTGTTTGTGTTGCAACTCGTGTGTGTGTTGTGTTGAAGTGTTGTGTGTTTGTGTTGCAGCTCGTGTGTGTTGTGTTGAAGTGTTGTTTGTTTGTGTTGCAGCTCCTGTGTGTTGTGTGTTTGTGTTGCAGCTCGTGTGTATGTTGTGTTTAATTGTTGTGTGTTTGTGTTGCAGCTCGTGTGTGTTTTGAAGTGTTGTGTGTTTGTGTTGCAGCTCATGTGTGTGTTGTGTTGAAGTGTTGTGTGTTTGTGTTGCAGCTCATGTGAGTGTTGTGTTGAAGTGTTGTTTGTTTGTGTTGCAGCTCCTGTGTGTTGTGTTGAAGTGTTGTGTGTTTGTGTTGCAGCTCGTGTGTGTGTTGTGTTCAATTGTTGTGTGTTTGTGTTGCAGCTCGTGTGTGTGTTGTGTTGAAGTGTTGTGTGTTTGTGTTGCAGCTCGTGTGTGTTGTGTTGAAGTGTCGTGTGTTTGTGTTGCAGCTCTTGTGTGTGTTGTGTTGAAATGTTGTGTGTTTGTGTTGCAGCTCAAGTGTGTGTTGTGTTGAAGTGTTGTGTGTTTGTGTTGCAGCTCGTGTGTGTTGTGTTGAAGTGTTGTGTGTTTGTGTTGCAGCTCGTGTGTGTGTTGCGTTGAAGTGTTGTGTGTTTGTGTTGCAGCTTGTCTGTGTTGTGTTGAAGTGTTGTTTGTTTGTGTTGCAGCTCCTGTGTGTTGTGTTGAAGTGTTGTGTGTTTGTGTTGCAGCTCGTGTGTGTGTTGTGTTGAAGTGTTGTGTGTTTGTGTTGCAGCTCGTGTGTGTGTTGTGGCGAAGTGTCGTTTGTTTGTGTTGCAGCTCGTGTGTGTGTTGTGTTGAAGTGTTGTTTGTTTGTGTTGCAGCTAGTGTGTGTGTTGTGTTGAAGTGTTGTGTGTTGTGTTGCAGCTCGTGTGTGTTGTGTTGAAGTGTTATTTGTTTGTGTTGCAGCTCGTGTGTGTGTTGTGTTGAAGTGTTGTGTGTTTGTGTTTTAGCTTGTCTGTGTTGTGTTGAAGTGTTGTTTGTTTGTGTTGCAGCTCCTTTGTGTTGTGTTGAAGTGTTGTTTGTTTGTGTTGCAGCTCCTTTGTGTTGTGTTGAAGTGTTTTGTGTTTGTGTTGCAGCTCGTGTGTGTGTTGTGGCGAAGTGTCGTTTGTTTGTGTTGCAGCTTGTGTGTGTGTTGTGTTGAAGTGTTGTGTGTTTGTGTTGCAGCTCGTGTATGTGTTGTGTTGAAGTGTTGTGTGTTTGTCTTGTGTGTTTGTGTTGCAGCTCGTGTGTGTTGTGTTGAAGTGTTGTGTGTTTGTGTTGCAGCTAGTTTATGTGTTGTGTTGAATTGTTATGTGTTTGTGTTGCAGCTAGTGTATGTGTTGTGTTGAATTGTTATGTGTTTGTGTTGCAGCTCGTGTGTGTTGTGTTGAAGTGTTGTGTGTTTGTGTTGCAGCTCGTGTGTGTGTTGTGTTGAAGTGTTGTGTGTTTGTGTTGCAGCTCGTGTGTGTGTTGTGTTGACGTGTTGTGTGTTTGTGTTGCAGCTTGTCTGTGTTGTGTTGAAGTGTTGTTTGTTTGTGTTGCAGCTCCTGTGTGTTGTGTTGAAGTGTTGTGTGTTTGTGTTGCAGCTCGTGTGTGTGTTGTGTTGAATTGTTGTGTGTTTGTGTTGCAGCTCGTGTGTTTGTTGTGTTGAAGTGTTGTGTGTTTGTGTTGCAGCTCGTGTGTGTTGTGTTGAAGTGTTGTGTGTTTGTGTTGCAGCTCGTGTGTGTGTTGTGTTGAAATGTTGTGTGTTTGTGTTGCAGCTCAAGTGTGTGTTGTGTTGAAGTGTTGTGTGTTTGTGTTGCAGCTCGTGTGTGTTGTGTTGAAGTGTTGTGTGTTTGTGTTGCAGCTCGTGTGTGTGTTGTGTTGAAGTGTTGTGTGTTTGTGTTGCAGCTTGTCCGTGTTGTGTTGAAGTGTTGTTTGTTTGTGTTGCAGCTCCTGTGTGTTTTGTTGAAGTGTTGTGTGTTTGTGTTGCAGCTCGTGTGTGTGTTGTGTTGAAGTGCTGTGTGTTTGTGTTGCAGCTCGTGTGTGTGTTGTGTTGAATTGTTGTGTGTTTGTGTTGCAGCTCGTGTGTGTGTTGTGGCGAAGTGTCGTTTGTTTGTGTTGCAGCTCGTGTGTGTGTTGTGTTGAAGTGTTGTGTGTTGTGTTGCAGCTCGTGTGTGTTGTGTTGAAGTGTTATTTGTTTGTGTTGCAGCTAGTGTGTGTGTTGTGTTGAAGTGTTGTGTGTTGTGTTGCAGCTCGTGTGTGTTGTGTTGAAGTGTTATTTGTTTGTGTTGCAGCTCGTGTGTGTGTTGTGTTGAAATGTTGTGTGTTTGTGTTGTAGCTTGTCTGTGTTGTGTTGAAGTGTTGTTTGTTTTTGTTGCAGCTCCTGTGTGTTGTGTTGAAGTGTTGTGTGTTTGTGTTGCAGCTCGTGTGTGTGTTGTGTTGAATTGTTGTGTGTTTGTGTTGCAGTTCGTGTGTTGTGTTGAAGTGTTATTTGTTTGTGTTGCAGCTCGTGTGTGTGTTGTGTTGAAGTGTTGTGTGTTTGTGTTGCAGCTTGTCTGTTTTGTGTTGAAGTGTTGTTTGTTTGTGTTGCAGCTCCTGTGTGTTGTGTTGAAGTGTTGTGTGTTTGTGTTGCAGCTCGTGTGTGTGTTGTGTTGAAGTGTTGTTTGTTTGTGTTGCAGCTCCTGCGTGTTGTGTGTTTGTGTTGCAGCTCGTGTGTATGTTGTGTTTAATTGTTGTGTGTTTGTGTTGCAGCTCGTGTGTGTTTTGAAGTGTTGTGTGTTTGTGTTGCAGCTCATGTGTGTGTTGTGTTGAAGTGTTGTGTGTTTGTGTTGCAGCTCATGTGAGTGTTGTGTTGAAGTGTTGTTTGTTTGTGTTGCAGCTCCTGTGTGTTGTGTTGAAGTGTTGTGTGTTTGTGTTGCAGCTCGTGTGTGTGTTGTGTTGAAATGTTGTGTGTTTGTGTTGCAGCTCAAGTGTGTGTTGTGTTGAAGTGTTGTGTGTTTGTGTTGCAGCTCGTGTGTGTTGTGTTGAAGTGTTGTGTGTTTGTGTTGCTGCTCGTGTGTGTGTTGCGTTGAAGTGTTGTGTGTTTGTGTTGCAGCTTGTCTGTGTTGTGTTGAAGTGTTGTTTGTTTGTGTTGCAGCTCCTGTGTGTTGTGTTGAAGTGTTGTGTGTTTGTGTTGCAGCTCGTGTGTGTGTTGTGTTGAAGTGTTGTGTGTTTGTGTTGCAGCTCGTGTGTGTGTTGTGGCGAAGTGTCGTTTGTTTGTGTTGCAGCTCGTGTGTGTGTTGTGTTGAAGTGTTGTTTGTTTGTGTTGCAGCTAGTGTGTGTGTTGTGTTGAAGTGTTGTGTGTTGTGTTGCAGCTCGTGTGTGTTGTGTTGAAGTGTTATTTGTTTGTGTTGCAGCTCGTGTCTGTGTTGTGTTGAAGTGTTGTTTGTTTGTGTTGCAGCTCCTTTGTGTTGTGTTGAAGTGTTCTGTGTTTGTGTTGCAGCTCGTGTGTGTGTTGTGTTGAATTGTTGTGTGTTTGTGTTGCAGCTCGTGTGTTGTGTTGAAGTGTTATTTGTTTGTGTTGCAGCTCGTGTGTGTGTTGTGTTGAAGTGTTGTGTGTTTGTTTTGCTGCTTGTCTGTTTTGTGTTGAAGTGTTGTTTGTTTGTGTTGCAGCTCCCGTGTGTTGTGTTGAAGTGTTGTGTGTTTGTGTTGCAGCTCGTGTGTGTGTTGTGTTGAAGTGTTGTGTGTTTGTGTTGCAGCCCGTGTGTGTGTTGTGTTGAAGTGTTGTGTGTTTGTGTTGCAGCTCGTGTGTGTGTTATGTTGAATTGTTGTGTGTTTGTGTTGCAGCTCGTGTGTGTGTTGTGTTGAAGTGTTGTGTGTTTGTGTTGCAGCCCGTGTGTGTGTTGTGTTGAAGTGTTGTGTGTTTGTGTTGCAGCTCGTGTGTGTGTTGTGTTGAAGTGTTGTGTGTTTGTGTTGCAGCTTGTGTGTGTTGTGTTGAAGTGTTGTGTGTTTATGTTGCAGCTCGTGTGTGTGTGTGTTGTGTTGAATTGTTGTGTGTTTGTGTTGGAGCTCTTATGTGTGTTGTGTTGAAGTGTTGTGTGTTTGTGTTGCAACTCGTGTGTGTGTTGTGTTGAAGTGTTGTTTGTTTGTGTTGCAGCTCCTGTGTGTTGTGTGTTTGTGTTGCAGCTCGTGTGTGTGTTGTGTTTAATTGTTGTGTGTTTGTGTTGCAGCTCGTGTGTGTTTTGAAGTGTTGTGTGTTTGTGTTGCAGCTCGTGTGGGTTGTGTTGAAGTGTTGTGTGTTTGTGTTGCAGCTCGTGTGTGTGTTGTGTTGAATTGTTGTGTGTTTGTGTTGCAGCTCGTGTGTGTGTTGTGTTGAAGTGTTGTGTGTTTGTGTTGCAGCTCGTGTGTGTTGTGTTGAAGTGTCGTGTGTTTGTGTTGCAGCTCGTGTGTGTGTTGTGTTGAAATGTTGTGTGTTTGTGTTGCAGCTCGTGTGTGTTGTGTTGAAGTGTTGTGTGTTTGTGTTGCAGCTCGTGTGTGTGTTGTGTTGAAGTGTTGTGTGTTTGTGTTGCAGCTCGTGTGTGTGTTGTGTTGAAGTGTTGTGTGTTTGTGTTGCAGCTCGTGTGTGTGTTGTGTTGAAGTGTTGTGTGTTTGTGTTGCAGCTTGTGTGTGTGTTGTGTTGAATTGTTGTGTGTTTGTGTTGCAGCTCGTGTGTGTGTTGTGGCGAAGTGTCGTTTGTTTGTGTTGCAGCTCGTGTGTGTGTTGTGTTGAAGTGTTGTGTGTTTGTGTTGCAGCTCGTGTATGTGTTGTGTTGAAGTGTTGTGTGTTTGTCTTGTGTGTTTGTGTTGCAGCTCGTGTGTGTTGTGTTGAAGTGTTGTGTGTTTGTGTTGCAGCTAGTGTATGTGTTGTGTTGAATTGTTATGTGTTTGTGTTGCAGCTAGTGTATGTGTTGTGTTGAATTGTTATGTGTTTGTGTTGCAGCTCGTGTGTGTTGTGTTGAAGTGTTGTGTGTCTGTGTTGCAGCTCGTGTGTGTTTTGTGTTGAAGTGTTGTGTGTTTGTGTTGCAGCTCGTGTGTGCTGTGTTGAAGTGTTGTGTGTTTGTGTTGCAGCTCGTGTGTGTGTTGTGTTGAAGTGTTGTGTGTTTGTGTTGCAGCTCGTGTGTGTGTTGTGTTGACGTGTTGTGTGTTTGTGTTGCAGCTTGTCTGTGTTGTGTTGAAGTGTTGTTTGTTTGTGTTGCAGCTCCTGTGTGTTGTGTTGAAGTGTTGTGTGTTTGTGTTGCAGCTCGTGTGTGTGTTGTGTTGAATTGTTGTGTGTTTGTGTTGCAGCTCGTGTGTGTGTTGTGTTGAAGTGTTGTGTGTTTGTGTTGCAGCTCGTGTGTGTTGTGTTGAAGTGTTGTGTGTTTGTGTTGCAGCTCGTGTGTGTGTTGTGTTGAAATGTTGTGTGTTTGTGTTGCAGCTCAAATGTGTGTTGTGTTGAAGTGTTGTGTGTTTGTGTTGCAGCTCGTGTGTGTTGTGTTGAAGTGTTGTGTGTTTGTGTTGCAGCTCGTGTGTGTGTTGTGTTGAAATGTTGTGTGTTTGTGTTGCAACTCGTGTGTGTGTTGTGTTGAAGTGTTGTGTGTTTGTGTTGCAGCTCGTGTGTGTTGTGTTGAAGTGTTGTGTGTTTGTGTTGCAGCTCGTGTGTGTGTGTGTTGTGTTGAATTGTTGTGTGTTTGTGTTGGAGCTCGTATGTGTGTTGTGTTGAAGTGTTGTGTGTTTGTGTTGCAACTCGTGTGTGTGTTGTGTTGAAGTGTTGTGTGTTTGTGTTGCAGCTCGTGTTTGTTGTGTTGAAGTGTTGTTTGTTTGTGTTGCAGCTCCTGTGTGTTGTGTGTTTGTGTTGCAGCTCGTGTGTATGTTGTGTTTAATTGTTGTGTGTTTGTGTTGCAGCTCGTGTGTGTTTTGAAGTGTTGTGTGTTTGTGTTGCAGCTCATGTGTGTGTTGTGTTGAAGTGTTGTGTGTTTGTGTTGCAGCTCATGTGAGTGTTGTGTTGAAGTGTTGTTTGTTTGTGTTGCAGCTCCTGTGTGTTGTGTTGAAGTGTTGTGTGTTTGTGTTGCAGCTCGTGTGTGTGTTGTGTTGAAGTGTCGTGTGTTTGTGTTGCAGCTCTTGTGTGTGTTGTGTTGAAATGTTGTGTGTTTGTGTTGCAGCTCAAGTGTGTGTTGTGTTGAAGTGTTGTGTGTTTGTGTTGCAGCTCGTGTGTGTTGTGTTGAAGTGTTGTGTGTTTGTGTTGCAGCTCGTGTGTGTGTTGCGTTGAAGTGTTGTGTGTTTGTGTTGCAGCTTGTCTGTGTTGTGTTGAAGTGTTGTTTGTTTGTGTTGCAGCTCCTGTGTGTTGTGTTGAAGTGTTGTGTGTTTGTGTTGCAGCTCGTGTGTGTGTTGTGTTGAAGTGTTGTGTGTTTGTGTTGCAGCTCGTGTGTGTGTTGTGGCGAAGTGTCTTTTTTTTGTGTTGCAGCTCGTGTGTGTGTTGTGTTGAAGTGTTGTTTGTTTGTGTTGCAGCTAGTGTGTGTGTTGTGTTGAAGTGTTGTGTGTTGTGTTGCAGCTCGTGTGTGTTGTGTTGAAGTGTTATTTGTTTGTGTTGCAGCTCGTGTGTGTGTTGTGTTGAAGTGTTGTGTGTTTGTGTTTTAGCTTGTCTGTGTTGTGTTGAAGTGTTGTTTGTTTGTGTTGCAGCTCCTTTGTGTTGTGTTGAAGTGTTGTTTGTTTGTGTTGCAGCTCCTTTGTGTTGTGTTGAAGTGTTTTGTGTTTGTGTTGCAGCTCGTGTGTGTGTTGTGGCGAAGTGTCGTTTGTTTGTGTTGCAGCTTGTGTGTGTGTTGTGTTGAAGTGTTGTGTGTTTGTGTTGCAGCTCGTGTATGTGTTGTGTTGAAGTGTTGTGTGTTTGTCTTGTGTGTTTGTGTTGCAGCTCGTGTGTGTTGTGTTGAAGTGTTGTGTGTTTGTGTTGCAGCTAGTTTATGTGTTGTGTTGAATTGTTATGTGTTTGTGTTGCAGCTAGTGTATGTGTTGTGTTGAATTGTTATGTGTTTGTGTTGCAGCTCGTGTGTGTTGTGTTGAAGTGTTGTGTGTTTGTGTTGCAGCTCGTGTGTGTGTTGTGTTGAAGTGTTGTGTGTTTGTGTTGCAGCTCGTGTGTGTGTTGTGTTGACGTGTTGTGTGTTTGTGTTGCAGCTTGTCTGTGTTGTGTTGAAGTGTTGTTTGTTTGTGTTGCAGCTCCTGTGTGTTGTGTTGAAGTGTTGTGTGTTTGTGTTGCAGCTCGTGTGTGTGTTGTGTTGAATTGTTGTGTGTTTGTGTTGCAGCTCGTGTGTTTGTTGTGTTGAAGTGTTGTGTGTTTGTGTTGCAGCTCGTGTCTGTGTTGTGTTGAAGTGTTGTGTGTTTGTGTTGCAGCTCGTGTGTGTGTTGTGTTGAAATGTTGTGTGTTTGTGTTGCAGCTCAAGTGTGTGTTGTGTTGAAGTGTTGTGTGTTTGTGTTGCAGCTCGTGTGTGTTGTGTTGAAGTGTTGTGTGTTTGTGTTGCAGCTCGTGTGTGTGTTGTGTTGAAGTGTTGTGTGTTTGTGTTGCAGCTTGTCCGTGTTGTGTTGAAGTGTTGTTTGTTTGTGTTGCAGCTCCTGTGTGTTGTGTTGAAGTGTTGTGTGTTTGTGTTGCAGCTCGTGTGTGTGTTGTGTTGAAGTGCTGTGTGTTTGTGTTGCAGCTCGTGTGTGTGTTGTGTTGAATTGTTGTGTGTTTGTGTTGCAGCTCGTGTGTTGTGTTGAAGTGTTATTTGTTTGTGTTGCAGCTCGTGTGTGTGTTGTGTTGAAGTGTTGTGTGTTTGTGTTGCAGCTCGTGTGTGTTGTGTTGAAGTGTTATTTGTTTGTGTTGCAGCTCGTGTGTGTGTTGTGTTGAAATGTTGTGTGTTTGTGTTGTAGCTTGTCTGTGTTGTGTTGAAGTGTTGTTTGTTTTTGTTGCAGCTCCTTTGTGTTGTGTTGAAGTGTTGTGTGTTTGTGTTGCAGCTCGTGTGTGTGTTGTGTTGAATTGTTGTGTGTTTGTGTTGCAGTTCGTGTGTTGTGTTGAAGTGTTGTGTGTTTGTGTTGCAGCTCGTGTGTGTGTTGTGTTGACGTGTTGTGTGTTTGTGTTGCAGCTTGTCTGTGTTGTGTTGAAGTGTTGTTTGTTTGTGTTGCAGCTCCTGTGTGTTGTGTTGAAGTGTTGTGTGTTTGTGTTGCAGCTCGTGTGTGTGTTGTGTTGAATTGTTGTGTGTTTGTGTTGCAGCTCGTGTGTTTGTTGTGTTGAAGTGTTGTGTGTTTGTGTTGCAGCTCGTGTGTGTTGTGTTGAAGTGTTGTGTGTTTGTGTTGCAGCTCGTGTGTGTGTTGTGTTGAAATGTTGTGTGTTTGTGTTGCAGCTCAAGTGTGTGTTGTGTTGAAGTGTTGTGTGTTTGTGTTGCAGCTCGTGTGTGTTGTGTTGAAGTGTTGTGTGTTTGTGTTGCAGCTCGTGTGTGTGTTGTGTTGAAGTGTTGTGTGTTTGTGTTGCAGCTTGTCCGTGTTGTGTTGAAGTGTTGTTTGTTTGTGTTGCAGCTCCTGTGTGTTGTGTTGAAGTGTTGTGTGTTTGTGTTGCAGCTCGTGTGTGTGTTGTGTTGAAGTGCTGTGTGTTTGTGTTGCAGCTCGTGTGTGTGTTGTGTTGAATTGTTGTGTGTTTGTGTTGCAGCTCGTGTGTGTGTTGTGGCGAAGTGTCGTTTGTTTGTGTTGCAGCTCGTGTGTGTGTTGTGGCGAAGTGTCGTTTGTTTGTGTTGCAGCTCGTGTGTGTTGTGTTGAAGTGTTATTTGTTTGTGTTGCAGCTCGTGTGTGTGTTGTGTTGAAATGTTGTGTGTTTGTGTTGTAGCTTGTCTGTGTTGTGTTGAAGTGTTGTTTGTTTTTGTTGCAGCTCCTTTGTGTTGTGTTGAAGTGTTGTGTGTTTGTGTTGCAGCTCGTGTGTGTGTTGTGTTGAATTGTTGTGTGTTTGTGTTGCAGTTCGTGTGTTGTGTTGAAGTGTTATTTGTTTGTGTTGCAGCTCGTGTGTGTGTTGTGTTGAAGTGTTGTGTGTTTGTGTTGCAGCTTGTCTGTTTTGTGTTGAAGTGTTGTTTGTTTGTGTTGCAGCTCGTGTGTGTTGTGTTGAAGTGTTGTGTGTTTGTGTTGCAGCTCGTGTGTGTGTTGTGGCGAAGTGTCGTTTGTTTGTGTTGCAGCTCGTGTGTGTGTTGTGTTGAAGTGTTGTGTGTTTGTGTTGCAGCTCGTGTATGTGTTGTGTTGAAGTGTTGTGTGTTTGTCTTGTGTGTTTGTGTTGCAGCTCGTGTGTGTTGTGTTGAAGTGTTGTGTGTTTGTGTTGCAGCTAGTGTATGTGTTGTGTTGAATTGTTATGTGTTTGTGTTGCAGCTAGTGTATGTGTTGTGTTGAATTGTTATGTGTTTGTGTTGCAGCTCGTGTGTGTTGTGTTGAAGTGTTGTGTGTTTGTGTTGCAGCTCGTGTGTGTTTTGTGTTGAAGTGTTGTGTGTTTGTGTTGCAGCTCGTGTGTGCTGTGTTGAAGTGTTGTGTGTTTGTGTTGCAGCTCGTGTGTGTGTTGTGTTGAAGTGTTGTGTGTTTGTGTTGCAGCTCGTGTGTGTGTTGTGTTGACGTGTTGTGTGTTTGTGTTGCAGCTTGTCTGTGTTGTGTTGAAGTGTTGTTTGTTTGTGTTGCAGCTCCTGTGTGTTGTGTTGAAGTGTTGTGTGTTTGTGTTGCAGCTCGTGTGTGTGTTGTGTTGAATTGTTGTGTGTTTGTGTTGCAGCTCGTGTGTGTGTTGTGTTGAAGTGTTGTGTGTTTGTGTTGCAGCTTGTGTGTGTTGTGTTGAAGTGTTGTGTGTTTGTGTTGCAGCTCGTGTGTGTGTTGTGTTGAAATGTTGTGTGTTTGTGTTGCAGCTCAAATGTGTGTTGTGTTGAAGTGTTGTGTGTTTGTGTTGCAGCTCGTGTGTGTTGTGTTGAAGTGTTGTGTGTTTGTGTTGCAGCTCGTGTGTGTGTTGTGTTGAAATGTTGTGTGTTTGTGTTGCAACTCGTGTGTGTGTTGTGTTGAAGTGTTGTGTGTTTGTGTTGCAGCTCGTGTGTGTTGTGTTGAAGTGTTGTGTGTTTGTGTTGCAACTCGTGTGTGTGTGTGTTGTGTTGAATTGTTGTGTGTTTGTGTTGGAGCTCGTATGTGTGTTGTGTTGAAGTGTTGTGTGTTTGTGTTGCAACTCGTGTGTGTGTTGTGTTGAAGTGTTGTGTGTTTGTGTTGCAGCTCGTGTGTGTTGTGTTGAAGTGTTGTTTGTTTGTGTTGCAGCTCCTGTGTGTTGTGTGTTTGTGTTGCAGCTCGTGTGTATGTTGTGTTTAATTGTTGTGTGTTTGTGTTGCAGCTCGTGTGTGTTTTGAAGTGTTGTGTGTTTGTGTTGCAGCTCATGTGTGTGTTGTGTTGAAGTGTTGTGTGTTTGTGTTGCAGCTCATGTGAGTGTTGTGTTGAAGTGTTGTTTGTTTGTGTTGCAGCTCGTGTGTGTGTTGTGTTCAATTGTTGTGTGTTTGTGTTGCAGCTCGTGTGTGTGTTGTGTTGAAGTGTTGTGTGTTTGTGTTGCAGCTCGTGTGTGTTGTGTTGAAGTGTCGTGTGTTTGTGTTGCAGCTCTTGTGTGTGTTGTGTTGAAATGTTGTGTGTTTGTGTTGCAGCTCAAGTGTGTGTTGTGTTGAAGTGTTGTGTGTTTGTGTTGCAGCTCGTGTGTGTTGTGTTGAAGTGTTGTGTGTTTGTGTTGCAGCTCGTGTGTGTGTTGCGTTGAAGTGTTGTGTGTTTGTGTTGCAGCTTGTCTGTGTTGTGTTGAAGTGTTGTTTGTTTGTGTTGCAGCTCCTGTGTGTTGTGTTGAAGTGTTGTGTGTTTGTGTTGCAGCTCGTGTGTGTGTTGTGTTGAAGTGTTGTGTGTTTGTGTTGCAGCTCGTGTGTGTGTTGTGGCGAAGTGTCGTTTGTTTGTGTTGCAGCTCGTGTGTGTGTTGTGTTGAAGTGTTGTTTGTTTGTGTTGCAGCTAGTGTGTGTGTTGTGTTGAAGTGTTGTGTGTTGTGTTGCAGCTCGTGTGTGTTGTGTTGAAGTGTTATTTGTTTGTGTTGCAGCTCGTGTGTGTGTTGTGTTGAAGTGTTGTGTGTTTGTGTTTTAGCTTGTCTGTGTTGTGTTGAAGTGTTGTTTGTTTGTGTTGCAGCTCCTTTGTGTTGTGTTGAAGTGTTGTTTGTTTGTGTTGCAGCTCCTTTGTGTTGTGTTGAAGTGTTTTGTGTTTGTGTTGCAGCTCGTGTGTGTGTTGTGGCGAAGTGTCGTTTGTTTGTGTTGCAGCTTGTGTGTGTGTTGTGTTGAAGTGTTGTGTGTTTGTGTTGCAGCTCGTGTATGTGTTGTGTTGAAGTGTTGTGTGTTTGTCTTGTGTGTTTGTGTTGCAGCTCGTGTGTGTTGTGTTGAAGTGTTGTGTGTTTGTGTTGCAGCTAGTTTATGTGTTGTGTTGAATTGTTATGTGTTTGTGTTGCAGCTAGTGTATGTGTTGTGTTGAATTGTTATGTGTTTGTGTTGCAGCTCGTGTGTGTTGTGTTGAAGCGTTGTGTGTTTGTGTTGCAGCTCGTGTGTGTGTTGTGTTGAAGTGTTGTGTGTTTGTGTTGCAGCTCGTGTGTGTGTTGTGTTGACGTGTTGTGTGTTTGTGTTGCAGCTTGTCTGTGTTGTGTTGAAGTGTTGTTTGTTTGTGTTGCAGCTCCTGTGTGTTGTGTTGAAGTGTTGTGTGTTTGTGTTGCAGCTTGTGTGTGTGTTGTGTTGAATTGTTGTGTGTTTGTGTTGCAGCTCGTGTGTTTGTTGTGTTGAAGTGTTGTGTGTTTGTGTTGCAGCTCGTGTGTGTTGTGTTGAAGTGTTGTGTGTTTGTGTTGCAGCTCGTGTGTGTGTTGTGTTGAAATGTTGTGTGTTTGTGTTGCAGCTCAAGTGTGTGTTGTGTTGAAGTGTTGTGTGTTTGTGTTGCAGCTCGTGTGTGTTGTGTTGAAGTGTTGTGTGTTTGTGTTGCAGCTCGTGTGTGTGTTGTGTTGAAGTGTTGTGTGTTTGTGTTGCAGCTTGTCCGTGTTGTGTTGAAGTGTTGTTTGTTTGTGTTGCAGCTCCTGTGTGTTGTGTTGAAGTGTTGTGTGTTTGTGTTGCAGCTCGTGTGTGTGTTGTGTTGAAGTGCTGTGTGTTTGTGTTGCAGCTCGTGTGTGTGTTGTGTTGAATTGTTGTGTGTTTGTGTTGCAGCTCGTGTGTGTGTTGTGGCGAAGTGTCGTTTGTTTGTGTTGCAGCTCGTGTGTGTGTTGTGGCGAAGTGTCGTTTGTTTGTGTTGCAGCTCGTGTGTGTTGTGTTGAAGTGTTATTTGTTTGTGTTGCAGCTCGTGTGTGTGTTGTGTTGAAATGTTGTGTGTTTGTGTTGTAGCTTGTCTGTGTTGTGTTGAAGTGTTGTTTGTTTTTGTTGCAGCTCCTTTGTGTTGTGTTGAAGTGTTGTGTGTTTGTGTTGCAGCTCGTGTGTGTGTTGTGTTGAATTGTTGTGTGTTTGTGTTGCAGTTCGTGTGTTGTGTTGAAGTGTTATTTGTTTGTGTTGCAGCTCGTGTGTGTGTTGTGTTGAAGTGTTGTGTGTTTGTGTTGCAGCTCGTGTGTGTTGTGTTGAAGTGTTATTTGTTTGTGTTGCAGCTCGTGTGTGTGTTGTGTTGAAATGTTGTGTGTTTGTGTTGTAGCTTGTCTGTGTTGTGTTGAAGTGTTGTTTGTTTTTGTTGCAGCTCCTTTGTGTTGTGTTGAAGTGTTGTGTGTTTGTGTTGCAGCTCGTGTGTGTGTTGTGTTGAATTGTTGTGTGTTTGTGTTGCAGTTCGTGTGTTGTGTTGAAGTGTTGTGTGTTTGTGTTGCAGCTCGTGTGTGTGTTGTGTTGACGTGTTGTGTGTTTGTGTTGCAGCTTGTCTGTGTTGTTTTGAAGTGTTGTTTGTTTGTGTTGCAGCTCCTGTGTGTTGTGTTGAAGTGTTGTGTGTTTGTGTTGCAGCTCGTGTGTGTGTTGTGTTGAATTGTTGTGTGTTTGTGTTGCAGCTCGTGTGTTTGTTGTGTTGAAGTGTTGTGTGTTTGTGTTGCAGCTCGTGTGTGTTGTGTTGAAGTGTTGTGTGTTTGTGTTGCAGCTCGTGTGTGTGTTGTGTTGAAATGTTGTGTGTTTGTGTTGCAGCTCAAGTGTGTGTTGTGTTGAAGTGTTGTGTGTTTGTGTTGCAGCTCGTGTGTGTTGTGTTGAAGTGTTGTGTGTTTGTGTTGCAGCTCGTGTGTGTGTTGTGTTGAAGTGTTGTGTGTTTGTGTTGCAGCTTGTCCGTGTTGTGTTGAAGTGTTGTTTGTTTGTGTTGCAGCTCCTGTGTGTTGTGTTGAAGTGTTGTGTGTTTGTGTTGCAGCTCGTGTGTGTGTTGTGTTGAAGTGCTGTGTGTTTGTGTTGCAGCTCGTGTGTGTGTTGTGTTGAATTGTTGTGTGTTTGTGTTGCAGCTCGTGTGTGTGTTGTGGCGAAGTGTCGTTTGTTTGTGTTGCAGCTCGTGTGTGTTGTGTTGAAGTGTTATTTGTTTGTGTTGCAGCTCGTGTGTGTGTTGTGTTGAAATGTTGTGTGTTTGTGTTGTAGCTTGTCTGTGTTGTGTTGAAGTGTTGTTTGTTTTTGTTGCAGCTCCTTTGTGTTGTGTTGAAGTGTTGTGTGTTTGTGTTGCAGCTCGTGTGTGTGTTGTGTTGAATTGTTGTGTGTTTGTGTTGCAGTTCGTGTGTTGTGTTGAAGTGTTATTTGTTTGTGTTGCAGCTCGTGTGTGTGTTGTGTTGAAGTGTTGTGTGTTTGTGTTGCAGCTTGTCTGTTTTGTGTTGAAGTGTTGTTTGTTTGTGTTGCAGCTCCTGTGTGTTGTGTTGAAGTGTTGTGTGTTTGTGTTGCAGCTCGTGTGTGTGTTGTGTTGAAGTGTTGTTTGTTTGTGTTGCAGCTCCTGCGTGTTGTGTGTTTGTGTTGCAGCTCGTGTGTATGTTGTGTTTAATTGTTGTGTGTTTGTGTTGCAGCTCGTGTGTGTTTTGAAGTGTTGTGTGTTTGTGTTGCAGCTCATGTGTGTGTTGTGTTGAAGTGTTGTGTGTTTGTGTTGCAGCTCATGTGAGTGTTGTGTTGAAGTGTTGTTTGTTTGTGTTGCAGCTCCTGTGTGTTGTGTTGAAGTGTTGTGTGTTTGTGTTGCAGCTCGTGTGTGTGTTGTGTTGAAATGTTGTGTGTTTGTGTTGCAGCTCAAGTGTGTGTTGTGTTGAAGTGTTGTGTGTTTGTGTTGCAGCTCGTGTGTGTTGTGTTGAAGTGTTGTGTGTTTGTGTTGCAGCTCGTGTGTGTGTTGCGTTGAAGTGTTGTGTGTTTGTGTTGCAGCTTGTCTGTGTTGTGTTGAAGTGTTGTTTGTTTGTGTTGCAGCTCCTGTGTGTTGTGTTGAAGTGTTGTGTGTTTGTGTTGCAGCTCGTGTGTGTGTTGTGTTGAAGTGTTGTGTGTTTGTGTTGCAGCTCGTGTGTGTGTTGTGGCGAAGTGTCGTTTGTTTGTGTTGCAGCTCGTGTGTGTGTTGTGTTGAAGTGTTGTTTGTTTGTGTTGCAGCTAGTGTGTGTGTTGTGTTGAAGTGTTGTGTGTTGTGTTGCAGCTCGTGTGTGTTGTGTTGAAGTGTTATTTGTTTGTGTTGCAGCTCGTGTCTGTGTTGTGTTGAAGTGTTGTTTGTTTGTGTTGCAGCTCCTTTGTGTTGTGTTGAAGTGTTCTGTGTTTGTGTTGCAGCTCGTGTGTGTGTTGTGTTGAATTGTTGTGTGTTTGTGTTGCAGCTCGTGTGTTGTGTTGAAGTGTTATTTGTTTGTGTTGCAGCTCGTGTGTGTGTTGTGTTGAAGTGTTGTGTGTTTGTTTTGCTGCTTGTCTGTTTTGTGTTGAAGTGTTGTTTGTTTGTGTTGCAGCTCCCGTGTGTTGTGTTGAAGTGTTGTGTGTTTGTGTTGCAGCTCGTGTGTGTGTTGTGTTGAAGTGTTGTGTGTTTGTGTTGCAGCCCGTGTGTGTGTTGTGTTGAAGTGTTGTGTGTTTGTGTTGCAGCTCGTGTGTGTGTTATGTTGAATTGTTGTGTGTTTGTGTTGCAGCTCGTGTGTGTGTTGTGTTGAAGTTTTGTGTGTTTGTGTTGCAGCCCGTGTGTGTGTTGTGTTGAAGTGTTGTGTGTTTGTGTTGCAGCTCGTGTGTGTGTTGTGTTGAAGTGTTGTGTGTTTGTGTTGCAGCTTGTGTGTGTTGTGTTGAAGTGTTGTGTGTTTATGTTGCAGCTCGTGTGTGTGTGTGTTGTGTTGAATTGTTCTGTGTTTGTGTTGGAGCTCTTATGTGTGTTGTGTTGAAGTGTTGTGTGTTTGTGTTGCAACTCGTGTGTGTGTTGTGTTGAAGTGTTGTTTGTTTGTGTTGCAGCTCCTGTGTGTTGTGTGTTTGTGTTGCAGCTCGTGTGTGTGTTGTGTTTAATTGTTGTGTGTTTGTGTTGCAGCTCGTGTGTGTTTTGAAGTGTTGTGTGTTTGTGTTGCAGCTCATGTGTGTGTTGTGTTGAAGTGTTGTTTGTTTGTGTTGCAGCTCATGTGAGTGTTGTGTTGAAGTGTTGTGTGTTTGTGTTGCAGCTCGTGTGTGTGTTGTGTTGAAGTGTTGTTTGTTTGTGTTGCAGCTCGTGTTTGTTGTGTTGAAGTGTTGTGTGTTTGTGTTGCAGCCCGTGTGTGTGTTGTGTTGAAGTGTTGTGTGTTTGTGTTGCTGCTCATGTGTGTGTTGTGTTGAAGTGTTGTGTGTTTGTGTTGCAGCTCCTGTGTGTGTTGTGTTGAAGTGTTGTGTCTTTGTGTTGCAGCTTGTGTGTGTGTTGTGTTAAAGTGTTGTGTGTTTGTGTTGCAGCTCGTGTGTGTGACAGGATGAAGGTGCCACTGCTCATCGTCCTGCTCTTCACTGCAGTCCTCTGTCGACCGGTCAGTCTCTTCTCAATGTCCAGACCCTTACGCCCTGTTTCCTATGCCCTTTACCCTACGCCCTGTCTCCTATGCCCTTTACCCTACGCCCTGTCCCCTATGCCCTTTACCCTATACCCTACGCCCTGTCTCCTATGCCCTTTACCCTACGCCCTGTCTCCTATGCCCTTTTCCCTTTACCCCTACGCCCTGTCTCCTATGCCCTTTACCCTACGCCCTGTCTCCTATGCCCTTTACCCTTTACCCTACGCCCTGTCTCTTATGCCCTTTATCTTTACCCTACACCCTGTCTCCTATGCCCTTTACCCTTTACCTCTACGCCCTGTCTCTTATGCCCTTTACCCTTTACCCTACGCCCTGTCTCCTTTGCCCTTTACCCTTTACCCTACACCCTGTCTCCTATGCCCTTTACCCTACGCCCTGTCTCCTATGCCCTTTACCCTTTACCCTACGCCCAGTCTCCTATGCCCTTTACCCTTTACTCTACGCCCTGTCTCCTATGCCATATACCCTACGCCCTGTCTCCTAAGCCCTTTACCCTTTACCCTACGCCTTGTCTCCTAAGCCCTTTACCTTTTACACTACACCCTGTCTCCTTTGCCCTTTACCCTTTACCCTACGCCCTGTCTCCTATGCCCCTTTACCCTTTACCCTACGCCCTGTCTCCTATGCCCTTTACCCTTTACCCTACGCCCTGTCTCCTATGCCCTTTACCCTTTACCCTACGCCCTGTCTCCTAAGCTCTTTACGCTTTACCCTACACCCTGTCTCCTATGCCCTTTACCCTATGCCCTGTCTCCTATGCCCTTTACCCTTTACCCTACGCCCTGTCTCCTAAGCCCTTTACCCTTTACCCTACATCCTGTCTTCTATGCCCTTTACCCTTTACCGTACGCCCTGTCTCCTATGCCCTTTACCAAAGGGGCATAGGAGACAGGGGGTAGGGTAAAGACCCTACCCCTGTCTCCTATGCCCCTTTACCCTTTACCCTACGCCCTGTCTCCTATGCCCTTTACCCTTTACCCTACGCCCTGTCTCCTATGCCCTTTACCCTTTACCCTACGCCCTGTCTCCTATGCCCTTTACCCTACATCCTACGCCCTGTCTCCTATGCCCCTTTACCCTTTACCCTACGCCCTGTCTCCTATGCCCTTTACCCTTTACCCTACGCCCTGTCTCTTATGCCCTTTACCCTACGCCCTTTCTCCTATGCCCTTTACTCTTTACCCTGCGCCCTGTCTCCTAAGCCCTTTACCCTACGCCCTGTCTCCTAAGCCCTTTACCCTGTCTCCTATGCCCTTTACCCTTTACCCTACGCCCTGTCTCCTATGCCCCTTTACCCTTTACCCTACGCCCTGTCTGCTATTCCCTCTACCCTTTACCCTACGCCCTGTCTCCTATATTTTTTACCCTTTACCCTACGCCCTGTCTCCTATGCCCTTTACCCTTTACCCTACGCCCTGTCTCCTTTGCCCTGTACCCTTTACCCTACGCCCTGTCTCCTATGCCCTTTACCCTACGCCCTGTCTCCTATGCCCTTTACCCTACATCCTACGCCCTGTCTCCTATATTTTTTACCCTTTACCCTACGCCCTGTCTCCTATGCCCTTTACCCTTTACCCTACGCCTTGTCTCCAATGACTTTTACCCTTTACCCCACGCCCTGTCTCCTATGCCCTTTACCCTGTCTGCTATGCCCTTTACCCATTACCCTACGCCCTGTCTCCTATGCCCTTTACCCTTTACCCTGTCTCCTATGCCCTTTACCCTTTACCCCTACGCCCTGTCTCCTATGCCCTTTACCCTGCGCCCTGTCTCCTGTGCCCTTTATCCTATGCCCTTTACCCTACACCCTGTCTCCTATGCCCTTTACCCTTTACCCTACGCCCTGTCTCCTATGCCCTTTACCATTTATCCTGCACCCTGTCACCTATGCCCTTTACCCTTTACCCTACGCCCTGTCTCCTATGCCCTTTACCCTACACCCTGTCTCCTCTGCCCTTTACCCTTTACCCTACGCCAAGACATCCGTGGACTCAAACTTGTGTATTTTGTTTGTTCAGGCAAGGAAGGTTTCTCTGAGCAGTTCTGAGAGTTCTGAAGAGGTGGTGAGTATGCACTTTTCTCCACCACTAAACTCAATATGAAGATGTCTTCATGTCGTCATGTCTTCATGTCTTCATGCCGGTCCACTGTCCTTCTGGTGTGTCCCACAGGTGAGGCGTCCCAGGCCTGCACTCAGGACACAGTCTGTGTCACAGTCCTCTTCTGTACAGGTCAGTAGAGCCAGACTGAGAGGGCTGACAGGTGAATTCAGCCTGTGGTGATCAGATGTTGAAGAAAGTTCTTTTGGCTCCTAAATGCTGTGCTCCTGTTTCAGCACCTGTCAGTGTCCAGCACCTCAGACGACAGTAGCGAGGTCTCAGAAGAACAGGTGAGACCCTCCCACCTCATCCTACCTCATTCCACCTCATCCTACCTCATCCTACCTCATCCCACCTCATTCCACCTCATCCCACCTCATTCCACCTCATCCTACCTCATCCTACCTCATCCCACCTCATCCTACCTCATTACACCTCATCCTACCTCATCCGCCCTCATCTCACCTCATCCTACCTCATCCCACCTCATCCCACCTTATCCCACCTTATCCCACCTTATCCCACCTCATCCTACCTCATCCCACCTCATCCCACCTCATCCTACCTCATCCTACCTCATCCCACCTCATCCTGCCTCATCCTGCCTCATCCTGCCTCATCCCACCTCATTCTACCTCATCCCACCTCATCTTACCTCATCCCACCTCATCCCACCTCATCCTACCTCATCCCACCTCATCCTACCTCATCCCACCTCATCCCACCTCATCCCACCTCATCCTACCCCATCCCACCTCATCCTACCTCATCCCACCTCATCATACCTCATCCCACCTTATCTTACCT
Organism: Eucyclogobius newberryi; assembly: GCA_026437355.1. NCBI lineage: Eukaryota > Metazoa > Chordata > Actinopteri > Gobiiformes > Gobiidae > Eucyclogobius > Eucyclogobius newberryi. The sequence continues at coordinate 140,843 of JAPEHP010000002.1, read as the reverse complement.
CATCCTGCCTCATCCCACCTCATCCTACCTCATCCCACCTCATCTTACCTCATCCTACCTCATCCCACCTCATCCTACCTCATCCTACCTCATCCCACCTCATCCTACCTCATCCCACCTCATCCTGCCTCATCCCACCTCATCCCGCCTCATCCCACCTCATCCCACCTCATCCCACCTCATCTTACCTCATCCTACCTCATCCCACCTCATCCCACCTCTTCCTACCTCATCTTACCTCATACTACCTCATCCCACCTCATCCCACCTCATCCCACCTCATCCCACCTCATCCTACCTCATCCCACCTCATCTTACCTCATCCTACCTCATCCCACCTCATCCTACCTCATCCCACCTCATCCCACCTCATCCTACCTCATCCTACCTCATCCTACCTCATCCCACCTCATCCTACCTCATCCTACCTCATCCCACCTCATCCTACCTCATCCTACCTCATCCCACCTCATCCCACCTCATCCTACCTCATCCCACCTCATCCCACCTCATCCTACCTCATCCCACCTCATCCCACTTCATCCTACCTCATCCCACCTCATCCCACCTCATCCCACCTCATCCCACCTCATCCCACCTCATCCTACCTCATCCCACCTCTGACTATAATGCAATGCTTCTGTTCAGAGGAATGTTGTGTGTGTTGTGACAGGCTGTTTCAGGACAGATGAAGGCTGCTGCTGACGTCATGTCCCACTCACTGTCCCACTCACTGTCCCACTCACTGTCCAACTCAATGTCCCACTCACTGTCCGACTCGGTGTCTGCCACGGCCTCCACCTCCACTCAGAGCCCGGACAGTGAGGACAGTGACGAAGATGATGATGATGATGATGAGCAGGAGGAGGACGATGACACAGAAGTAAGTGACACAAGCGCATCCCGTGTGGAGACAGGGGGAGACAAGGGCCTGTGGTCATGGGGGGGGACAAGGGGGAGACAAGGGCCTGTGGTCATGGGGGGGGGGCAGGGGGAGACAAGGGCCTGTGGTCATGGGGGGGACAAGGGGAGACAAGTGCCTGTGGTGGTGGTGGGGGGGGGCAGGGGGAGACAAGGGCCTGTGGTGGGGGGACAAGGGGAGACAAGTGCCTGTGGTGGTGGGGGGGACAAGGGGAGTCAAGGGCCTGTGGTGGTGGGGGGGGGTCAAGGGCAGACAAGTGCCTGTGGTGGTGGGGGGGACAAAGGGAGACAAGTGCCTGTGGTGGTGGGGGGGGGACAAGGGGAGACAAGTGCCTGTGGTGGGGGGGACAAGGGGAGACAAGTGCCTGTGTTGGTGGGGGGGACAAGGGGAGACAAGTGCCTGTGGTGGTGGGGGGGACAAGGGGAGACAAGTGCCTGTGGTGGTGGGGGACAAGGGGAGACAAGTGCCTGTGGTGGTGGGGGGAGACAAGGGGAGACAAGTGCCTGTGGTGGTGGGGAACAAGGGGAGACAAGTGCCTGTGGTGGTGGGGAACAAGGGGAGACAAGTGCCTGTGGTGGTGGGGGGGTAGAAGGGGAGACAAGTGCCTGTGGTGGTGGGGGATAAGGGGAGACAAGTGCCTGTGGTGGTGCGGGACAAGGGGAGACAAGTTCCTGTGGTGGTGGGGGACAAGGGGAGACAAGTTCCTGTGGTGGTGGGGGACAAGGGGAGACAAGTGCCTGTGGTTGTGGGGGGGACAAGGGGAGACAAGTGCCTGAGAAATCGTGACAGAACTAAATATGAAACAGACACAACACTTTTTTTCAGGAAACTGAGGAGGAGTCAGAGAGCTCTGAGTCCGGTGAGGCGTCCACTGTGTCCACAGCCACCATGTCCCCGGTGATTGTGACGGACGATGTTACCACAGCAACCATTGTGGAAGAGATGACCACTGACCCCTTCCAGCCCACCATCATCACAGACGACACAGCTGATTCTGGACGTGGAGACAGCCTGGGCTCGTACCCCAGCGAGTACAAGACCATCGTGTACGTGGAGGACAAGTCTTACAACAAAGTGCCTGAAGCTCACAAGTCCTGGGACTACGGCAAGAAGAGCGCCTACCAACCCGCCTACGGCAACGAGGTGCACAAGGCCTACAAGACCTACAAGGTAAACAATGACCCCTGCCCTCCACATGAACATCTGACCACAGGTTGATGGTGCGTCATGTCTTAATTCAGATGTTCAAGGGGGCGCTGTAGAGCCTTTGAACATTATACATATATTTGTATTATACATATATATATTATATATACCGTATATCATTGTGTTCAGCTCCTCATTTTGCATCGTATAATCGTATATTTGTGCAAAATAGAACATCTCATATCAGAGAAACACGTAACATTTAAAAAATTGGCTGTTATTTTAGAGCGCCTGCCACGTCCACATTTGAAAGAAATCATGACCTCCAATCGCACGTGGGTGTGGCCCAATCGCACGTGGGTGTGGCCCAATCGCGCGTGGGTGTGGCCCAATCGCGCGTGGGTGTGGCCCAATCGCACGTGGGTGTGGCCCAATCGCACGTGGGTGTGGCCCAATCGCACGTGGGTGTGGCCCAATCTCACGTGGGTGTGGCCCAATCGCACGTGGGTGTGGCTCAATCGCACGTGGGTGTGGCTCAATCGCACGTGGGTGTGGCTCAATCGCACGTGGGTGTGGCTCAATCGCACGTGGGTGTGGCTCAATCGCACGTGGGTGTGGCTCAATCGCACGTGGGTGTGGCTCAATCGCACGTGGGTGTGGCCCAATCGCACGTGGGTGTGGCTCATTATGACTGAACATCCAACGTGGGAAAAATAAAGTATGAGGTTAAAATGTGAAAATATGGCTCCTCCCTAAAGCCATAGGGTCATAATATCATCTCTACTTATCCTGAAGTATATTTGTAACCCTAAGTTCTTTCTTTTCATATACAAATATACAGAACCACCAGGGTGTAACATCAACTGCACCTAAATACAAACAAGACCACAAAGGTCCCATTTTGTCCAGAGTCGAGTGAATTTGTCTCATTTGTCTAATGTCTGTCACGATGTCACTCTCGTCCACTTTGTATTCCAAAAGTCTTAATTCAGCTCCAGTTTTTGATTTGGTTCTTCTGACATGACGGACAAATTGAGGATCTCCAGAAAGGAATGTACATGATCTTTATCTCCTGAAATGTTAGAGAGAGGGTTCAAATGATGATTGAGATTATAATACTTAAAACATGTTCTTTCAGCAGTTTTGTTGCTATTTCCCGTGAGGTCAGATCTTTCATTTCTCTTTTTCATATTCTGTAGCATTTTAGGACATCCCTACTCGGCATGATTTACCGATTTGCAGATCCTTTAGCTTTTTCTCCCTTCATTTCTTTCTCTCTAGACTGCTTTGGAAGCGTCCCAAAGGAGGCGGAGTCTCATGTTCCTCCAGAGAAGTCTTAATGCTTAAGTACATTTTAAACAAAGGTCATGAAGCAGCTGCATTGAGCCTGAATCTGCCAAACCCTAGATCTGTCGTTATTGAGAAGACAACAGTCATCTATTCTGGAATAGTGTATGTGGATTAGAAAAATGGGTGCACTGGCGCCCCCTAGGGTTCATATCCCTCCATATGTCAATCAATCCTATTTTCTAACAAGAGACAGAACTTCTTCTTTATTGTTCCTCCAGAGCCTCTTGAGCTCCACCTAACCTAACAAGACCCTAACCCTGTGCAGCTGTGGGCGGCCCCCAAGGATCTGCGCTAGCATTAGCATCGTTACCTTGTGGGCAATAGGGTTTTTCCCCGAGGTTATAACCCTTCAGTTTTAAATGTTTAGTTCCACAATCCTTGCTTTTTCCGAGTTTAGTCATGTCTTATCTTCTTGCTCCTTGGTTTGTGGGTGAAAAGGAGATTCAAAGGCAAATATCGGGAGCAGGACGACTAGTCCGACTGCGCCATTCCCGGAAGTCCTGTAAAAACATGAATGAACGTCATGTGCCTGTATTACTATGACCCTAAATACACATTTTACGCAACAGCAGTCCTTAAACTGAACACATCTTTCAGCAGAGCAACACGCTGCAGTGAAGCGCTCGCTCAGGAAACAAACAGCCTCAAATGACCTTAATGAAAGGCCTTTTAATTAAAGAGCTACTGTGAATGTTTTCTGGAGATTCCGTCATCTTTGTCTCATGAAAATATTATTGCTTTGTTTGGAATGTTTCACTGTTAAACAATTATTGTACAATTATTCATCGTTCAGTCAATTACAGGTTTTACTTGCAAAAAAACAAAAATTAACACAAAATAAATACAAATCTTAGTATGGTGAAGGCACCAAAGTTTTATGCCATTTTGTTGAGCATTCCAGAGAAAGAACATTTGAACCAATGAAATATGGTCCTCTCCACCTAAAAATCATTAAGAATTCATCACTAATGAAGCAAAGGAAGAATCATAGTTTCTTTGTGTCGGGTGTGCAGGTTCACCAGGAGCTGCTGGAGGAGGACACCAGCACCCCAGAGGTGGAGACCCAGGACCTGAACCCCCGACAGGCCTCTCTGGACACGGAAAGCAGCCTCAGCCTGAGCGACAGCATCAGCCACAGCTCCGGGACCAGCGACAGCTCCGGGACCAGCGACAGCTCCGGGACCAGCGACAGCTCCGGGACCACTGAGAAGGAGCAGACAAAGTAAACCAACATTTCACTGCAACAAAAAGAATATGTACATGATAAAAGGACTTCAGAATTGAGAATTGTAATCTTGATTTAAGTTTGTTTGATTTGTTTTCATGATTTTAATCCTTGGATTGTCTTTGTTTTCAGTGTTAGTTTGTTACTCCTGGCTTTAGTACATATTGTGCTTCTTAAATAAGAAATTGAATTTAATATATTTTTACAAATGTAGATATTCCTTTACAAAGCACATCATATAGATTGTGTGTACATGATGTCACTCCATGAGCACCTTTAGGTGGGGTCAATACTATGATAAACAGCCTGGTCCAAAGGTGGTTCAATCATCAAAAATATCAATAATGGTGCAGCCACACGGTGCGGTCACACGGCGCGTTCACACACGGCGCGGTCACACGGAGCGGTCACACGGCGCGGTCTCACGGCGCGGTCACACGGCGCGGTCTCACGGCGCGGTCTCACGGCGCGGTCACACGGCGCGTTCACATCTGTTCAGCGCACATGCTCAGTGGAGGAGTTGTTGTGTTTCCTGGTGTTGTTGTTCTCTTTGTGCGATGGCAGAGCAGGTGGAGAAAGTGGCTTTGGTTTATTTACAAACAGAGGTGATGGGCCCAGGGGCCAGTCCGGGTCCACATACTTAAGAGCTGAGCAGAGTTTAGTTAATATCGTTATTTGCTCCAAGAGCTGCGTCTGGAGGATTTTTTATCGTTGCGGGGTTTGTTATGGATCTTTTCCGGGGTGTCTGGCACGTCACTGCAGCGTCAGCTCTGATTGGCTGCTGCGGCGTATCGGCCGCAAAAAAGTTCAGCTTTGTCCAACTTTTCTGCGTCGAACGCTCTGGCCGCCTTGGAGCGTCGGTCCAGGGCGTCCGACGCTCAAACGCCAGACCAGACCAGTGCCCCAGACGCACCGTGAAAACGCTCGAAACGAACAGCAAAAACTCTGTGTGTCCAAATAGACCGGACGCTTTGATGCTGCGGTCTGAACGGCGCTTAATAATGGGACATTTCGACTTCTAGCTGGAAGTCATGCCTCATTCATCCAGGAATGTTCCGTTGTAGAAAAAGATTCAGTTGTTTCATCTGGTTTGAAAGAGGATTTGTAAGGAGGCCATTTTTGTTTTACACAAAAGAGAATCCCTCTTTAAACAGGAACAGGAGGTTTAAGGTACAATCTACTGGTCATGTATAACAGTATTTGAAGACATGGGGTGGGATCAGCCCTGGCCATTTGAATGGTAATCAGGTACTCAACAGTGATGAGGGAGTAGCAGGCAGGTAACCATAGGACTTTGATGGCCATTACAAGGCTGTTGGGGTAACAAATAAGATTAGTTTCAGGAGAAACTGATAGTGCAAACAAATAGATCAAAAGGATAGGCTCTTATCAGGACTATCCGCCTGATGGGCGGGGCTTACTCAAAGAAGGATGAATATCAGAGTTCTCAGACTAGATCCACAGATTGAAAATGACTTTTGGAGAGTCGAGTCCAGATGAAACAACTGAATCTTTTTCTACTTTATACTATTACAACACTATTACAACACTATTACAACACTATTACACTATCAGGAGATTACAGAAGATGTTTCTGGCTCTTTTTATTGAGTTCTGTGCGTAATAGCACCTGCTAGCTCTGTACCTCCTGTTGAATTTGATGGCTCATTCCAAAAAGGCAGCTCCTCTTCCTGGTCTCTAACTCCTTTGACTCCTTTACCTTTGGGGTCATGAGGTCAACCATAAGAGTTCTAGATAGTTTGGAGAATCAGTCAGTCAGAATACTCTATGCAGCCTCACCATCAGCAGCACAGCCTTACCATCAGCAGCACAGCCTGACCATCAGCAGCACAGCCTCACCATCAGCACAGCCTCACCATCAGAGCACAGCCTCACCATCAGCAGCACAGCCTCACCATCAGCACAGCCTCACCATCAGAGCACAGCCTCACCATCAGCAGCACAGCCTCACCATCAGCAGCACAGCCTCACCATCAGCAGCACAGCCTCACCATCAGCAGCACAGCCTCAGCATCAGCAGCACAGCCTCACCATCAGCACAGCCTCACCATCAGCAGCACAGCCTCACCATCAGCAGCACAGCCTCACCATCAGCAGCACAGCCTCACCATCAGCACAGCCTCACCATCAGAGCACAGCCTCACCATCAGCAGCACAGCCTCACCATCAGCACAGCCTCACCATCAGAGCACAGCCTCACCATCAGCAGCACAGCCTCACCATCAGCAGCACAGCCTCACCATCAGCAGCACAGCCTCACCATCAGCAGCACAGCCTCAGCATCAGCAGCACAGCCTCACCATCAGCACAGCCTCACCATCAGCAGCACAGCCTCACCATCAGCAGCACAGCCTCACCATCAGCACAGCCTCACCATCAGCAGCACAGCCTCACCATCAGCAGCACAGCCTCACCATCAGCACAGCCTCACCATCAGCAGCACAGCCTCACCATCAGCAGCACAGCCTCACCATCAGCAGCACAGCCTCACCATCAGCAGCACAGCCTGACCATCAGCACAGCCTCACCATCAGCACAGCCTCACCATCAGCAGCACAGCCTCACCATCAGCACAGCCTCACCATCAGCAGCACAGCCTCACCATCAGCAGCACAGCCTCACCATCAGCAGCACAGCCTCACCATCAGCAGCACAGCCTCACTATCAGCAGCACAGCCTCACCATCAGCACAGCCTCACCATCAGCACAGCCTCACCATCAGCAGCACAGCCTCACCATCAGCACAGCCTCACCATCAGCACAGCCTCACCATCAGCAGCACAGCCTCACCATCAGCACAGCCTCACCATCAGCAGCACAGCCTCACCATCAGCAGCACAGCCTCACCATCAGCAGCACAGCCTCACCATCAGCAGCACAGCCTCACCATCAGCAGCACAGCCTCACTATCAGCAGCACAGCCTCACCATCAGCACAGCCTCACCATCAGCACAGCCTCACCATCAGCAGCACAGCCTCACCATCAGCACAGCCTCACCATCAGCAGCACAGCCTCACCATCAGCACAGCCTCACCATCAGCAGCACAGCCTCACCATCAGCAGCACAGCCTCACCATCAGCAGCACAGCCTCACCATCAGCAGCACAGCCTCACCATCAGCAGCACAGCCTCACCATCAGCAGCACAGCCTCACCATCAGCACAGCCTCACCATCAGCACAGCCTCACCATCAGCAGCACAGCCTCACCATCAGCAGCACAGCCTCACCATCAGCAGCACAGCCTCACCATCAGCAGCACAGCCTCACCATCAGCACAGCCTCAGCCTGACCATCTTCAGGTCTTCAGGAGTGGCCCTGTCAGGAGTGGCCCTGTCAGGAGTGGCCCTGTCAGGAGCAGCTCTGTCACTCCAAAAGACCTGAGTCTCCTCAGGAGGTAGAGCCGACTCTGGCTCTTCCTGTACAGTCTGTGTTATGAGTCCAGTTTGTGGTTCAGATGAACACCAGGTCCTTGTATGAGTCACTCTCTCAATGTCCCGTCCCTGGATGTTCACTGGTGAGGGGGGGCCTCTGTGGAAGTCCACCACCATCTCCTTGGTCTTCCCCGCGTTGATGAGGAGGAGGTTCCACAAAGTCCTTCTCCAGTTCTCTGTCCTCCACATCATCGTCTGTGATGAGTCCGATGATGGCAGAGTGGTCAGAGAACTTCTGCAGGACAC
>JAPEHP010000002.1:122500-127500 GCA_026437355.1 Eucyclogobius newberryi | reverse complement strand
TCCATCAAGACCCCGAGATACTTGAACTCCTCCACTTGGGGCAAGGACTCCCCACCCACCTGGAGAGGACAAGACACCTTTTTCCGGTTGAGAACCATGACCTCTGATTTGGAGCTGATTCTCATCCCAGACGCTTCACACTCGGCTCAAACCTTCCCAGTGCAGCTGCAGGTCCGGGTTTGATGGAGCCATCAGGACAACATCGTCTGCAAACAGCAGAGATGAGATCCTGTGGTCCCCAAACCGGACACCCTCCGACCCCTAACCACACCCTCTGACCCCTGACTGCGCCTAGAAATTCTGTCCATAAAAACTATGAACAGAACCGGTGACAAAGCGCAGCCCTGAGGAGTCCAACATGCACTGGGAACAGGTCTGATTTACTGCCGGCAATGAACACAGATCCTGCTCCGGTCATACAGGGACCGGACAGCCCTGAGCAAAGGGCCCCGGACCCCGTACTCCCGGAGCACCCCCCAAAGGACACCCCGAGGGACACGGTCGAAAGCCTTCTCCAGATCCACAAAGCACATGTGGACCGGTTGGGAAAACTCCCATTGACCCTCGAGCACCCGATGGAGGGTATTGAGCTGGTCCAGTGTTCCACGACCGGGACGAAAACCACTCTGCTCCTCCTGAATCCGAGGTTCGACTATCGGTCGGATTCTCCTCTCCAGTACCTGGAATAGACCTTATGGGAGGCTGAGGAGTGTGATCCCTCTGTAGTTGGCACACAGTTGTCCCCCTTCTTGAACAGAGGGACCACCACCCCGGTCTGCCAGTCCAGAGACACTGTCCCCGACCGCCACGCCATGTTGCAGAGACGTGTCAGCCAACATCCAGAGACTTTAGGTACTCAGGGCGGATCTCATCCACCCCCGGAGCCCTGCCACAGAGGAGTTTGCGAACAACCTCAGTGACTTCAGCTTGGGTGATGGATGAGCCAGCCTCCGAGTCCCCGGTCTCTACTTCCTCTTCGGAAGACGTGACTGAGGGATTAAGGAGGTCCTCAAAGTATTCCTTCCACCGTCCGACGACATCCCCGGTCGAGGTCAGCAGGCCTCCACCAGCACCGTAAATGGTGTTGGTGAAGCACTGCTTCCCCCTCCTGAGGCGCCGTATGGTTTGACAGAATTTCTTTGGGGCAGACCGATAGTCCTCCTCCATGGCCTCCCCGAACTCCTCCCAGGCCCGGGTTTTTGCCTCTGCGACAGCACGAGCCGCGGCTCGCTTGGCCTGCCGATACCGGTAAATGACCTCAGGAGACCTACAAGCCAGAGTGGCCTGATAGGCCTCCTTCTTCAGTCTGACGGCATCCCTTACTTCTGGTGTCCACCACCGGGTTCGGGGGTTGCCGCCACGACAGGCACCGGAGACCTTGCGACCACAACTCCGAGCAACCGCATCAACAATGGCGGCGGAGAACATAGTCCACTCAGACTCAATGTCCCCAGCCTCCCCCGGGACATGGGAGAAGCTCTCCTGGAGGTGCGAGTTGAATACCCTACTGACAGAGGGCTCCACTAGACGTTCCCAACAGACCCTCACAATGCACTTGGGTCTGCCAAGTCTGTCCGGCTTCCTCCTCCGCCAGCGGATCCAACTCACCACCAGGTGGTGATCGGTTGACAACTCCGCCACTCTCTTCACCCGAGTTTCCAAGACACGCGGCCGGAGGTCAGAGGACACGACAACAAAGTCGATCATTGACCTCCTGTGTCCTGGTGCCATGTGCACTGATGGACCTTGTGCTTGAACATGGTGTTCGTTATGGACAATCCGTGGCTAGCACAGAAGTCCAATAACTGAACACCGCTCGGGTTCAGATCGGGGAAGCCGTTCTTCCCGATCACCCCTCTCCAGGTGTCATTGTCATTGCCCACATGGGCGGTGAAGTCCGCCAATAGTACAATGGAGTCCCTGGTCGGTGCACTATCCAGTACCCCTCCCAAGGACTCCAAGAAGGCCGGGTACTCTGCACTGCTGTTCGGCCGCCACAACAGTGAGAAACCTGTCCCCCACCCGAAGGCGAAGGGACGCGACCCTCCGTCCACCGGGGTGAACTCCAACAGGTGGCGGCTGAAGCTGATGGGCTATAAGCCCACACCAGCCCCGCCCACACCAGCCCCGTCTCTCCCCGCGGGCAACACCAGAGAAGTGGAGCGTCCAGCCCCTCTCGAGGAGATGGTTCCAGAGCCCAAACTGTGCTGGAGGTGAGGCCGACTATATCTAGTCGATATCGCTCAACCTCCCGTTTTCAAACATGTTTTTTGGACCGTTTCAGGGGTCGCAATTCTTGTTTGATTTTTCTCGTTCAAGGTTCTTTTTGTAGACATTTTTAGTGTTTCCTGCTATTAATTTTGGTATTCCTTGGTATCTTTCGGGATTTCTCGTCAAAGTTGCAATTTTTCCTATCTTTTAGAATGGTAGAATATTAGTAATAGTTAGTTCTTCTAGTATTTGTAGTGTTTTCGTCATGCAATGATCACATTGTTGTGTTACTTTTAATGGAGGTTGGCAGCCAACTGAAAATGTGTATATACTGCCACCTGCTGGATTGTGTGGACAGGAGATCAACAGACACCATAATATAATAAAAGGGGATTGTAGTGTAACACTACAAAGACGCTCTTAACAATATAATCTTCCAATGAATCCTGTATGTTTTTTAATCAAATTGGCCAGCAGGTGTCACTCCACTCAGTATAAAAACCCTTCTACCACTTCTTCTGCTACTCCCACTTCCGCCTTAGATTGGGCGGTTGTCGACACCCTGTTCTCTTGTCCTCAGGTAGTTTCTGTATTTTCCTCTTCAATAATTTAATTCTACCGCCACTAATGTATGTTTTACTCTAGTGCCGTGGCGGGGCTCGCGCCCCACGCCGCGCTGTGGGTTACTCCTGGATTGTGCTTTGGCGGCTGGTAGTTCTGGAAGTTGGGGTCCCATTGTGTGTGCAGCCGGCAGACCTAGCCACGCCGCTGCCTTTCAAGGGTGAGCAGCAGAGGTTTCTCAGCGGTAGGTGAAAGGAAAGTTGCATCTTAGGCCCATATTATCTGCTCCGCCTTTAAACCTAAAGCTTTACCTAAGAATTAATTGATGGACAATGCTAAAAATAAACCCTAACCCAAATATATTAACTTTACAAAATTGTACTAAACTGTACTTTGATATAATAACTGAGTTATGCTTGGACTATGAAGGGTTTAGTCCTCACATGCGGACACACACATCCCATTCTTGCTCTATTATGCACTCTTTTGATAAAAAGCAAAAGGGCCGCATCCTGGCAACTCAACTCAAGGACAACTCCATGTAAGGCAACAGAGGCGAGTGGAAAAGTACTGGCAAAAAGACCAACGAGGTGCAACCCTTCATCATACGCCGTACATTGAAATGTTATAAAATGGTGAGCGCCAGGTTTCCAGGCGCGTCCGGACCGTCCGTGTAAGTCGCCGATAGAGACAGATGGTTCTGTCACGGAATAAAATGATCGATTCTAACTATTCTGATTCTTGCCCTTTCTTTCATTAACAGAGCACGCCGACATATTTATGGACAATATTTTGCCTTACATGATCCTTGTGACCTGAAAGAAGATTCAGCAGATTGAATTCCTGTTTATTATTTTGAAACCATAAAATTGATTCAGTCCTCTCTCTTTCATCTGCTGCAAGGTGAAACATGCTCAACAGTTTCTGGCTCTTGACAGTGATGACATAAACCGGTGGGAGGTTTATCCTACTCAGCGACCTACTGAGTCCAGTGTGACCCATTCTCATGTGAGTAAAGGCGATTTCATGTTTTTAACTGAAACATGGCTCGACAAAAACACAGGAAATGTAGTTCGGATTGAATCTGCTCCACCAACTTTAAGTTTGAATCTGAAACACGAGAAAACATAAAAGGGGGTGGAGTCTGTGCTGTCTTTAGAGATGAAATAATGACCCGCAGGTTGTTCTTTTGGGGTGTTTTAATCATTTGAGTATGTCTCCTTTAAAATGGAGCTAAAGCCTCTCCAGCACTGCCAACGTTTCACTGATGATTTGACTGAGATGTTTCAGTCGCACAGACTTTGATGGTTTGGTCATTACAGGTGATTTCAATGTGCATGTTGATAATATTTGTGACAAAAACGCTAAAGAGCTTGATGCTGTCCTTGAAACCTTCAGTCTTACTCAGCATGTGAGAGGCCCCACCCACAGCAGAGAGGCCCCACTCACAGCAGAGAGGCCCCACCCACAGCAGAGAGGCCCCACCCACAGCAGAGAGGCCCCACCCAAAGCAGAGAGACCCGACCCAAAGCAGAGAGGCCCCACCCACAGCAGAGAGGCCCCACCCAAAGCAGAGAGGCCCCACCCACAGCAGAGAGGCCCCACCCAAAGCAGAGAGGCCCCACCCACAGCAGAGAGGCCCCACCCAAAGCAGAGAGGCCCCACCCAAAGCAGAGAGGCCCCACCCAAAACAGAGAGGCCCCACCCACAGCAGAGAGGCCCCGCCCACAGCAGAGAGGCCCCACCCAAAGCAGAGAGGCCCCACCCACAGCAGAGACCCCACCCAAAGCAGAGAGGCCCCACCCAAAGCAGAGAGGCCCCACCCACAGCAGAGATGTAAACATGTACAGCCTCATTTAATGTAGAACTAGGGAAAGATGTTTTTCTGAAATAATTGGAAGGTCATATCCAGCTAGAAGAGACGAACAAAAGCAATTTCTGTTCAGTGTTTTCTTTTGTATGTCCACAGTAAGACATACAAGTGTGTGTAGTGTTCACTGTGTGTATTGTCCTGTGTGGTGTCCACAGTAAGACATACAAGTGTGTGTAGTGTTCACTAAGAGTATTGTCCTGTGTGGTGTCCACAGTAAGACATACAAGTGTGTGTAGTGTTCACTGTGTGTATTGTCCTGTGTGGTGTCCACAGTAACACATACAAGTGTGTGTAGTGTTCACTGTGTGTATTGTCCTGTGTGGTGTCCACAGTAAGACATACAAGTGTGTGTAGT
>JAPEHP010000002.1:45000-117500 GCA_026437355.1 Eucyclogobius newberryi | reverse complement strand
GTTGTGAAGGGGGAGGAGCCTGAGGTGAAGGGGGAGGAGCCTGAAGTGAAGGAGGTGGAGCCTGAGGTGAAGGAGGAGGAGCCTGAAGTGAAGGAGGAGGAGCCTGAGGTGCGCTGGGTTAAACACTTCTTTATTAATCACTGAGTACAGCCATATGATCACCTGACCAGTATGACACCAGAGCAGCTCAGGCATTCATGACATGTAACCATGGTGATCTGCACCATGTGATCTGCACCATGTGATCTGCACCATGTGATCTGCACCATGTGATCTGCAGTCTACTAGTAAAATCAGGCTGACCCCAAAGTTACCCCGCCAACCCTCTGACCTGATCCTGGAGGGTGGACAAGGGCCACAGTGGGGCCACAGTGGGACCACAGTGGGGCCACAGAGGGACCACAGTGGGGCCACAGAGGGACCACAGAGGGGCCACAGAGGGGCCACAGTGGGGCCACAGAGGGACCACAGTGGGGCCACAGAGGGACCACAGAGGGACCACAGTGGGACCACAGTGGGGCCACAGAGGGACCACAGAGGGACCACAGTGGGACCACAGTGGGGCCACAGAGGGACCACAGTGGGGCCACAGAGGGGCCACAGAGGGACCACAGAGGGGCCACAGAGGGGCCACAGTGGGGCCACAGAGGGACCACAGAGGGACCACAGTGGGACCACAGAGGGGCAACAGAGGGGCCACAGTGGGGCCACAGAGGGACCACAGTGGGGCCACAGAGGGGCCACAGAGGGGCCACAGAGGGGCCACAGAGGGGCCACAGAGGGACCACAGTGGGACCACAGTGGGGCCACAGAGGGACCACAGTGGGGCCACAGAGGGACCACAGTGGGGCCACAGAGGGGCCACAGAGGGGCTCGGGGTTCCGGGACAGTCCAGGTCTTACATTTACCATGACATGAACATGCAGAATTCACAAAGTGTGCGCTCTGCTACTATGCACTTCAAATACACTTCAAATACACTTCAAATACAGTTTAAATACTACAAATATAAAGACAGGATACACGTTATAAATAGTGTCTTGAGTTAGTACGTTTATCAGCCCTTGGGTGGTGAATGTTCATTCTGTAACAGTCACTGCAGTTTTTGGCTTTGGTTTTGATTGGCTAGCTGGGAGTAGAGGCGGGACTTTAGAAAGCGTGGGTAGCTGTCCGTCAATATGAGGTTGTATATCTGATCCTGGGCCCGTTGAAAGGAGGAGGGGTTTATACGAAGAGAAAGGCTGTGATTGGTCATCTCTCGGACAGCACAGTCAATGTTGACCTGGAAAAACACAACACTTGAGTTTCAGCAGACGTTTGGGTGGACAGTAGGACAGCAGGACAGTAGGACAGTAGGACAGAAGGACAGTAGGACAGCAGGACAGGAGGACAGCAGGACAGTAGGACAACAGGACAGCAGGACAGTAGGACAGTAGAACAGTAAGACAGTAGGCCAGCAGGACAGCAGGACAGTAGGACAATAGGACAGCAAGACAGTAGGACAGTAGGACAGTAGGACAATAGGACAGCAGGACAGTAGGACAGCAGGACAGCAGGACAGCAGGACAGTAGGCCAGCAGGACAGCAAGACAGTAGGACAGTAGGACAGTAGGACAATAGGACAGCAGGACAGTAGGACAGCAGGACAGCAGGACAGTAGGACAGCAGGACAGTAGGTGGCGCTGTACAAACCTGTCGCGTGGCGTTGCAGGAGATGAACTCGTTATAAATCCTTGTTGCCTTGGAGACCATCTTCTGAGGACACGTTCTCTTGAACTTCTCCACAGCCAATAAGAAATCCAGATTCTCCTCATTGAACTCTGAGCGCAGGAAGTGACGGAACACGGCCAGGCCATCTACACACACACACACACACACATATACACACACACACACACACACACACACACACACACACACAGTTTATTGGGGAAATAATATTGACTTATATTCATCTCCTGGAGACTGATCCTGGCCTAACCCTTAAACCCAATATGATCCTAGAACAGAGGTCAGGGGTCAGGGGTCGGCAATGTTTACCACTCAAAGAGCCATTTGCGCCTGTTTCACACCGTGAAGAAAACTCTTTGATTATTTATTTTTTTAAATTTGCCTTCCTCTCTCTCCGAACGTTGCCGACCCCTGACCTAGAACGTTGCCGACCTCTTACCTAGAACGTTGCCGACCCCTGACCTAGAACGTTGCCGACCCCTGACCTAGAACGTTGCCGACCCCTGACCTAGAACGTTGCCGACCCCTGACCTAGAACATTGCCGACCCCTGACCTAGAACGTTGCCGACCCCTGACCTAGAACGTTACCGACCCCTGACCTAGAACGTTGCAGACCTCTTACCTAAAACGTTGCCGACCCCTTACCTAGAACGTTACCGACCCCTGACCTAGAACGTTGCAGACCTCTTACCTAGAACGTTGCCGACCCCTGACCTAGAACGTTACCGACCCCTGACCTAGGTCGTTGCCGACCCCTGACCTAGAACGTTGCCGACCCCTGATCTAGAACGTTGCCGAACCCTGACCTAGAACGTTGCAGACCCCTGACCCCTGACCTAGAACCAAACTGAACCTAAAAGAAGACATAATATGCTTTTGAGCAGATAATTAGTGTTAAACTGGCATCTTTGTCTCAAACGGCTCATATCACAAAGAAGAGTCGCTGTATCGGACCCGCTCGTTATGTTCGCCTTGTTAGCTTTTGAGGCGGGCCGTTTTTTAATGGGGCCGCGGGTCGGAAGCTTGTGTTTTCCTCGTCCAATCATCTCTTGTTCATCTTTTTTGGGATTATGTCGGTCAAACTACATTTTTAGAGCTAGTTTCTGCTGCAGCTGAGCAAGCGCGACCACAGAGCCCATCATCATGTTTGTGCACCGATCGGATCATGTTTGTGCACCGCTCGGATCACGTTTGTGCACCGCTCCTATCATGTTTGTGCACCGCTCCCATACCGCTCCTATCATGTTTGTGCACCGCTCGGATCATGTTTGTGCACCGCTCCTATCATGTTTGTGCACCGCTCCCATCATGTTTGTGCACCGCTCCCATCATGTTTCTGCACCGCTCCCATCATGTTTGTGCACCGCTCCCATCATGTTTGTGCACCGCTCCCATCATGTTTGTGCACCGCTCCCATCATGTTTGTGCACCGCTCCCATCATGTTTGTGCGCCGCTCCGATCATGTTTGTGCGCCGCTCCGATCATGTTTCTGCACCGCTCCCATCATGTTTGTGCACCGCTCCCATCATATTTCTGCACCGCTCCCATCATTTTTCTGCACCGCTCCCATCATGTTTGTGCACCGCTCCCATCATGTTTCTGCACCGCTCCCATCATGTTTGTGCACCGCTCCCATCATGTTTCTGCACCGCTCCCATCATGTTTCTGCACCGCTCCCATTATGTTTGTGCACCGCTCCCATCATGTTTGTGCACCGCTCCGATCATGTTTGTGCGCCGCTCCGATCATGTTTGTGCACCGCTCCCATCATGTTTGTGCACCGCTCCGATCATGTTTGTGCGCCGCTCCGATCATGTTTGTGCACCGCTCCCATCATGTTTCTGCACCGCTCCCATCATGTTTGTGCACCGCTCCCATCATGTTTGTGCACCGCTCCCGTCATGTTTGTGCGCCGCTCCGATCATGTTTGTGCACCGCTCCGATCATGTTTGTGCGCCGCTCCCATCATGTTTGTGCGCCGCTCCGATCATGTTTGTGCGCCGCTCCGATCATGTTTGTGCATCGCTCCCATCATGTTTCTGCACCGCTCCCATCATGTTTGTGCACCGCTCCCATCATGTTTGTGCACCGCTCCCATCATGTTTGTGCACCGCTCCCATCATGTTTGTGCACCGCTCCCATCATGTTTCTGCACCGCTCCCATCATGTTTGTGCACCGCTCCCATCATGTTTGTGCACCGCTCCCATCATGTTTGTGCACCGCTCCCATCATGTTTGTGCACCGCTCCCATCATGTTTGTGCACCGCTCCCATCATGTTTGTGCGCCGCTCCGATCATGTTTGTGCGCCGCTCCGATCATGTTTGTGCATCGCTCCCATCATGTTTGTGCACCGCTCCCATCATGTTTGTGCACCGCTCCGATCATGTTTGTGCACCGCTCCCATCATGTTTGTGCACCGCTCCGATCATGTTTGTGCACAGCTCCCATCATTTTTGTGCACCGCTCCGATCATGTTTGTGCACCGCTCCGATCATGTTTGTGCAACATGTCCAACAAGGTTTGTTCATTTAGATTCAATTACTTGCTTCACACGCAAATAAACATATGAATCATAAACTAAAGTGTGACTATTGGTTTATGAGTGTGGGCGGGGCTTGGTTTATGAGTGTGGGCGGGGCTTGGTTTATGAGTGTGGGCGGGGCTTGGTTTATGATTGGATCCATAAATAAATAGCCTAAAAAAAAGGACAAAAATTCACCAATAACTAACACAATAAATATATATCAGTAACGAGACTTTAATGTGGGATTTCTAATCCCGCTTCAGACTGTGTTTCTAACTAAACTTCATCTGGACATGGGCCTGGACACTTACACTGATTGGTTAGAAGAGCGTCCAGCGACTCGGACCACCTCTGGACCTGTTCTGTGGCGGGTCTGAAACAGAAGGTGTGGTCAACAAAAGGTGTGGTCAACAGAAGGTGTGGTCAACAGAAGGTGTGAAGGTGCGGTCAACAGAAGGTGTGAAGGTGCGGTCAACAGAAGGTGCGGTCAACAGAAGGTGTGGTCAACAGAAGGTGCGGTCAACAGAAGGTGCGGTCAACAGAAGGTGTGGTCAACAGAAGGTGTGAAGGTGCGGTCAACAGAAGGTGCGGTCAACAGAAGGTGCGGTCAACAGAAGGTGTGAAGGTGCGGTCAACAGAAGGTGCGGTCAACAGAAGGTGCGGTCAACAGAAGGTGTGGTCAACAGAAGGTGCGGTCAACAGAAGGTGCGGTCAACAGAAGGTGTGGTCAACAGAAGGCGTGGTCAGCAGAAGGTGTGGTCAGCAGAAGGCGTGGTCAGAGCGCGGTGGTGCACACGGTGAAGCACCTGTTGTTCCTCAGGGCCTTTTCCAGGCTGTTGCTGCTGAAGTTGCTGTTGTTTTTTCTTCTCTGGAGAAACGCCAGGCGCACCCTGATGACATCACACACAAAAGGTTTCAGCGCCACCCACCTCTCACCTCTCAGCCAATCAGATGCTGGCGGTACACTTACAGATTCTTGTTCCCCTTTTGGAGTTGTACATGTCCCGCCTCCAGAGCCTGGACACACAAAACTAACTTAAAGGTGGTGTGGACGATTTTTTTCAGCAAATTTTTTATCATATTTCCTCGTGGCGTGGATAAATCATTTGTCCTGCCACGTATCAATCATAAAACGCACCTACCGCTCACCTGCTGCCGCGTGCGGTTCGTGCTCACGTTTCCGCGTGCCTAAGCGCATGGATCTATCATAATATAGTTCCCTCAGTGTACGGGGCAAAATGAAGACGGAGAAAGACAGTTCGAGCTGATGCAGAAGTGGACAGAAATCTACGGGAGACGAGCGATGCGCTCCGTTGGGCTAATAAACAAACGCACGTGTGTGTTGTATCAGTCCGCACGGGGGAGACGCGTAGAGAGGACGCAAAGGGAGGACGTGTAGAGAGGACGCAAAGGGAGGACGCGTGGAGAAGAGGCGTGGAGAGGACGTGTGGAGAGGAGGCGTGGAGAGGACGCGTGGAGAGGACGCAAAGGGAGGACACCTGGAGAGGACGCTAGGACAAGCTACATGTACAAGCTACATGTACACTCTACATGTACAGGCTACATGTACACGCTACATGTACAAGCTACATGTACAAGCTACATGTACACGCTACATGTACACGCTACATGTAAACGCTTCATGTACACGCTACATGTACAAGCTACATGTACAAGTGTCTGCATCATGACACAGACACTATATGTTCTTGTATTAGTATTAATACGGCGCGTTTCAACTCATTAACGCTTTAACTGATTTCAACAAGTTATACCTCATTACGATCGCTTTCACAGTATTACGAGTGCTATTACTTTTGACATTTGAACAACTCGTACTTTTTGCAGTATTTTCAAAAATACTTTTTCCCCATTGAAATGAATGGGGCATTAGAATTATTATTCTTTAGATTTTATTCTTTAGACTTTATTCTTTTTGCCACAACTCGGGTATTTTTGACCCCTGAACATCGATGAAAAGTCCCGGCTCACCGAGGCTCTCTCTCTTTCTCCCTGCTCAGGTCTGCGTTCAGCGCAATCTTTCAATGCAATGCAATTTGTCAGGACAAACTATTATTTGAGTCGCAAACTACGGTGAATTACTGAGCTTCGTTTGGTATGTCGCAAAACGCAGCAGAAAACATGGACGGGCGGGAAGGCGGTCGCGCGGGGAGGCGGTCGCGCGGGATGGCGGCGGTCGCGCGGGAAGGCGTTCACGCGAGGAGGCGGTCGCGCGGGAAGGCGTTCACGCAAGGAGGCGGTCGCGCGGGAAGGCGTTCACGCGAGGAGGCGGTCGCGCGGGAAGGCGGTCGCGCGGGAATGCGGTCGCGTGGGAAACCGGTCGCGCGGGATGGCGGTCGCGCGGGAAGGCGGTCGCGCGAGGCGGCGGTCGCGCAGGAAGGCGGTCGCGCGGGTAGGCGGTCGCGCGGGGAGGCGTCGCGCGGGGAGGCGGTCGCACAGGGAGGCGGTCACGCGAGGAGGCGGTCACACGGGAAGGCAGTCGCGCGAGGAGGCGGTCGCACGGGAAGGCGGTCGCGCGGGAAGGCGAGAGCCATCATCGCCGCTAGCACAGCTTTAATGTAATTTTTTTTTTTTTTATCTTAAGTAGTACCACCAGTACTACTTACACACATGTAGTACTCTTACACACATGTTATACTTTTACATAAGAACGCAGACACTCGCAATGGCTTCAGCCATTGCATATTATCTAGTTACTTTTTTTCTTTGATAACTTGACGTTCCCGTGTGCTGCTGTGTGACACCTCGGCCTCTGTTTACATTCCACCGTCTCCACGCTCTCATTGAGACTACGTCACGGGGTGGGCGGGGCATACACGCTCTCATTGAGACTACGTCACGAGGTGGGTGGGGACACACGCTCTCACTGAGACTACGTCACGGGGTGGGCGGGGACACACGCTCTCATTGAGACAACGTCACGAGGTGGGCGGGGACACACGCTCTCACTGAGACTACGTCACGAGGTTGGCGGGGCATACACGCTCTCACTGAGACTACGTCACGGGGTGGGCGGGGACACACGCTCTCACTGAGACTACGTCACAGGGTGGGCGGGGCATACACGCTCTCACTGAGACTACGTCACGGGGTGGGCGGGGCATACACGCTCTCACTGAGACTACGTCACGGGGTGGGCGGGGACACACGCTCTCATTGAGACTACGTCACGAGGTGGGCGGGGACACACGCTCTCACTGAGACTACGTCACGAGGTGGGCGGGGACACACGCTCTCATTGAGACAACGTCACGAGGTGGGCGGGGACACACGCTCTCACTGAGACTACGTCACGAGGTGGGCGGGGACACACGCTCTCACTGAGACTACGTCACGAGGTGGGCGGGGACATGCTCTCATTGAGACAACGTCACGGGGTGGGCGGGGCATACACGCTCTCACTGAGACTACGTCACGGGGTGGGCGGGGCACACGCTCTCATTGAGACTACGTCACGAGGTTGGCGGGGCATACACGCTCTCACTGAGACCACGTCACGGGGTGGGCGGGGACACACGCTCTCATTGAGACCACGTCACGGGGTGGGCGAGGCATACACGCTCTCACTGAGACTATGTCACGGGGTGGGCGGGGCATACACACTCTCACTGAGACTACGTCACGGGGTGGGCGGGGCATACACGCTCTCACTGAGACTACGTCACGGGGTGGGCGGGGACACACGCTCTCATTGAGACTACGTCACGAGGTGGGCGGGGACACACGCTCTCACTGAGACTACGTCACGAGGTGGGCGGGGACACACGCTCTCATTGAGACAACGTCACGAGGTGGGCGGGGCATACACGCTCTCACTGAGACTACATCACGGGGTGGGCGGGGCCCACGCTCTCATTGAGACTACGTCACGAGGTTGGCGGGGCATACACGCTCTCACTGAGACTACGTCACGAGGTGGGCGGGGACACACGCTCTCATTGAGACAACGTCACGAGGTGGGCGGGGCATACACGCTCTCACTGAGACTACGTCACGGGGTGGGCGGGGACACACGCTCTCACTGAGACTACGTCACGGGGTGGGCGGGGACACACGCTCTCACTGAGACTACGTCACGGGGTGGGCGGGGCACACACGCTCTTATTGAGACTACGTCACGGGGTGGGCGGGGACACACGCTCTCACTGAGACTACGTCACGGGGTGGGCGGGGCATACACGCTCTCACTGAGACTATGTCACGGGGTGGGCGGGGCATACACGCTCTCACTGAGACTACATCACGGGGTGGGCGGGGCATACACGCTCTCACTGAGACTATGTCACGGGGTGGGCGGGGACACACGCTCTCACTGAAACTATGTCACAGTGTGGGCGGGGCATACACGCTCTCACTTAGACTACGTCACGAGGTGGGCGGGGCATGCACGCGCTCACTGAGACTATATGACGGGGTGGGCGGGGCATACACGCTCTCACTGAGACTATGTCACGGGGTGGGTGGGGCATACACGCTCTCACTGAGACTACGTCACGGGGTGGGCGGGGCATACACGCTCTCACTGAGACTACGTCACGGGGTGGGCGGGGCACACGCTCTCACTGAGACTATGTCACGGGTGGGCGGGGCATACACGCTCTCACTGAGACTATGTCACGGGGTGGGCGGGGACACACGCTCTCACTGAGACTACGTCACGGGTGGGCGGGGCATACACGCTCTCACTGAGACTACGTCACGGGGTGGGCGGGGCATACACGCTCTCACTGAGACTACGTCACGGGGTGGGCGTCACAGGTTGGGCGGGGGAGGCAGATGGCTCTTCGCAGGGGTGGGCGGGGTCCAAGGTATGTGTGATATCTTTTAACTTTTATGTTATGGTTGTTGCACAAGACAAATTCAGTTCCATCTGAGGAGGTCCTTGAGAAAGGATCTCGGGAGATGAGGGCTCATCTCTGGGCTAGCGATGCTAAGCTAAGCTACGGAGCAAAGACATTCCAGAGACACGCCCACGCCCAGCTAACTTTTCTCTCCCATAAACAAGAATTCTGTTCCCGTTTTTAGACGTGATTAAAACTGCATCATTCAAACTCAAACAAAGAACCTTTCAGCACCTTCTCAAGTCCAGGACGGTCTCTTCAGCCTCATCGTGAATCAGTGCAACGGCCTTTTTATCTGAGGAACGCCTCAGAGCAGCCGTGCTCTGCCCAGCGTGTGGACCGAGCTGCAGCGTGACCCCTGAGTGACCACTGAGTGACCACTGAGTGACCCCTGAGTGAACCCTGAGTGAACCCTGAGTGACCCCTGAGTGACCCCTGAGTGACCCCTGAGTGACCCCTGGAGGCCACACGGACACACAGGCCGATCTCCTCAGGATCACAGCTGAATGCAGCCTGGCTGATAATATCATCTTAGAACAGACAGATCTAGAACAATCATGTCTGGTGTTTCCATCTGTTATCGACTCATTTACATATTCTAAATTAATTTATCTGTTTAATTATTTGTTCAATAAATCTTCATAAACCACATTTGGTAAAGTGTTCATTCATTTCCAGAAAAGGGCTCAATGTCACGGTTACGTTCTCAAACCTTTAGGTCAACAAGCAAATTATTTTTGATAAATTAATTAATTTGATGATTGAATTATCAAATGTCTAATCTATGGCTGGTGCCCCAAAATACTCTGAAAATATGACCACAAACATGCCCACACTAATGCAGCGTGTCATGTTTGAAATCTTGATCCAATTCTTTAATCGATATCAACCTTGAATGCCCCGCCCTCTTTCATAAATGGAACAACGTTCTTAACTTTACAGTACTTACTATACTTACAGTACTTACAGTACTTACTATACTTACAGTACTTACAGTACTTACTATACTTACAGTACTTACTATACTTACAGTACTTACAGTACTTACAGTACTTACTATACTTACAGTACTTACAGTACTTACTATACTTACAGTACTTACAGTACTTACTATACTTACAGTACTTACTATACTTACAGTACAGTACTTGTAATAGTAAGAATCCCTTACAGCGCATAGTGCATTTATCTGTAAAATGGCAGTAAACTCTAAATCTCAAACAAATGCAGCTTCTGCTGAAATACATGAAAATCCTTTTAATAAAACAATTATTTAACCAATAGAAAATGATTAACCAAGTGTAAAGGACACACATTTTTCTGTATTGTTTAATATTAATAAAAAACAATAGTATGAGTATAAAATGTATGAGTTGTATGTATATCTATGTGTTTTGAATAGCTTGTTCCCATGGTTACGACCTCTACAGTACCTTAGCTCCATAGAGCAGTTCCAGCGCTCTGTGCAGACTTCCTCCCTCCGTCAGATGCTTCTTCAGTGTCAGCACAGAGGGCCGAGGTATGCTGGAGTTCTCAGGGGCCAGGGGGGTTCTCAGGGGCCACGTCAACAGGACAGGACTATGGGACAGAAGGTGAGGGGACCGGGGCTCCTGGAGAAGTGAGCCCTCAGAGAGAGAGCGGCTTAATCCTATACGACACATGAGATCACATACGGTCAGCACCGGACAACACCTAAGTTAAGACAAGTTATATATATATATATATATAGATAACTATATATAAGTTATATTCTGGCCTGAAAAAGTATTCCACAAGTGGCTTATATACTGCGAGACCTGGAGCTGGAGAGTGGACGGGCATTTCTGGTTCTCAAAGCAAATTCCCATTCATTTTTTGTTCCATATAGATAGAAAAGTAACTTTTCTGGTGGAGGCTCTGTGATCTAAATGTGCACGTTTAAAAGAACAAAATAAATCTGCAAAAATAGGCCAAAGTACGTCTGTCGGCGTCGCCATGTTTGTTTAGGTTGGTCCTTTTGACTTCTGTCACATTACTAATTCTTTTGGAGTAAAAATGTGACTAAACTACATTCAGTCAGGTTTAAAGGGCTGATCGTTATGTTCATGGGAGAAAAATGCAATTGTAGAAATGTCCTTTGACGTTACAATGTCCCATATATGTATGAGTTGATTAAATGTTATAATATAATAACTTTAGGTGCAGATTTGACAATGTTGTTTCCAGCTTATATTTGTATTTGATATATAATTATATATAAATAATATATTTGGACTCAAGACAGCGGGTGGTGGAGCTCACCCCAGAAAAGTGACATTGCACGTTTTAGAGTAAAGTGACCATCCCATTTTTATATTCGATGCAAAACTAAAGTATTTACTCTCACAGTAGTTTCCCCGTTACAAGCTTTCCCTTCCCCCGCCCAGAAGAGTGAAGGACCTGATGGGCCGTCCAAGGTGTGTCTGAGTGGCTCCTCGTAGGTGTCCTCAGGCTCGGGGAGGTTAGTGTCCACAGCATCAGGAGCAGTGTCTTCACCCGGCCTCTGGTGCTCTGTGCTCCGGGGCCTCCACACAGGACTGCACAGAGAGGCGGGAGGGGCCCGGGCCAGCAGCTTTGAGGGCCGGTCTCTGAGCTATGAACAAATCAGGCAGATGTTAGTGTCCAGGTGTTGCACTTCCTCTTTCTACCTGTTGGGTTTGACCACTGCGAGCCCCTCCAAGGTCATGCACTTGTTGGTCATTTTCAAGGACAGAGCATAATAATTTGGGACGGTCGTAGAAATTTTGTCTAATCCTCCTCGTCTTTCTTTTTTTATACTTATATTCATTCTTAAGTCTATATTAGCACTGTCAAATTGATCGTGTTATCGCATTAATGCAAAATAATCTTAGATGTCACTTTTTTACGCAAATGAATCTGTTGCTTGATCCAGATGGTGCGTTTAAGAGGTCAGACGGCTCTCTCTTGATTAAATGAAGGTGATTGGTGTTTACGGTCACTGTGCAGCACATGGAGTCTTAAGTTCCTCCGCCACCTCCTCAAAAACAGACACCATTGGCCACAAATTACGTTTAAATTTAAATTTAGTGTTAAAACTGGCTGTTGGTCAGTGGGTCAGTGCCAGGCTCTTCCTGGACTTTACAGTAGGTTTAGTGCCGATTGACCATCTGACCAGCGAGTGTTCTGACCCTCTCCCCAGACACCTCCTCTGCTGCTATTGGGCTATTGTGTCCAGCAGAAGTATTCACATGTTACATTTTAATCCTGTTTAAATAGTAATATATTTAAAGGTGCTATTTATAGGATATCATTTAAAGGTGCAGGTACTACCTCAAAATAGTCCCAGAGCCGTCTTTTAGTGTTTAAAAGGTCAAAAACAGGTCACAGAATAGTCTGTCGGCCAGTTAACAATGAAATCACATAAAAGAGAGTGGACCATTTCAGGTATTTGTATTTTTCTTTTCAAATGTTTCCTTAAAATGCAGGTTATTCCATAGCAATTGAATTTACTTAAACCTTTCAATAATGATCTGAACAAGGTACCGATTTATTTGACCAATCATAGGTACATGAGTGACCATCGGGGTGTGTTCCCGCTCAGTTGTGTTGCAAGCATTGTGCAATCTTAAAAGAATGATGGAGGCCTCTTAGGAAGACCCTACATGGTTAAACAAACGCAAGGAGAAAACAAACAGTACATAGCTCAAAATTGCAAATGTTTTAGATCCTAGATTAAAGGACCTTAAGACCTGCAGTCTGGCACACCCTTCTGAGTAGCAACTTCTGAGTCTCCAATCTCATGTTTGCTCGAGAGTCTTCATCTGAAGAGGATGAGGATTTCATCAAAAACTGTGTGGGACATTGCAGGGCCGAGCCCACAATTGGCCTAGAGGACAGTACGCCCTGAGCCTTCAAAAGGAGGTGCTGCTGACGTCTCCCACCGTCTGGGAGCTGTTCAAGCAGCACGAGCGCCTAACAATCCTCCTAAAAACCTGAAGTTTAGGCTTAAAGCCAGTGATTGTACTGGCGTGTTATCTACCGTCTGGTTTGTCCATCGTGCGTCGACAGAACTTGGCTCAACTTTGGAAGATCATTTTATGGCTCATGCTGCGTGCTCTTCAGGTTGAAAGCTCTGTGAGTGGTGTTAGGTGAAGGCTTCTTGCATATCAGGATGTGGTGCCTGGTTCATGTAAATATTGCGTTGGGTGCTTTGGTTACAGCAACCCTTTGTCGATTGTGGATTCAAGCATCGGATTAGTAACTCCGTGGTCTCTCCTGAGGTATAAGGCACGTCCGCACCGGCTCCTCTCTCCACTTATCAGACTGCTGGTTCTGGCAGACCTGCAGGACCCTTATTGGACTGTACCAGGGCCAGTCCACTACATGGACCAGTGCAACCACTGGTAGGGCATCTGGCTTAAGTGATCTGGGGACAATCTGGGTTGGGTTAGGGCTAACCCTAGCTAACTAACCCCCTAACCCCCTGTTTTATTTCAGTGAATTGTGTCAAATGGGTCAGCTGTTTAAAGGTGTGAATGTGTGAGTGGGAAGGTAGCCTACTGAATTTTATAAATCCATCCATCCATCCATCCATTTTCCACCGCTTCACTATCCCAGTGACTTCGGGCCTTAGGCGGGGTACATCCTGGACAGTGGCCAACTCGTCGCAGGGACAACACAGAGTCATTACAGAGACATTACAGACGGCCAATTTAGAGTCACCAATTTTGAGCTAACACATGCATGTGTTTGGACGGTGGGAGGAGCCGGAGAACCCGGAGAGAACCCACGGTAACACGGGGAGAACATGCAGACTCCACCCAGAGAGATCATGTGAAGTTGGTCTGGGTTAGGGTTAGGGGGTTAGGGTTAGCCCTAACCCTAACCCTAACCCTAACCCATTTTATAAATGAAAATCCAAATGTTTTGTTATTTATCCTGAACTTAAATGTAATAAATGTGTAAGTTTGTCTATATGTGAGTCTCCTGGTCCACTCGGTCACAGCTCTGTGAGGTCAAAGCCTTGACCACTGTAAGTGTCCCTGGCACTAATTCAATCCAGTGGAGCGTTGTCTGAAAATAATCAAGTAAATAACTGTTTATTTAACCCATTAATTGGAGCTTTTGGGTGAAATAATGTTTTCGCCCCTTTCGTCACAGTTATATAGCCTCGCACACACATACTTGGCCTCACGAGCCACGTCAGTACGTTGTGAAAGGTTCTTCTCTCTCTCTGGACATGACTTACAGAGAGATAATTTTCTTCTAAAAATGTGAACAGGATTGAATGTTTAAGCACTTGCCTCACTAAAAAAAATTAAGGTTAGATAAGCAGGTACTAAAGTTGAGTTTTAACCTACTGTAATTGTTGCTCTGGTTTGTTAATTGCGCCTTATGTTTTTGCACTGTTGCGATGTTTTAATCATTCGTATTAAATGTTTTTTCCAAAAACCTCTCCCTCACCCTCTATTTCTCCGGTTGGTTCCATTACCATTAAGTCTGTATCTGGAAGTCCCAGAGGACCTTGGCTCAGTCGTTTTCCACCTTTGGAGGTGTTTCCACTTTGTCCTTGGGGTCTTCAGCTCGTGCTCTGCACAGATGTTTCTTACACTGTGTCAGCTCCTGGTGATGGAGCTCCATGTGTGATGTCCCTGCAGCATCTGCACCTGCAGTTATGTGTGAGATGGTCTCAGGGCCCTTTGCACAGCTACACCTTGGGTCTTGTCTCAGGGCCCTTTGCACAGCTACACCTTGGGTCTTGTCTCAGGGCCCTTTGCACAGCTACACCTTGGGTCTTGTCTCAGGGCCCTTTGCGCAGCTACACCTTGGGTCTTGTCTGATGTGGTAGATCAGGGCCTCTGTCCTTCAGACCGGCTCTTTCTAGCCATTGGTAGGATTTGGTGATATCAGCCACTTCAGTTATGTTCCTGTGGAACTCAAGAACATGAGTACGTTCTTCACAAGTACGTCTTTGCTGAGAACACAAGATGTGCGGACTTTGGGAGAACGGGAGCCCGAGTACGGAGCATGCATGCTTCAATCAATCAATCAATCATTCAATCAATCAATCAATCAATCAACCTTTATTTATAGAGCCCTTTACAACACTTAAAGTGACCAAAATGTTTCACAATCAAATCAAGGCAATATAAAACATAGAACTAAATAAAAACAAACTGTACAAAATACTTATAAAATACTTATACTGTCACTGGGATAGGCTCCAGTCACCCGCGGGTTAGGGTTAGAGTTAGGGTTAGGGTTAGAGTTAGCCCCTTTGACCCCGAAAGGGAACAAGTTGGAGGGTTAGGGTTAGGGTTAGGGTTAGGGTTAGGGTTAGGGTTAGGGTTAGGGTTAGGGTTAGGGTAACCCTAACCCTAGGGTTCCCTAGGGTTAGGGTTACCCTAACCCTAACCCTAACCCTAACCTAGGGTTCCCTAGGGTTAGGGTTACCCTAACCCTAACCCTAACCCTAACCCTAACCAAAATGGATGTACAAAATAAAGTGGATTTGCATTATAGTGTTTAAAGTCTAAATAAAAACGTTTTTAGCCTAGATTTAAAAAGGTTAAAATCTGTGATGGTGATCATGTCGGGGGGGCTCATGTCGGGGGCTCATGTCGGGGGGGCTCATGTCGGGGGCTCATGTCGGGGGCTCATGTCGGGGGCTAATGTCGGGGGCTCATGTCGGGGGCTCATGTCGGGGGCTCATGTCGGGGGGGCTCATGTCGGGGGGGCTCTTGTCGGGGGGGCTCATGTCTGGGGCTAATGTCGGGGGCTCATGTCGGGGGGGCTCATGTCGGGGGCTCATGTCGGGGGCTCATGTCGGGGGGGCTCATGTCGGGGGGCTCATGTCGGGGGCTCATGTCGGGGGTTCATGTCGGGGGGGCTCATGTCGGGGGCTCATGTCGGGGGGGCTCATGTCGGGGGCTCATGTCGGGGGGCTCATGTCGGGGGGGCTCATGTCGGGGGCTCATGTCGGGGGCTCATGTCGGGGGGGCTCATGTCGGGGGCTCATGTCGGGGGCTCATGTCGGGGGGGGCTCATGTCGGGGGGCTCATGTCGGGGGCTCATGTCGGGGGCTCATGTCGGGGGGGCTCATGTCAAGGGGGGCTCATGTCGGGGGCTCATGTCGGGGGCTCATGTCGGGGGCTCATGTCGGGGGGGCTCATGTCGGGGGGGCTCATGTCGGGGGCTCATGTCGGGGGCTCATGTCGGGGGTCATGTCGGGGGCTCATGTCGGGGGGGCTCATGTCGGGGGGGCTCATGTCGGGGGCTCATGTCGGGGGGCTCATGTCGGGGGCTCATGTCGGGGGGGCTCATGTCGGGGGGCTCATGTCGGGGGGGCTCATGTTGGGGGGGCTCATGTCGGGGGCTCATGTCGGGGGGCTCATGTTGGGGGGGCTCATGTCGGGGGGCTCATGTCGGGGGCTCATGTCGTGGGCTCATGTCGGGGGCTCATGTCGGAGGGTTCATGTCGGGGGGGCTCATGTTGGGGGGGCTCATGTCGGGGGGCTCGTGTTGGGGGGGCTCATATCGGGGGGGCTCATGTCGGGGGCTCATGTCGGGGGGGCTCATTTCGGGGGGCAGTTTGTCCAGAGTCTGGGACCAGCGACAGAGAAAGCTCGGTCACCCCAGTGCTTGAGTCTGGCTCTGGGGACGTCCAGCAGAAGCTAAACTGTCGACCTTAGAGACCTTAGAGTCCTTAGAGACCTTAGAGTCCTTAGAGACTTTAGAGTCCTGCTTGTGTCAGGAGCAGACAGGAGCTCAGACAGATAAGGAGGTGTCAGGCCATTTAAAGTTTTGTTTTAAAAACAAAAAGTAAAATTTTAAAATCTATTCTAAAAGAAACAGAAGCCAGTAAAGAGTAAAAAGAAGCGGGTGATATTCTGACCTCTGACCGCTGGTGTTGGTCAGAAAAGGCGTGGCAGCGTTCTGTACGAGCTGAAGGCGGCTGAGGGTGACTGGGACACGCCCACATAAAGTGCAACTATTCTTGAGCTGATAAAAGCATGAATCGTCCTTTCAAGGTCGGCGAGCTCCTTAAAGAGCTCCTCAAAGAGCTCCTCCTTAAAGAGCTCCTCCTTAAAGAGCTCCTTAAAGAGCTCCTCCTTAAAGAGCTCCTCCTTAAAGAGCTCCTCAAAGAGCTCCTCCTTAAAGAGCTCCTCCTTAAAGAGCTCCTCAAAGAGCTCCTCCTTAAAGAGCTCCTCCTTAAAGAGCTCCTCAAAGATCTCCTCCTTAAAGAGCTCCTCAAGGAGCTCATCCTTGAAGAGCTCCTTAAAGAGCTCCTTAAAGAGCTCCTCAAAGAGCTTCTCCTTAAAGAGCCCCTCAAAGAGCTCCTCCTTAAAGAGCTCCTCAAAGAACTCCTCAAAGAGCTCCTCCTTAAAGAGCTCCCTAAAGAACTCCTTAAAGAGCTCCTTAAAGAGCTCCTCAAAGAGCTCCTCAAAGAGCTCCTCCTTAAAGAGCTCCTCAAAGAGCTCCTTAAAGAGCTCCTCAAAGAGCTCCTCAAAGAGCTCCTACTTAAAGAGCTCCTCAAAGAGCTCCTCCTTAAAGAGCTCCTTCTCTCTCTGCTGTATCTGCTGCATGACAATATAACCGCCATAAAACAATAACAACAACAACAACAACAACAAACGCTGACGGTGGATTATTGAGCCTTGTTTGGATATTACGGCAACATAGAGGAACGCCTCGGTCCGTATGACGGGGAAAAGGAAGAGGAGGCGTGACCTGGTCGGTGACGATATGAACAGCGGGGAGGACTCCCCTGGAGCCACTGATCCTGTGCAGCGTAGGGCGTCTTCTTGCTCGTCTATGGAGGGCTCTCTCAGTGAGGAGCAGGGCGGGGGGGTTGCAGATATCGGGGATGTGAGTTCAAAGTGTAAGGTGTTCATAAAGCTCGCGCAGGATAATGCGTCCTTTAAGGGGTGGGATCCGATGGCGTTGACAAGGAGCCTGACTGTAGCTGTGGGAGTGGTCAAGCATGCGAGCGTCCTTAGGGATGGCTCGCTGCTGGTCGTGTGCAAGGACGTGGCTCAGCAAAGGAAGGCGATTGAAGCTAAGTGTTTGGGTGGGAAGGACATTCTTGTGTCTGATGCTGTAAGAGGCACGGTCAGGGGAGTTATCGTAGGCGTCCCTACAACGACATCTGTGGATGACATAAAGGAGAATTTGACTGGAGCTAAGGTGGTGGATGCTAGGCGGTTGAAGGTGACCCGGGATGGGGTAAGGTGTGACAGCCTGTCGATAATGATTAGATTTGAAGGTGAGATCCTGCCTCGTGTGGTGTGCGTTGGGTACATGCGCTATGGCGTACGCCCATATGTTCCGCCGCCCCTGCGTTGCTTCAAGTGCCAGCGCTTTGGGCATATTGCAGCGGTCTGTAGAGGGAAGCAGAGGTGTGGTAAATGTGCAGGAGACCACGAGTATGAGAAGTGTGACGAAGGAGCTAAACTCAAGTGCTGTAACTGTGGGGGAGAGCATAGCTCTGCCTACGGGGATGCGTGTTCAGCAAGAGGGCTGCTGAGGTGCAAAAAGTTAGAGCCTCTCAAGGCATATCCTACGCGGATGCGGTCAAGAAGGTGTCTGGTAGTCAGGTGAAGGTGGATGCAGTGCGGGCTGCCAGTGCTGCTGGTGACCTAGGCGACAGGGGAGGGGGCAGCGTTGCCCGCGGCCAGGGGGAGGTCCCCACTGGGATCCCTGTGAGTGTGGCTTCCACGGGCAAAGGCCCTGTGGGTGCGGAGGATGTACTGGTTGTGAAGAGGAAAGATTTCTTCCTCTTTATGGTGGAAGTGATTAACTGTACTGGTCAAACCAAGAAGAGATCCGAAAAGACTAGGATCATCGCTAAGGCTGCAGGGAAATACTTTGGAGCTGGGGGTCCCGAGTGGACGGAGATAGAGGATGCGCTGCGGGAAAGCACCCTGCCCCATTCTGGCAGTGGGAGTGGGGGGGCTCCCGATGCGCCGTCAGGTTCCGGGGGCTCATAATGGCGGTGGTTGTCTTGCAATGGAATGCGCGTAGTCTTCGTGCTAATGGCCAGGAATTTAAGCATTTTGTCTCTACCTTGTTGAACAAGCCTCACGTTATGTGCGTGCAGGAGACTTGGTTACAACCTAGGTGGGTTTTTGGGATACAAGGGTATGTGTGTGTTAGGAATGATAGGGAGCAGGGTAGAGGTGGAGGTGTGGCTGTGTTTGTCCGAGATGACCTAAATTACGTTGATGTCAGTGTGAGTAAAGCTCCGGAGGCTCTGGCGGTGAGGGTCTGGCTGGGTGGTGAAGCTGTTACTGTGGTTAACCTTTATAATCCGTGTGGTGAGTTAACGTTAGAGTCCTTACATAGTATCGATAAGGATGTTCGGGGAAAGGCCATGTGGTGTGGGGATTTTAATGCGCATAGCGCTTTGTGGGGCGGTAGTGGTACCGATAGGTATGGGCAGGTGGTAGAGGGTTTTATCAATCAAAGGGAGTTGGTTTGTCTGAATGATGGGAGTGGGACCCGCTATGATATGGGGACCGGTACGGAAAGTGCAATAGATCTTACGCTTGTGTCCAAGGAGTTAGTAGTTGGGAGGTTCTTGGTAATCTTTCTTTTGGTAGCGATCACTATCTAGTCCGCACCGAGATTGGCTTTGGGAGCTGTGTGGTCAGGGGGACGAGGATCCAGAGGTGGCAGTTGGCAAGGGCGAACTGGGGGGCTTTTCTGAGGAAAGCTGATGATGGTTCTAGGGTTCTGCAGGAAGGAGGATTGACTCAGGTGGATGATCTCAATAGTGCAATTGTCTCGCTCATCACGCAGTCAGCTGTAGGCACGATTCCTAAGAGTGGTGGTAGTGGACATAGGAAGCGGGTGCCGTGGTGGAATGAAGCATGTGGTTATGCTGTTAGGGCGAGAAATGCGGCGTTTTGCCGGCTAAGGGTTACCCACACTGAGGGTGCCCTCATTGACGACAAGAGGGCCCGCGCTGTTGTGCGGAAAACTGTAAGAACGGCCAAGAGTGCCTGTTGGAGGCGGTATTGTTCCGAAATTGGGAGAGAAACGCGTCTCGGGGATGTTTGGGGGATGATTAAGCGGATGATTAAGCGGATGCATGGGGTTGAGCGCCGTCACGGGACCCCGGTCCTAATACAGAATGGTGTTGAAGCAGTCAGCGACGTTGACAAAGCTGAACTGTTGGCCAGCACCTTTGTGTCGGTGCACAGCTCTGACAATCTCTCACCTGCGGAAAGGCACTACAGGGAGAGTACTTTGGCCCAGAATTCTGAGCTGATTGGGCACCAGCCTTCGACTCAAGATGACCTTGACCTTCCGTTTAGATGGTTTGAGCTAAGGAGAGCACTTTCTAAGGCGAAACAGACAGCCCCGGGTAAAGATGAGGTGTGCTATGACATGCTCTCTCATTTGACTGATGACACGCTTGGGCTAGTCCTGGGTCTTTTCAACCGTGTTTGGGATTCAGGTTGTGTTCCATCTGCGTGGAAACAGTCTACGGTGGTGCCGGTTCTGAAGCCGGGTAGACCAGCGTCTGACCCTTCAAGTTATAGGCCGATTGCCTTGACGTCGCAGCTCGGGAAAACGATGGAGCGCATGGTTACCGAGCGGTTGGATTACTTCTTGGAGAGTCAGGGTTTGCTTCCCGCGCACCAGAGTGGTTTCAGTAGGGGCAGGAACACCATGGATTCCGTGTTGTGTTTGGAATCTGATATCCAGCTGGCCAGGGCTCAGAAAGAAAAGGTTATTGCGGTGCTCTTTGATGTGGAGAAGGCGTACGATTTGGAAGGATGGGCTCCTCATTAAGCTGCGGAAGTGTGGTGTGAAGGGTAAACTGTTTAACTGGGTCCGGAGCTTTCTGTCTGGCAGGCGTATCCAAACCAGAGTGGGCGCTGCTTACTCTGGGGTCTATGAGGTAGAGAATGGGAGAGATTGGGTGTAGCCCAATCTTGTTCAATGTTATGATTAAGGGCATCTTTGACGACGTGGATGGGTCTGTTGGGAGGAGCCTTTATGCTGATGATGGCGCTCTATGGGTGAGAGGGAGGAATCTCCGGTTTTACGAGGCAAAACTGCAAAGGGCAATACAGCAGGTGGAGCAGTGGACCCTGAAGTGGGGGTTTAAACTGTCTGTACGGAAGTCTCAAGTGATCTGTTTCTTCAATGGGTATAGGGACGTCTCCCTTCGACTGCATGGGCAGGTGCTCGAACAGGTCAGGGAGGTGAGGTTCTTGGGGGTCACCTTTGACGAGAGGCTTAGTTGGCGTCAGCACATTGATGAGGTCAATGGTAAATGCAAAAGGGTGAATAACTTGCTTCGTTGTCTATCCGGCCAGGACTGGGGGGCCAGCAGAAGGTCGCTCCTGGGTATTTATCGGGCCGTCATGAGGGCGGCTATTGATTATGGCTGTATAGCCTACATGTCTGCGGCTGAGACTAACTTAAAGAAGCTTGATGTGGAGCAAGCCCAGGCCTTGCGCATCTGCTGTAGGGCTTTTAGGACCTCCCCTGTCTCGGCGCTGCAGGTTGAGTTGGGGGAATTGCCGTTACGGCTCCGGAGGCTAGAACTTCTGTTGGCTTACTGGGTGAATGTGCAAGGTCATACGAGCTCTCACCCGGTGAGGGACTTTCTCAGGGTTGATGGGGGGCAGAATGAGGCTGGCAGTATGGTTTTTAGCCAGGTAGGAAATGCGAAGGCGCGGCTTGCGGGGGTTGGTGATCTGCGTGTGAGCCCGTCGGTGGCTTTGTCTGCTATAGCTCCGTGGAAGTTTGTCCCGGCTCCTGTTAATGTTAGCTTGCATGGCAAGCTTAGAGGAGTCGCTGGGAGGGCACCGCAGCTTGCCGTTCAAGCGCTCATCGATAAGCACTCAGGTGATGTGTTTATTTATACCGACGGGTCTAGGGATCCTGAGAGTGGGCGTACTGGCGCCGCTTATTTTGTGCCTGACCTGGGGCTGGCGGTCAAGAAGAGGTTGACAGATCGCCTTTCTGTTTTCACGTCGGAATTCATAGCGATACGGTTGGCATTGGAATGGGCGGAATCTGCTTTGCAGTGTTGCGGCATTGTGGTGGCCTCTGACAGCATTTCTCCATTGCAAAGCATTAAATCTGGGAAATCGGATTGCAGACAGGATGTGTTGAATGGCATCTTCTGTCTGATGCTCTCCCTGTCCAGGAAGAATGTGAGGGTTTCCTTCATTTGGGTCCCTGCGCATGTGGGGGTGGATGGTAACGAAATGGCTGATACACTGGCTAAACGTTCCCTTAGGCGGCCATCAATTGATGTGGCGGTTGAGTTAAGCAAATCTGAAATCAAGCCCGTTATCAAGAGTCATGTGGTCGGCCTTTGGCAGGAATTTTGGAGCCACTGTGTTACTGGACGGCATCTCTATCACATACAGGGTAGTGTGGGTCCTTGCGGGTCTATGGGCAGGAACGCGTGGGAGGAAAGGGCCTTCGCCCGCATGAGGATTGGCCATACTGGACTCAATTGGTCACTGAGTAGGATAGGCAAACATCCGACCGGTCTGTGTGGTCACTGTCGGGTGCCAGAGACTGTCGAGCATGTGCTGATTTGCTGTGAGGCTTATGATAGAGAAAGGGCCGGGTTGGCCTTGTGGTTTCGGAATAATGGGCGGGAGTTCAATCTGCGGAACGTTCTGGCGATCCAGTCACAGGGTTTGTGTCAGGCTGTGGTTGCTTACTTATGTGTACAATTGCTTCATTATGTGTACAATTCATTTTAAAATAATTATTTCAACCGTAACATTTTTTAATACATTTTTTGTCTCTAAAACACAAGTTATTCTCTTTTGCCACCACAGACATTGTTGATTCATTTCTCCCTGTGGCCCTCAGAGGCAACTGTTGTTGTGATTTTGGGCCTTACAAAAATAAATTGATTTGATTTGATGATTTATGTAGCACAGGGCTGGGTAAACGTTTATAGAGGTGGGGGGTGTTGGAGACAGAGCCGAGGATGAGGAGCAAGAGGATGTTCTAACGCGCTTTGACTTCATGGGCCTAGAAACGCCAAAGTGATGGAAGAAGGACTTCTAAAGGATAAAACGACAAAGACGTCCCATGACCTCATGGGCTTTGTAAAACAACAAAGACGTCCCATGACCTCATGGGCTTTGTACTTCCAAAGCAATGGAATAAGAATTTTTAAGGACTACGACAAAGTCTGAGGGGAGGAAGAACTTCTATAGGATACAATGACAAAAGCATCTCATGACCTCTTGGGCTTTGTCAAAGCACTGGAGGTCAAAGCACTGGAAGAACAACTTTTAGGACTACGACAAAGTCTGGGGAATAAAGTCTGGCGGTAATGCGACACTCGGCTGTCGACTGCCATAAAACAATAACAACAGCAACAACAGTCTAAGGAATAAAGTCTGGCGGTAATGCAACACTCGGATGCCAACCACCATAAAACAACAACAACAACAACAACAACAACATGATTTACAGTTTAAGGATTCCCACACTCAGAGCCCCTGCTGGTATGTGACTCCGCCCCTGCAGGTGTGTGACTCCGCCCCTGCAGGTGTGTGACTCCGCCCCTGCTGGTATGTGACTCCCCCCCTGCAGGTGTGTCTCTCTCATGGCATCAAAGGCCTCTTAAAATACAGTATGCACAGAATTTCCCACTTTAAATGTATTCAGACCTGTTTGGACTCCGGGGCAGTTGGACTGTTGTCATGGAGGGACAGATGCTGGGTTTCTATAGAAACCAGATGATGCATATTGTCGTGGAGGCAGATGCTGAGGCGGTGCTTCTGTTGGAGGGTGTAAGCTTCCAGGCTGAACTGGACAGAGCCACGAGCAGATCTCAGGAAGAACAGGTGAAGAGGCTTTGAGCTGACTAAAACAGATGAAAAATGAAAGGGTTAAGAAGCTCAGTAGGTTAGTATGTGTTGGAGCTGCTGTTTTTGATTCATTATTGGATTTATATAGCACCTTTCATGAGACCCAAAGATCTTTACAGTGCATTGTTCATTCACTCCACATTCTGTGGTGGTAAAATACTATTGAAGCCAAGCTGCCCTGGGGCAGACTGATGCAAGCAGAGCTGCCCATCTGCACCATCAGCTCCTCCTACCACCAATCATTCACCCACACACCAGATTCACCAGGCCACGTGAGTAAAGTGACTTGCCTACAGAAACAACAACTGCTCCAGCTCACTGTGGAACCCTGTATTCTAGAGGTCTTCCATCCAGGTACTAACCAGGATCTGACTTGGTCTGCTGTGGGTCTGAGTCAGAAGTGTGGTGAGTCTTTGGTTGCTAGGACCAAGTTCTGTCATTGAGTCTTTAGGCAAGACACTTGGTCTTTCCTGATGAATATAGCCTCTTTGACTCCTTCACCAGGATCTGAACTTCAGTGCCCTCAAAGGAGTGGTTAGTGGTTTGAGATGGAGATGCACGACAGACTGGGCCCCTGAACAACTCTCGCCGCTATGTTGGTACATCTTCTTATGGAGTGGCTGTGTGGTCAGAGGTAGGTATAAAGTAGGCATGCTCTAGATCTTTTAAAGGTCTGTGGTGAATCAGATGTTGGTCTAATCAATGTCATGGTCATGATCAATGTCATGTTTGCGGTAGGTCTTTATTAGTTCAGTGGTATGTGTGGGTCAAGTGTTGATCTGTTGTAGGTGTGTTAGGTCAATCTCTATGGTAGGACTGATGTAGGTCAAGTGTTGATCTCTCGTAGGTGTGTCAGGTTCAGCTCTATGGTGGTTCTGGTGTAGGTCAAGTGTTGATCTGTTGTAGGTGTGTCAGGTTCAGCTCTATGGTGGGTCTGATGTAGGTCAAGTGTTGATCTGTTGTAGGTGTGTTAGGTCAAGCTCTAGTGTAGGTCTGATGTAGGTCAAGTGTTGTTCTGTTGTAGGTGTGTCAGGTTCAACTCTATGGTGGGTCTGGTGTAGGTCAAGTGTTGATCTGTTGATGGTGTGTCAGGTTCAGCTATATGGTGGGTCTGATGTAGGTCAAATGTTGATCTGTTGTAGGTGTGTCAGGTTCAACTCTATGGTGGGTCTGGTGTAGGTCAAGTGTTGATCTGTTGTAAGTGTGTAAAGTCAAGCTCTATGGTAGGTCTGGTGTAGGTCAAGTGTTGATCTGTTGTAGGTGTGTCAGGTTCAGCTCTATGGTGGGTCAGATGTAGGTCAAGTGTTGATCTGTTGTAGGTGTGTAAAGTCAAGCTCTATGGTGGGTCTGGTATAGGTCAAGTGTTGATCTGTTGTAGGTGTGTTAGGTCAAGCTATATGTTAGGTCTGATGTAGGTCAAGTGTTGATCCGTTGTAGGTGTGTCAGGTTCAGCTCTATGGTGGGTGTGGTGTAGGTCAAGTGTTGATCTGTTGTAGATGTGTTAGGTAAAGCTCTGTGGTAGGTCTGATGTAGGTCAAGTGTTGTTATACAGCTCACCAACAGATTTTTACCACTTTCAGAGATGGAATTAAATGAAAAAAGGAAAGATGACGTGGCCAAAATACAGCGAGGAGGATCTGCCAAGGTCACGCAGATTGTTTTAGTTGGGGACGGCGCGATAAGTCACATGACGCATGAAAAGATAAACACACATTCTTTTCCAAGCGCCACTGTTTCTGAGATAACGTCACTCCTTCCAAATATTATGGCTAAGCATGGAGGAGCTAAACAGCTGATTGTGCACGTGGGTGCAGTGGACATGCGGCGGGAACAGACTGAAGTTTTGAAAAAAGACTTCTTGAAGTTATTCGACGTGCTTGATAAAATGGAAATCAAAACTTTCATAAGTGGACCTCTTCCAAACATCGACAGGAGGATAAACAAGTTTAGCCGGCTTCTTCAGCTGAACACATGGCTGTCCAAAGAGTGCTCCCCGAGAGGACTACACTACATTGAGAACTTCTATCTATTCTGGAAACGAGAGGACCTGTTTAAGAGAAATGGCCCCCACCTATGCAGAGGTGGAGTGAGGGTGCTGACAGAGAACCTGCTCCACGCTCTGAGGCATTGGACTGGGCCTGGACAGGGTCCTGAGCAGATAGTTAGAGAAGAGAGGAATGAGAGAAGAATTCCTGCTCCCTCAGCCAGAGACCGAGCCAATGTTTCAACATCAAAAGCACCACAACCTCAGCCTCCACCAAAGGATTCATCAGCAGCTGCTCCACCACCACCAGCAAAGGATTCAGCTCCAGCTGCTCCACATTCACCTCCACCGCCTCCAGCAAAGGAACAATCTTCAAAGGCCTTGGACCCATCTGTGACAAGCCCAACAACATCCCTGTCATCGCCCCTGCCTTCACACCAGCCCTGGGTTCCCCCTGC
Organism: Eucyclogobius newberryi; assembly: GCA_026437355.1. Classification (NCBI taxonomy): domain Eukaryota; kingdom Metazoa; phylum Chordata; class Actinopteri; order Gobiiformes; family Gobiidae; genus Eucyclogobius; species Eucyclogobius newberryi. The sequence goes on along the minus strand of JAPEHP010000002.1, from coordinate 91,094 downwards.
AACATCTACTCCCACTAAAGATTCATCATTCTCCTTCTCATCTCCACTCTCACCCATGGGCCTTCCCAGCCATTTTGAAAGTCTGATCAAATCAGGCATTAAGATGGCTCCACTCACGCCCAATATAGCAAGGGCTATGCCGACTACACCAACAAAAGCCCCACCACCCATCCCCCCTCGCCTCTCACCTGGTCCCAAACTCTCCTTGGTTACAAAAGCCCCACCACCCATCCAACCTCGCCTTTTACCTGGTATCTCCCATAGCTAGGATGCACTGGGTCTCAGCGTTGCCGGGACTTATTGTCACATTAAAAATCAAACCAACCCGGGGCCCTATGTAAAAAGAGCCCCCCCTAGTGCTATTTCTGTAGTCACATCATCACACAGATGGAAAAACAAAATGCGAGTCAGGCCCAATCTGAGAAATGTGATTCATATTCCCTGTGAAAAGATAAAGCCCAGTCCCACTGAAACTAGTCTGAAACTTGCTGTGCTAAATGTCAGATCCTTATGTAACAAATCTCTCTTAATTAATAATTTTATTTCTTCTTATAATCTTGATTTTATGTTTTTAACTGAAACATGGCTTGACAAAAACACAGGAAATGTAGTTCTGATAGAATCTGCTCCACCCAACTTTAAGTTTGAATCTGAAACACGAGAAAACAAAAAAGGGGGTGGAGTCTGTGCTGTCTTTAGAGATGAAATAACTACCCGCAGGTTGCCTTTTGGGGTGTTTTCATCATTTGAGTATGTATCCTTTAAAATGGAGCTAAAACGGTCTCCATCCATTCTCTTCATTGTTTTATACAAGCCTCCCCAGCACTGCCAAAGTTTTATTGATGATTTTACTGAGATGCTTTCAGTCATATGCACAGACTTTGATGGTTTGGTCATTACAGGTGATTTCAACGTGCATGTTGATAATGTTTGTGACAGAAATGCTAAAGAGCTTGATGCTGTCCTTGAAACCTTCAGTCTTACTCAGCATGTGAGAGGCCCCACCCACAGCAAAGGACACACTCTAGATCTCATAATTACAAAGGGGGTAAATATTTCAAATGTTAATGTGATCGATGTTGCTCTGTCTGATCATTTCTGTGTCTTCTTTGACCTGTCTGTTTCTCCCCAACCTCCGGTTGGTCCTGCAGTTGTTCAGAGGAGACACATAAGTGATGGCACAGGTGCACTGTTTATGGAAATGATAAACTTTGAAAATGTCTCATGTTCTAATGTAAATGATTTGTTGAACTCTGTTACATCTAGTGTTTTGAATGTTCTGGACACCATCGCCCCTATAAAGGCTAAAATGGTTAAAAATAAGCAGAAGGCGCCGTGGAGAAATGATGATTCGGTCAGGGCACAGAAAAGGGAGTGCCGCAGGGCCGAACGGAAATGGCGCAAGTCAAAGCTCCAGGTTCAAAAAGAGATTTATAAAGAAAAGCTGAACATGTACAACCTAATCTTATGTAGAACTAGGGAAAGATATTTTTCTGAAATAATTGGAAGCTGCAGTAACAACTCGCGTGTCCTGTTTGCCACAGTAAACAGATTAACAAACCCTCCAGCTCAGCTGCCGTTAGAACTCATTTCCACATCCAAGTGTAATGAGTTTGCATTATTCTTTAATGACAAAGTTCAGGGCATTAAAAATGCTATAAATCCCACAATGCAAAAAATTACCCTAAAACCACCAAGACACTTAGAGCTAACTCACTTTGCACCAGTAACTGACAAAACTGTCCATGAGATCATCACCAGTCTGAGTTCATCTACATGCTGCCTTGATGTGTTACCCACCAGATTTCTAAAGTCTGTGCTGAACAGTTTGTTAGCACCATTCACTCACATAGTTAACATGTCGCTTCAATCTGGAACATTCCCAATGTCTTTGAAAACTGCGGTCATAAAGCCTCTCCTAAAGAAGAGCAGTCTTGATGCCGCAGTACTGAGTCATTACCGGCCCATCTCTAATCTGCCATTTTTGGGCAAAGTCCTTGAAAAGGTTGTTTACCAACAGCTCACAGATTTCCTCTTAATAAACAACTCATTTGATGTTTTTCAGTCAGGTTTTAGACCTCATCACAGCACTGAGACTGCTCTTGTCAAGGTGACAAATGACATCCGCCTGAACACTGACACGGGCAAAGCCTCAGTCTTAATTCTGTTAGATCTGAGTGCTGCTTTTGACACTGTCGATCATGGGATCCTCTTACAGAGACTAGAGGACTGGGTGGGCATCACTGGCACTGCCCTAAACTGGTTAAGGTCCTATCTGGAAGACAGGAAGTACTTTGTTGAAATTGGTAGCTGTGTCTCAGACCACATGACCCTGATCTGTGGAGTGCCCCAAGGGTCAGTCCTGGGTCCCCTTCTGTTCAACCTCTACATGCTGCCGTTAGGTCAGTTGATACGCAGTGAAAATGTGTCCTATCACAATTATGCAGACGACACTCAGATCTATGTTTCACTATCGGCAGGTGACTATGGACCAGTAGATTCACTCTGTCACTGCATCCAACAGATCAGTTTGTGGATGCAAAACAACTTTCTCCAGCTGAACTCAGACAAGACTGAAATAATCGTTTTTGGCCCACAGAAACAAAGAGAAAGTGTTAGCGGTCACCTCCAGAGTCTCGCTCTAAAACCTACAAACCAAATTAGAAATCTGGGGGTAATAATGGACTCAGACTTGAACTTTAATAGCCACGTCAAATCAATAACATCAGCAGCTTTTTACCATCTAAAAAACATTGCCAAAATCAAAAATATAGTGTCAAAACCAGATTTAGAGAGACTTATCCATGCGTTTGTCTCCAGTAGATTAGACTACTGTAACGGCCTGCTCACTGGTCTCTCCAAACGAGCTGTAAAACAGCTGCAGTACATCCAGAACGCTGCTGCTCGGGTCCTGACTAGAACCAGGAAGTATGATCACATTAGTCCTGTTCTCAGGTCTCTGCACTGGCTCCCTGTGGCTCAGAGAATAGACTTTAAAGCAGCTCTGCTTGTGTACAAGTCTCTCCATGGCCTAGCACCAAAGTACATCTTGGATATGTTAGTGCCATATGAACCATCTCGGACTCTGAGGACCTCAGGGACCGGCCTCCTGCTGGTGCCCAGAGTCAGGACAAAACATGGGGAATCTGCGTTTCAGTTTTATGCAGCTAAAATCTGGAACAGTCTTCCTGAAGATGTGAGACAGGCTTCAACTCTGACAATGTTCAAATCTAAGCTAAAAACAGTTTTGTTTAGCTGCGCATATGACTGAAAGGATTTTTTCTTTGCACTCTTCTCTTTTGTTTGTGATTTTATTAGTTTAGAAAATCAGTTGGATTGATAATTTTTAATTTAGTTAATTTTATTGTATTTCTGTTTCTGTAATTTCTTTGTGATTTGAATGCATTTTTCCTGCTGTGAAGCACTTTGAATTGCCTTTTGTATGAAATGTGCTCTACAAATAAACTTGCCTTGCCTTGCCTTGCCTTGATCTGTTGTAGGTGTGTCTGGTTCAGCTCTATGGTGGGTCTGGTGTAGGTCAAGTGTTGATCTGTTGTAGGTGTGTTAGGTCAAGCTCTAGTGTAGGTCTGATGTAGGTCAAGTGTTGTTCTGTTGTAGGTGTGTCAGGTTCAGCTCTACGGTGGGTCTGGTGTAGGTAAAGTGTTGATCTGTTGTAGGTGTGTCAGGTTCAACTCTATGGTGGGTCTGGTGTAGGTCAAGTGTTGATCTGTTGATGGTGTGTCAGGTTCAGCTCTATGGTAGGTCTGATGTAGGTCAAGAGTTGATCTGTTGTAGGTGTGTCAGGTTCAACTCTATGGTGGGTCTGGTGTAGGTCAAGTGTTGATCTGTTGTAGGTGTGTCAGGTTCAGCTCTATGGTGGGTCAGATGTAGGTCAAGTGATGATCTGTTGTAAGTGTGTAAAGTCAAGCTCTATGGTAGGTCTGGTGTAGGTCAAGTGTTGATCTGTTGTAGGTGTGTCAGGTTCAGCTCCATGGTGGGTCTGATGTAGGTCAAGTGTTGATCTGTTGTAGGTGTGTAAAGTCAAGCTCTATGGTGGGTCTGGTATAGGTCAAGTGTTGATCTGTTGTAGGTGTGTTAGGTCAAGCTATATGTTAGGTCTGATGTAGGTCAAGTGTTGATCCGTTTTAGGTGTGTCAGGTTCAGCTCTATGGTGGGTGTGGTGTAGGTCAAGTGTTGATCTGTTGTAGATGTGTTAGGTAAAGCTCTGTGGTAGGTCTGATGTAGGTCAAGTGTTGATCTGTTGTAGGTGTGTCAGGTTAAGCTCTATGGTGGGTCTGGTGTAGGTCAAGTTTTGATCTGTTGTAGGTGTGTCTGGTTCAGCTCTATGGTGGGTCTGGTGTAGGTCAAGTGTTTATCTGTTGTAGGTGTGTCAGGTTCAGCTCTATGGTGGGTCTGGTGTAGGTCAAGTGTTGATCTGTTGTAGGTGTGTCAGGTTCAGCTCTATTGTGGGTCTGGTGTAGGTCAAGTGTTGATCTGTTGTAGGTGTGTCAGGTTCAGCTCTGTTGTGGGTCTGTTGTAGGTCAAGTGTTGATCTGTTGTAGGTGTGTCAGGTTCAGCTCTATGGTAGGTCTGATGTAGGTCAAGTGTTGATCTGTTGTAAATGTGTCAGGTTCAGCTCTATTGTGGGTCTGATGTAGGTCAAGTGTTGATCTGTTGTAAGTGTGTCAAGTTCAGCTCTATTGTGGGTCTGATGTAGGTCAAGTGTTGATCTGTTTTAGGTGTGTCAGGTTCAGCTCTATGGTGGGTCCGGTGTAGGTCAAGTGTTAATCCGTTTTAGGTGTGTCAGGTTCAGTTCTACGGTGGGTCTGGTGTAGGTCAAGTGTTGATCTTTAATAGATGTATTAGGTCAAGCTCTATGGTAGGTCTGATGTAGGTCAAGTATTGATCCGTTGTAGGTGTGTCAGGTTCAACTCTACGGTGGGTCTGGTGTAGGTCAAGTGTTTATCTGATGTAGGTGTGTCAGGTTCAGCTCTACGGTGGGTCTGGTGTAGGTCAAGTGTTTATCTGTTGTAGGTGTGTCAGGTTCAGCTCTATGGTGGGTCTAGTGTAGGTCAAGTGTTTATCTGTTGTAGGTGTGTCAGGTTCAGCTCTATGGTGGGTCTGGTGTAGGTCAAGTGTTGATCTGTTGTAGGTGTGTCAGGTTCAGCTCTATTGTGGGTCTGGTGTAGGTCAAGTGTTGATCTGTTGTAGGTGTGTCAGGTTCAGCTCTATTGTGGGTCTGGTGTAGGTCAAGTGTTGATCAGTTGTAGGTGTGTCAGGTTCAGCTCTATGGTAGGTCTGATGTAGGTCAAGTGTTGATCTGTTGTAAATGTGTCAGGTTCAGCTCTATTGTGGGTCTGATGTAGGTCAAGTGTTGATCTGTTGTAAGTGTGTCAGGTTCAGCTCTATTGTGGGTCTGGTGTAGGTCAAGTGTTGATCTGTTGTAGGTGTGTCAGGTTCAGCTCTATGGTGGGTCCGGTGTAGGTCAAGTGTTAATCCGTTTTAGGTGTGTCAGGTTCAGTTCTACGGTGGGTCTGGTGTAGGTCAAGTGTTGATCTTTAATAGATGTGTTAGGTCAAGCTCTATGGTAGGTCTGATGTAGGTCAAGTGTTGATCTGTTGTAGGTGTGTCAAGTTCAGCTCTATGGTGGGTCTGATGTAGGTCAAATTTTGATCTGTTGTAGGTGTGTCAGGTTCAGCTCTAAGGTAGGTCTGATGTAGGTCAAATGTTGATCTGTTGTAGGTGTGTCAGGTTCAGCTCTATGGTGGGTCTGATGTAGGTCAAGTGTTGATCTGTTGTAGGTTTGTCAGGTTCAGCTCTATGGTGGGTCTGGTGTAGGTCAAGTGTTGATCTGTTGTAGGTGTGTCAGGTTCAGCTCTACTGTGGGTCTGGTGTAGGTCAAGTGTTGATCTGTTGTAGGTGTGTCAGGTTCAGCTCTATGGTGGGTCTGATGTAGGTCAAGTGTTGATCCGTTGTAGGTGTGTCAGGTTCAACTCTACGGTGGGTCTGGTGTAGGTCAAGTGTTTATCTGATGTAGGTGTGTCAGGTTCAGCTCTATGGTGGGTCTGGTGTAGGTCAAGTGTTGATCTGTTGTAGGTGTGTCAGGTTCAGCTCTATGGTGGGTCTAGTGTAGGTCAAGTGTTTATCTGTTGTAGGTGTGTCAGGTTCAGCTCTATGGTGGGTCTGGTGTAGGTCAAGTGTTGATCTGTTGTAGGTGTGTCAGGTTCAGCTCTATTGTGGGTCTGATGTAAGTCAAGTGTTGATCTGTTGTAGGTGTGTCAGGTTCAACTCTACGGTGGGTCTGGTGTAGGTCAAGTGTTGATCTGTTGTAGTGGTGTCAAGTTCAGCTCTATGGTGGGTCTGGTGTAGGTCAAGTGTTGATCTGATGTAGGTGTGTCAGGTTCAGCTCTATGGTGGGTCTGGTGTAGGTCAAGTGTTGATCTGTTGTAGGTGTGTCAGGTTCAACTCTACGGTGGGTCTGGTGTAGGTCAAGTGTTGATCTGTTGTAGTGGTGTCAAGTTCAGCTCTATGGTGGGTCTGGTGTAGGTCAAGTGTTGATCTGTTGTAGGTGTGTCAGGTTCAGCTCTATGGTGGGTCTGATGTAGGTCAAGTGTTGATCTGTTGTAGGTGTGTTAGGTCAAGCTCGATGGTGGGTCTGGTGTAGGTCAAGTGTTGATCTGTTGTAGGTGTGTCAGGTTCAGCTCTATGGTGGGTCTGGTGTAGGTCAAGTGTTGATCTGTTGTAGGTGTGTTAGGTCAAGCTCTATGGTAGGTCTGATGTAGGTCAAGTGTTGATCTGTTGTAGGTGTGTCAGGTCAAGCTCTATGGTGGGTCTGGTGTAGGTCAAGTGTTGATCTGTTGTAGGTGTGTCAGGTTCAGCTCTATGGTGGGTCTGGTGTAGGTCAAGTGTTGATCCGTTGTAGGTGTGTCAAGTTCAGCTCTATGGTGGGTCTGATGTAGGTCAAATGTTGATCTGTTGTAGGTGTGTCAGGTTCAGCTCTAAGGTAGGTCTGATGTAGGTCAAATGTTGATCTGTTGTAGGTGTGTCAGGTTCAGCTCTATGGTGGGTCTGATGTAGGTCAAGTGTTGATCTGTTGTAGGTTTGTCAGGTTCAGCTCTATGGTGGGTCTGGTGTAGGTCAAGTGTTGATCTGTTGTAGGTGTGTCAGGTTCAGCTCTATGGTGGGTCTGGTGTAGGTCAAGTCTTGATCTTTAATAGATGTGTTAGGTCAAGCTCTATGGTAGGTCTGATGTAGGTCAAGTGTTGATCTGTTTGAGGTGTGTTAGGTTCAGCTCTATGGTGGGTCCGGTGTAGGTCAAGTGTTGATCCGTTGTAGGTGTGTCAGGTTCAGCTCTACGGTGGGTCTGGTGTAGGTCAAGTGTTGATCTGTTGTAGTGGTGTCAGGTTCAGCTCTATGGCGGGTCTGGTGTAGGTCAAGTGTTGATCTGTTCTAGGTGTGCCAGGTTCAGCTCTATGGTGGGTCTGATGTAGGTCAAATGTTGATCTGTTGTAGGTGTGTTATGTCAAACTCTAAGGTGGGTCTGGTGTAGGTCAAGTGTTGATCAGTTGTAGGTGTGTCAGGTTCAGCTCTATGGTGGGTCTGATGTAGGTCAAGTGTTGATCTGTTGTAGGTGTGTCAGTTAAGCTCTATGATTGGTCTGGTGTAGGTAATGTGTTGATCTGTTGTAGGTGTGTCAGGTTCAGCTCTATGGTAGGTCTGATGTAGGTCAAGTGTTGATCCGTTGTAGGTGTGTCAGGTTCAACTCTACGGTGGGTCTGGTGTAGGTCAAATGTTGATCTGTTGTAGTGGTTTCAAGTTTAGCTCTATGGTGGGTCTGGTGTAGGTCAAGTGTTTATCTGATGTAGGTGTGTCAGGTTCGGCTCTATGGTGGGTCTGGTGTAGGTCAAGTGTTGATCTGTTGTAGGTGTGTCAGGTTCAGCTCTATGGTGGGTCTAGTGTAGGTCAAGTGTTTATCTGTTGTAGGTGTGTCAGGTTCAGCTCTATGGTGGGTCTGGTGTAGGTCAAGTGTTGATCTGTTGTAGGTGTGTCAGGTTCAGCTCTATTGTGGGTCTGATGTAGGTCAAGTGTTGATTTGTTTTAGGTGTGTCAGGTTCAGCTCTATTGTGGGTCTGGTGTAGGTCAAGTGTTGATCTGTTGTAGGTGTGTCAGGTTCAGCTCTATTGTGGGTCTGGTGTAGGTCAAGTGTTGATCAGTTGTAGGTGTGTCAGGTTCAGCTCTATGGTAGGTCTGATGTAGGTCAAGTGTTGATCTGTTGTAAATGTGTCAGGTTCAGCTCTATTGTGGGTCTGATGTAGGTCAAGTGTTGATCTGTTGTAAGTGTGTCAGGTTCAGCTCTATTGTGGGTCTGGTGTAGGTCAAATGTTGATCTGTTGTAGGTGTGTCAGGTTCAGCTCTATGGTGGGTCCGGTGTAGGTCAAGTGTTAATCCGTTTTAGGTGTGTCAGGTTCAGTTCTACGGTGGGTCTGGTGTAGGTCAAGTGTTGATCTTTAATAGATGTGTTAGGTCAAGCTCTATGGTAGGTCTGATTTAGGTCAAGTGTTGATCTGTTTGAGGTGTGTTAGGTTCAGCTCTATGGTGGGTCCGGTGTAGGTCAAGTGTTGATCCGTTGTAGGTGTGTCAGGTTCAGCTCTACGGTGGGTCAGGTGTAGGTCAAGTGTTGATCTGTTGTAGTGGTGTCAGGTTCAGCTCTACTGTGGGTCTGGTGTAGGTCAAGTGTTGATCTGTTGTAGGTGTGTCAGGTTCAGCTCTATGGTGGGTCTGATGTAGGTCAAGTGTTGATCCGTTGTAGGTGTGTAAGGTTCAACTCTACGGTGGGTCTGGTGTAGGTCAAGTGTTTATCTGATGTAGGTGTGTCAGGTTCAGCTCTATGGTGGGTCTGGTGTAGGTCAAGTGTTGATCTGTTGTAGGTGTGTCAGGTTCAGCTCTATGGTGGGTCTGGTGTAGGTCAAGTGTTGATCTGTTGTAAGTGGTTAGGTCAAGCTCTATGGTGGGTCTGGTGTAGGTCAAGTGTTGATCTGTTGTAGGTGTGTCAGGTTCAGCTCTATGGTGGGTCTGGTGTAGGTCAAGTGTTGATCTGTTGTAGGTGTGTCAGGTTCAGCTCTCTGGTGGGTCTGGTGTAGGTCAAGTGTTGATTTTTAATAGATGTGTTAGGTCAAGCTCTATGGTAGGTCTGATGTAGGTCAAGTGTTGATCCGTTGTAGGTGTGTCAAGTTCAGCTCTATGGTGGGTCTGATGTAGGTCAAATTTTGATCTGTTGTAGGTGTGTCAGGTTCAGCTCTAAGGTAGGTCTGATGTAGGTCAAATGTTGATCTGTTGTAGGTGTGTCAGGTTCAGCTCTATGGTGGGTCTGATGTAGGTCAAGTGTTGATCTGTTGTAGGTTTGTCAGGTTCAGCTCTATGGTGGGTCTGGTGTAGGTCAAGTGTTGATCTGTTGTAGGTGTGTCAGGTTCAGCTCTACTGTGGGTCTGGTGTAGGTCAAGTGTTGATCTGTTGTAGGTGTGTCAGGTTCAGCTCTATGGTGGGTCTGATGTAGGTCAAGTGTTGATCCGTTGTAGGTGTGTCAGGTTCAACTCTACGGTGGGTCTGGTGTAGGTCAAGTGTTTATCTGATGTAGGTGTGTCAGGTTCAGCTCTATGGTGGGTCTGGTGTAGGTCAAGTGTTGATCTGTTGTAGGTGTGTCAGGTTCAGCTCTATGGTGGGTCTAGTGTAGGTCAAGTGTTTATCTGTTGTAGGTGTGTCAGGTTCAGCTCTATGGTGGGTCTGGTGTAGGTCAAGTGTTGATCTGTTGTAGGTGTGTCAGGTTCAGCTCTATTGTGGGTCTGATGTAGGTCAAGTGTTGATCTGTTGTAGGTGTGTCAGGTTCAACTCTACGGTGGGTCTGGTGTAGGTCAAGTGTTGATCTGTTGTAGTGGTGTCAAGTTCAGCTCTATGGTGGGTCTGGTGTAGGTCAAGTGTTGATCTGATGTAGGTGTGTCAGGTTCAGCTCTATGGTGGGTCTGGTGTAGGTCAAGTGTTGATCTGTTGTAGGTGTGTCAGGTTCAACTCTACGGTGGGTCTGGTGTAGGTCAAGTGTTGATCTGTTGTAGTGGTGTCAAGTTCAGCTCTATGGTGGGTCTGGTGTAGGTCAAGTGTTGATCTGTTGTAGGTGTGTCAGGTTCAGCTCTATGGTGGGTCTGATGTAGGTCAAGTGTTGATCTGTTGTAGGTGTGTTAGGTCAAGCTCGATGGTGGGTCTGGTGTAGGTCAAGTGTTGATCTGTTGTAGGTGTGTCAGGTTCAGCTCTATGGTGGGTCTGGTGTAGGTCAAGTGTTGATCTGTTGTAGGTGTGTTAGGTCAAGCTCTATGGTAGGTCTGATGTAGGTCAAGTGTTGATCTGTTGTAGGTGTGTCAGGTCAAGCTCTATGGTGGGTCTGGTGTAGGTCAAGTGTTGATCTGTTGTAGGTGTGTCAGGTTCAGCTCTATGGTGGGTCTGGTGTAGGTCAAGTGTTGATCCGTTGTAGGTGTGTCAAGTTCAGCTCTATGGTGGGTCTGATGTAGGTCAAATGTTGATCTGTTGTAGGTGTGTCAGGTTCAGCTCTAAGGTAGGTCTGATGTAGGTCAAATGTTGATCTGTTGTAGGTGTGTCAGGTTCAGCTCTATGGTGGGTCTGATGTAGGTCAAGTGTTGATCTGTTGTAGGTTTGTCAGGTTCAGCTCTATGGTGGGTCTGGTGTAGGTCAAGTGTTGATCTGTTGTAGGTGTGTCAGGTTCAGCTCTATGGTGGGTCTGGTGTAGGTCAAGTCTTGATCTTTAATAGATGTGTTAGGTCAAGCTCTATGGTAGGTCTGATGTAGGTCAAGTGTTGATCTGTTTGAGGTGTGTTAGGTTCAGCTCTATGGTGGGTCCGGTGTAGGTCAAGTGTTGATCCGTTGTAGGTGTGTCAGGTTCAGCTCTACGGTGGGTCTGGTGTAGGTCAAGTTTTGATCTGTTGTAGTGGTGTCAGGTTCAGCTCTATGGCGGGTCTGGTGTAGGTCAAGTGTTGATCTGTTCTAGGTGTGCCAGGTTCAGCTCTATGGTGGGTCTGATGTAGGTCAAATGTTGATCTGTTGTAGGTGTGTTATGTCAAACTCTAAGGTGGGTCTGGTGTAGGTCAAGTGTTGATCAGTTGTAGGTGTGTCAGGTTCAGCTCTATGGTTGGTCCGGTTTAGGTCAAGTGTTGATCTCTGTAGGTGTGTTAGGTCAAGCTCTAAGGTGGGTCTGGTGAAGGTCAAGTGTTGATCTGTTGTAGGTATGTCAGGTTCAGATCTATGGTGGGTCTGGTGTAGGTCAACTGTTGATCTGTTGTAGATGTGTTAGGTCAAGCTCTATGGTAGGTCTGATGTAGGTCAAGTGTTGATCTGTTGTAGGTGTGTCAGGTTCAGCTCTATGGTGGGTCTGATGTAGGTCAAGTGTTGATCTGTTGTAGGTGTGTCAGTTTAGCTCTATGATTGGTCTGGTGTAGGTAATGTGTTGATCTGTTGTAGGTGTGTCAGGTTCAGCTCTACGGTGGGTCAGGTGTAGGTCAAGTGTTGATCTGTTGTAGTGGTGTCAGGTTCAGCTCTACTGTGGGTCTGGTGTAGGTCAAGTGTTGATCCGTTGTAGGTGTGTAAGGTTCAACTCTACGGTGGGTCTGGTGTAGGTCAAGTGTTTATCTGATGTAGGTGTGTCAGGTTCAGCTCTATGGTGGGTCTGGTGTAGGTCAAGTGTTGATCTGTTGTAGGTGTGTCAGGTTCAGCTCTATGGTGGGTCTAGTGTAGGTCAAGTGTTTATCTGTTGTAGGTGTGTCAGGTTCAGCTCTATGGTGGGTCTGGTGTAGGTCAAGTGTTGATCTGTTGTAGGTGTGTCAGGTTCAGCTCTATGGTGGGTCTGGTGTAGGTCAAGTGTTGATCTGTTGTAAGTGGTTAGGTCAAGCTCTATGGTGGGTCTGGTGTAGGTCAAGTGTTGATCTGTTGTAGGTGTGTCAGGTTCAGCTCTATGGTGGGTCTGGTGTAGGTCAAGTGTTGATCTGTTGTAGGTGTGTCAGGTTCAGCTCTCTGGTGGGTCTGGTGTAGGTCAAGTGTTGATTTTTAATAGATGTGTTAGGTCAAGCTCTATGGTAGGTCTGATGTAGGTCAAGTGTTGATCCGTTGTAGGTGTGTCAAGTTCAGCTCTATGGTGGGTCTGATGTAGGTCAAATTTTGATCTGTTGTAGGTGTGTCAGGTTCAGCTCTAAGGTAGGTCTGATGTAGGTCAAATGTTGATCTGTTGTAGGTGTGTCAGGTTCAGCTCTATGGTGGGTCTGATGTAGGTCAAGTGTTGATCTGTTGTAGGTTTGTCAGGTTCAGCTCTATGGTGGGTCTGGTGTAGGTCAAGTGTTGATCTGTTGTAGGTGTGTCAGGTTCAGCTCTACTGTGGGTCTGGTGTAGGTCAAGTGTTGATCTGTTGTAGGTGTGTCAGGTTCAGCTCTATGGTGGGTCTGATGTAGGTCAAGTGTTGATCCGTTGTAGGTGTGTCAGGTTCAACTCTACGGTGGGTCTGGTGTAGGTCAAGTGTTTATCTGATGTAGGTGTGTCAGGTTCAGCTCTATGGTGGGTCTGGTGTAGGTCAAGTGTTGATCTGTTGTAGGTGTGTCAGGTTCAGCTCTATGGTGGGTCTAGTGTAGGTCAAGTGTTTATCTGTTGTAGGTGTGTCAGGTTCAGCTCTATGGTGGGTCTGGTGTAGGTCAAGTGTTGATCTGTTGTAGGTCTGTCAGGTTCAGCTCTATTTTGGGTCTGATGTAGGTCAAGTGTTGATCTGTTGTAGGTGTGTCAGGTTCAACTCTACGGTGGGTCTGGTGTAGGTCAAGTGTTGATCTGTTGTAGTGGTGTCAAGTTCAGCTCTATGGTGGGTCTGGTGTAGGTCAAGTGTTGATCTGATGTAGGTGTGTCAGGTTCAGCTCTATGGTGGGTCTGGTGTAGGTCAAGTGTTGATCTGTTGTAGGTGTGTCAGGTTCAACTCTACGGTGGGTCTGGTGTAGGTCAAGTGTTGATCTGTTGTAGTGGTGTCAAGTTCAGCTCTATGGTGGGTCTGGTGTAGGTCAAGTGTTGATCTGTTGTAGGTGTGTCAGGTTCAGCTCTATGGTGGGTCTGATGTAGGTCAAGTGTTGATCTGTTGTAGGTGTGTTAGGTCAAGCTCGATGGTGGGTCTGGTGTAGGTCAAGTGTTGATCTGTTGTAGGTGTGTCAGGTTCAGCTCTATGGTGGGTCTGGTGTAGGTCAAGTGTTGATCTGTTGTAGGTGTGTTAGGTCAAGCTCTATGGTAGGTCTGATGTAGGTCAAGTGTTGATCTGTTGTAGGTGTGTCAGGTCAAGCTCTATGGTGGGTCTGGTGTAGGTCAAGTGTTGATCTGTTGTAGGTGTGTCAGGTTCAGCTCTATGGTGGGTCTGGTGTAGGTCAAGTGTTGATCCGTTGTAGGTGTGTCAAGTTCAGCTCTATGGTGGGTCTGATGTAGGTCAAATGTTGATCTGTTGTAGGTGTGTCAGGTTCAGCTCTAAGGTAGGTCTGATGTAGGTCAAATGTTGATCTGTTGTAGGTGTGTCAGGTTCAGCTCTATGGTGGGTCTGATGTAGGTCAAGTGTTGATCTGTTGTAGGTGTGTCAGGTTCAACTCTACGGTGGGTCTGGTGTAGGTCAAGTGTTGATCTGTTGTAGTGGTGTCAAGTTCAGCTCTATGGTGGGTCTGGTGTAGGTCAAGTGTTGATCTGATGTAGGTGTGTCAGGTTCAGCTCTATGGTGGGTCTGGTGTAGGTCAAGTGTTGATCTGTTGTAGGTGTGTCAGGTTTAACTCTACGGTGGGTCTGGTGTAGGTCAAGTGTTGATCTGTTGTAGTGGTGTCAAGTTCAGCTCTATGGTGGGTCTGGTGTAGGTCAAGTGTTGATCTGTTGTAGGTGTGTCAGGTTCAGCTCTATGGTGGGTCTGATGTAGGTCAAGTGTTGATCTGTTGTAGGTGTGTTAGGTCAAGCTCGATGGTGGGTCTGGTGTAGGTCAAGTGTTGATCTGTTGTAGGTGTGTCAGGTTCAGCTCTATGGTGGGTCTGGTGTAGGTCAAGTGTTGATCTGTTGTAGGTGTGTTAGGTCAAGCTCTATGGTAGGTCTGATGTAGGTCAAGTGTTGATCTGTTGTAGGTGTGTCAGGTCAAGCTCTATGGTGGGTCTGGTGTAGGTCAAGTGTTGATCTGTTGTAGGTGTGTCAGGTTCAGCTCTATGGTGGGTCTGGTGTAGGTCAAGTGTTGATCCGTTGTAGGTGTGTCAAGTTCAGCTCTATGGTGGGTCTGATGTAGGTCAAATGTTGATCTGTTGTAGGTGTGTCAGGTTCAGCTCTAAGGTAGGTCTGATGTAGGTCAAATGTTGATCTGTTGTAGGTGTGTCAGGTTCAGCTCTATGGTGGGTCTGATGTAGGTCAAGTGTTGATCTGTTGTAGGTTTGTCAGGTTCAGCTCTATGGTGGGTCTGGTGTAGGTCAAGTGTTGATCTGTTGTAGGTGTGTCAGGTTCAGCTCTATGGTGGGTCTGGTGTAGGTCAAGTCTTGATCTTTAATAGATGTGTTAGGTCAAGCTCTATGGTAGGTCTGATGTAGGTCAAGTGTTGATCTGTTTGAGGTGTGTTAGGTTCAGCTCTATGGTGGGTCCGGTGTAGGTCAAGTGTTGATCCGTTGTAGGTGTGTCAGGTTCAGCTCTACGGTGGGTCTGGTGTAGGTCAAGTTTTGATCTGTTGTAGTGGTGTCAGGTTCAGCTCTATGGCGGGTCTGGTGTAGGTCAAGTGTTGATCTGTTCTAGGTGTGCCAGGTTCAGCTCTATGGTGGGTCTGATGTAGGTCAAATGTTGATCTGTTGTAGGTGTGTTATGTCAAACTCTAAGGTGGGTCTGGTGTAGGTCAAGTGTTGATCAGTTGTAGGTGTGTCAGGTTCAGCTCTATGGTTGGTCCGGTTTAGGTCAAGTGTTGATCTCTGTAGGTGTGTTAGGTCAAGCTCTAAGGTGGGTCTGGTGAAGGTCAAGTGTTGATCTGTTGTAGGTATGTCAGGTTCAGATCTATGGTGGGTCTGGTGTAGGTCAACTGTTGATCTGTTGTAGATGTGTTAGGTCAAGCTCTATGGTAGGTCTGATGTAGGTCAAGTGTTGATCTGTTGTAGGTGTGTCAGGTTCAGCTCTATGGTGGGTCTGATGTAGGTCAAGTGTTGATCTGTTGTAGGTGTGTCAGTTTAGCTCTATGATTGGTCTGGTGTAGGTAATGTGTTGATCTGTTGTAGGTGTGTCAGGTTCAGCTCTACGGTGGGTCAGGTGTAGGTCAAGTGTTGATCTGTTGTAGTGGTGTCAGGTTCAGCTCTACTGTGGGTCTGGTGTAGGTCAAGTGTTGATCCGTTGTAGGTGTGTAAGGTTCAACTCTACGGTGGGTCTGGTGTAGGTCAAGTGTTTATCTGATGTAGGTGTGTCAGGTTCAGCTCTATGGTGGGTCTGGTGTAGGTCAAGTGTTGATCTGTTGTAGGTGTGTCAGGTTCAGCTCTATGGTGGGTCTAGTGTAGGTCAAGTGTTTATCTGTTGTAGGTGTGTCAGGTTCAGCTCTATGGTGGGTCTGGTGTAGGTCAAGTGTTGATCTGTTGTAGGTGTGTCAGGTTCAGCTCTATGGTGGGTCTGGTGTAGGTCAAGTGTTGATCTGTTGTAAGTGGTTAGGTCAAGCTCTATGGTGGGTCTGGTGTAGGTCAAGTGTTGATCTGTTGTAGGTGTGTCAGGTTCAGCTCTATGGTGGGTCTGGTGTAGGTCAAGTGTTGATCTGTTGTAGGTGTGTCAGGTTCAGCTCTCTGGTGGGTCTGGTGTAGGTCAAGTGTTGATTTTTAATAGATGTGTTAGGTCAAGCTCTATGGTAGGTCTGATGTAGGTCAAGTGTTGATCCGTTGTAGGTGTGTCAAGTTCAGCTCTATGGTGGGTCTGATGTAGGTCAAATTTTGATCTGTTGTAGGTGTGTCAGGTTCAGCTCTAAGGTAGGTCTGATGTAGGTCAAATGTTGATCTGTTGTAGGTGTGTCAGGTTCAGCTCTATGGTGGGTCTGATGTAGGTCAAGTGTTGATCTGTTGTAGGTTTGTCAGGTTCAGCTCTATGGTGGGTCTGGTGTAGGTCAAGTGTTGATCTGTTGTAGGTGTGTCAGGTTCAGCTCTACTGTGGGTCTGGTGTAGGTCAAGTGTTGATCTGTTGTAGGTGTGTCAGGTTCTGCTCTATGGTGGGTCTGATGTAGGTCAAGTGTTGATCCGTTGTAGGTGTGTCAGGTTCAACTCTACGGTGGGTCTGGTGTAGGTCAAGTGTTTATCTGATGTAGGTGTGTCAGGTTCAGCTCTATGGTGGGTCTGGTGTAGGTCAAGTGTTGATCTGTTGTAGGTGTGTCAGGTTCAGCTCTATGGTGGGTCTAGTGTAGGTCAAGTGTTTATCTGTTGTAGGTGTGTCAGGTTCAGCTCTATGGTGGGTCTGGTGTAGGTCAAGTGTTGATCTGTTGTAGGTCTGTCAGGTTCAGCTCTATTGTGGGTCTGATGTAGGTCAAGTGTTGATCTGTTGTAGGTGTGTCAGGTTCAACTCTACGGTGGGTCTGGTGTAGGTCAAGTGTTGATCTGTTGTAGTGGTGTCAAGTTCAGCTCTATGGTGGGTCTGGTGTAGGTCAAGTGTTGATCTGATGTAGGTGTGTCAGGTTCAGCTCTATGGTGGGTCTGGTGTAGGTCAAGTGTTGATCTGTTGTAGGTGTGTCAGGTTCAACTCTACGGTGGGTCTGGTGTAGGTCAAGTGTTGATCTGTTGTAGTGGTGTCAAGTTCAGCTCTATGGTGGGTCTGGTGTAGGTCAAGTGTTGATCTGTTGTAGGTGTGTCAGGTTCAGCTCTATGGTGGGTCTGATGTAGGTCAAGTGTTGATCTGTTGTAGGTGTGTTAGGTCAAGCTCGATGGTGGGTCTGGTGTAGGTCAAGTGTTGATCTGTTGTAGGTGTGTCAGGTTCAGCTCTATGGTGGGTCTGGTGTAGGTCAAGTGTTGATCTGTTGTAGGTGTGTTAGGTCAAGCTCTATGGTAGGTCTGATGTAGGTCAAGTGTTGATCTGTTGTAGGTGTGTCAGGTCAAGCTCTATGGTGGGTCTGGTGTAGGTCAAGTGTTGATCTGTTGTAGGTGTGTCAGGTTCAGCTCTATGGTGGGTCTGGTGTAGGTCAAGTGTTGATCCGTTGTAGGTGTGTCAAGTTCAGCTCTATGGTGGGTCTGATGTAGGTCAAATGTTGATCTGTTGTAGGTGTGTCAGGTTCAGCTCTAAGGTAGGTCTGATGTAGGTCAAATGTTGATCTGTTGTAGGTGTGTCAGGTTCAGCTCTATGGTGGGTCTGATGTAGGTCAAGTGTTGATCTGTTGTAGGTTTGTCAGGTTCAGCTCTATGGTGGGTCTGGTGTAGGTCAAGTGTATATCTGTTGTAGGTGTGTCAGGTTCAGCTCTATGGTGGGTCTGGTGTAGGTCAAGTCTTGATCTTTAATAGATGTGTTAGGTCAAGCTCTATGGTAGGTCTGATGTAGGTCAAGTGTTGATCTGTTTGAGGTGTGTTAGGTTCAGCTCTATGGTGGGTCCGGTGTAGGTCAAGTGTTGATCCGTTGTAGGTGTGTCAGGTTCAGCTCTACGGTGGGTCTGGTGTAGGTCAAGTGTTGATCTGTTGTAGTGGTGTCAGGTTCAGCTCTATGGCGGGTCTGGTGTAGGTCAAGTGTTGATCTGTTCTAGGTGTGCCAGGTTCAGCTCTATGGTGGGTCTGATGTAGGTCAAATGTTGATCTGTTGTAGGTGTGTTATGTCAAACTCTAAGGTGGGTCTGGTGTAGGTCAAGTGTTGATCAGTTGTAGGTGTGTCAGGTTCAGCTCTATGGTTGGTCCGGTTTAGGTCAAGTGTTGATCTCTGTAGGTGTGTTAGGTCAAGCTCTAAGGTGGGTCTGGTGAAGGTCAAGTGTTGATCTGTTGTAGGTATGTCAGGTTCAGATCTATGGTGGGTCTGGTGTAGGTCAACTGTTGATCTGTTGTAGATGTGTTAGGTCAAGCTCTATGGTAGGTCTGATGTAGGTCAAGTGTTGATCTGTTGTAGGTGTGTCAGGTTCAGCTCTATGGTGGGTCTGATGTAGGTCAAGTGTTGATCTGTTGTAGGTGTGTCAGTTTAGCTCTATGATTGGTCTGGTGTAGGTAATGTGTTGATCTGTTGTAGGTGTGTCAGGTTCAGCTCTATGGTAGGTCTGATGTAGGTCAAGTGTTGATCCGTTGTAGGTGTGTCAGGTTCAACTCTACGGTGGGTCTGGTGTAGGTCAAGTGTTGATCTGTTGTAGTGGTTTCAAGTTTAGCTCTATGGTGGGTCTGGTGTAGGTCAAGTGTTTATCTGATGTAGGTGTGTCAGGTTCGGCTCTATGGTGGGTCTGGTGTAGGTCAAGTGTTGATCTGTTGTAGGTGTGTCAGGTTCAGCTCTATGGTGGGTCTAGTGTAGGTCAAGTGTTTATCTGTTGTAGGTGTGTCAGGTTCAGCTCTATGGTGGGTCTGGTGTAGGTCAAGTGTTGATCTGTTGTAGGTGTGTCAGGTTCAGCTCTATTGTGGGTCTGATGTAGGTCAAGTGTTGATTTGTTTTAGGTGTGTCAGGTTCAGCTCTATTGTGGGTCTGGTGTAGGTCAAGTGTTGATCTGTTGTAGGTGTGTCAGGTTCAGCTCTATGGTGGGTCTGATGTAGGTCAAGTGTTGATCTGTTGTAAGTGGTTAGGTCAAGCTCTATGGTGGGTCTGGTGTAGGTCAAGTGTTGATCTGTTGTAGGTGTGTCAGGTTCAGCTCTATGGTGGGTCTGGTGTAGGTCAAGTGTTGATCTGTTGTAGGTGTGTCAGGTTCAGCTCTATGGTGGGTCTGGTGTAGGTCAAGTGTTGATCTGTTGTAGGTGTGTCAGGTTCAGCTCTATGGTGGGTCTGGTGTAGGTCAAGTGTTGATTTTTAATAGATTTGTTAGGTCAAGCTCTATGGTAGGTCTGATGTAGGTCAAGTGTTGATCCGTTGTAGGTGTGTCAGGTTCAACTCCACGGTGGGTCTGGTGTAGGTCAAGTGTTGATCTGTTGTAGGTGTGTCAAGTTCAGCTCTATGGTGGGTCTGGTGTAGGTCAAGTGTTGATCTGATGTAGGTGTGTCAGGTTCAGCTCTATGGTGGGTCTGGTGTAGGTCAAGTGTTGATCTGTTGTAGGTGTGTCAGGTTCAGCTCTATGGTGGGTCTAGTGTAGGTCAAGTGTTTATCTGTTGTAGGTGTGTCAGGTTCAGCTCTATGGTGGGTCTGGTGTAGGTCAAGTGTTGATCTGTTGTAGGTGTGTCAGGTTCAACTCTACGGTGGGTCTGGTGTAGGTCAAGTGTTGATCTGTTGTAGTGGTGTCAAGTTCAGCTCTATGGTGGGTCTGGTGTAGGTCAAGTGTTGATCTGTTGTAGGTGTGTCAGGTTCAGCTCTATGGTGGGTCTGATGTAGGTCAAGTGTTGATCTGTTGTAGGTGTGTTAGGTCAAGCTCGATGGTGGGTCTGGTGTAGGTCAAGTGTTGATCTGTTGTAGGTGTGTCAGGTTCAGCTCTATGGTGGGTCTGGTGTAGGTCAAGTGTTGATCTGTTGTAGGTGTGTTAGGTCAAACTCTATGGTAGGTCTGATGTAGGTCAAGTGTTGATCTGTTGTAGGTGTGTCAGGTCAAGCTCTATGGTGGGTCTGGTGTAGGTCAAGTGTTGATCTGTTGTAGGTGTGTCAGGTTCAGCTCTATGGTGGGTCTGATGTAGGTCAAGTGTTGATCTGTTGTAAGTGGTTAGGTCAAGCTCTATGGTGGGTCTGGTGTAGGTCAAGTGTTGATCTGTTGTAGGTGTGTCAGGTTCAGCTCTATGGTGGGTCTGGTGTAGGTCAAGTGTTGATCTGTTGTAGGTGTGTCAGGTTCAGCTCTATGGTGGGTCTGGTGTAGGTCAAGTGTTGATCTGTTGTAGGTGTGTCAGGTTCAGCTCTATGGTGGGTCTGGTGTAGGTCAAGTGTTGATTTTTAATAGATTTGTTAGGTCAAGCTCTATGGTAGGTCTGATGTAGGTCAAGTGTTGATCCGTTGTAGGTGTGTCAGGTTCAACTCCACGGTGGGTCTGGTGTAGGTCAAGTGTTGATCTGTTGTAGGTGTGTCAAGTTCAGCTCTATGGTGGGTCTGGTGTAGGTCAAGTGTTGATCTGATGTAGGTGTGTCAGGTTCAGCTCTATGGTGGGTCTGGTGTAGGTCAAGTGTTGATCTGTTGTAGGTGTGTCAGGTTCAGCTCTATGGTGGGTCTAGTGTAGGTCAAGTGTTTATCTGTTGTAGGTGTGTCAGGTTCAGCTCTATGGTGGGTCTGGTGTAGGTCAAGTGTTGATCTGTTGTAGGTGTGTCAGGTTCAACTCTACGGTGGGTCTGGTGTAGGTCAAGTGTTGATCTGTTGTAGTGGTGTCAAGTTCAGCTCTATGGTGGGTCTGGTGTAGGTCAAGTGTTGATCTGTTGTAGGTGTGTCAGGTTCAGCTCTATGGTGGGTCTGATGTAGGTCAAGTGTTGATCTGTTGTAGGTGTGTTAGGTCAAGCTCGATGGTGGGTCTGGTGTAGGTCAAGTGTTGATCTGTTGTAGGTGTGTCAGGTTCAGCTCTATGGTGGGTCTGGTGTAGGTCAAGTGTTGATCTGTTGTAGGTGTGTTAGGTCAAACTCTATGGTAGGTCTGATGTAGGTCAAGTGTTGATCTGTTGTAGGTGTGTCAGGTCAAGCTCTATGGTGGGTCTGGTGTAGGTCAAGTGTTGATCTGTTGTAGGTGTGTCAGGTTCAGCTCTATGGTGGGTCTGGTGTAGGTCAAGTGTTGATCCGTTGTAGGTGTGTCAAGTTCAGCTCTATGGTGGGTCTGATGTAGGTCAAATGTTGATCTGTTGTAGGTGTGTCAGGTTCAGCTCTAAGGTAGGTCTGATGTAGGTCAAATGTTGATCTGTTGTAGGTGTGTCAGGTTCAGCTCTATGGTGGGTCTGATGTAGGTCAAGTGTTGATCTCTTGTAGGTTTGTCAGGTTCAGCTCTATGGTGGGTCTGGTGTAGGTCAAGTGTTGATCTGTTGTAGGTGTGTCAGGTTCAGCTCTATGGTGGGTCTGGTGTAGGTCAAGTCTTGATCTTTAATAGATGTGTTAGGTCAAGCTCTATGGTAGGTCTGATGTAGGTCAAGTGTTGATCTGTTTGAGGTGTGTTAGGTTCAGCTCTATGGTGGGTCCGGTGTAGGTCAAGTGTTGATCCGTTGTAGGTGTGTCAGGTTCAGCTCTACGGTGGGTCTGGTGTAGGTCAAGTGTTGATCTGTTGTAGTGGTGTCAGGTTCAGCTCTATGGCGGGTCTGGTGTAGGTCAAGTGTTGATCTGTTCTAGGTGTGCCAGGTTCAGCTCTATGGTGGGTCTGATGTAGGTCAAATGTTGATCTGTTGTAGGTGTGTTATGTCAAACTCTAAGGTGGGTCTGGTGTAGGTCAAGTGTTGATCAGTTGTAGGTGTGTCAGGTTCAGCTCTATGGTTGGTCCGGTTTAGGTCAAGTGTTGATCTCTGTAGGTGTGTTAGGTCAAGCTCTATGGTGGGTCTGGTGAAGGTCAAGTGTTGATCTGTTGTAGGTATGTCAGGTTCAGATCTATGGTGGGTCTGGTGTAGGTCAACTGTTGATCTGTTGTATATGTGTTAGGTCAAGCTCTATGGTAGGTCTGATGTAGGTCAAGTGTTGATCTGTTGTAGGTGTGTCAGGTTCAGCTCTATGGTGGGTCTGATGTAGGTCAAGTGTTGATCTATTGTAGGTGTGTCAGTTTAGCTCTATGATTGGTCTGGTGTAGGTAATGTGTTGATCTGTTGTAGGTGTGTCAGGTTCAGCTCTATGGTGGGTCTGGTGTAGGTCAAGTCTTGATCTTTAATAGATGTGTTAGGTCAAGCTCTATGGTAGGTCTGATGTAGGTCAAGTGTTGATCTGTTTGAGGTGTGTTAGGTTCAGCTCTATGGTGGGTCCGGTGTAGGTCAAGTGTTGATCCGTTGTAGGTGTGTCAGGTTCAGCTCTACGGTGGGTCTGGTGTAGGTCAAGTGTTGATCTGTTGTAGTGGTGTCAGGTTCAGCTCTATGGCGGGTCTGGTGTAGGTCAAGTGTTGATCTGTTCTAGGTGTGCCAGGTTCAGCTCTATGGTGGGTCTGATGTAGGTCAAATGTTGATCTGTTGTAGGTGTGTTATGTCAAACTCTAAGGTGGGTCTGGTGTAGGTCAAGTGTTGATCAGTTGTAGGTGTGTCAGGTTCAGCTCTATGGTTGGTCCGGTTTAGGTCAAGTGTTGATCTCTGTAGGTGTGTTAGGTCAAGCTCTATGGTGGGTCTGGTGAAGGTCAAGTGTTGATCTGTTGTAGGTATGTCAGGTTCAGATCTATGGTGGGTCTGGTGTAGGTCAACTGTTGATCTGTTGTATATGTGTTAGGTCAAGCTCTATGGTAGGTCTGATGTAGGTCAAGTGTTGATCTGTTGTAGGTGTGTCAGGTTCAGCTCTATGGTGGGTCTGATGTAGGTCAAGTGTTGATCTGTTGTAGGTGTGTCAGTTTAGCTCTATGATTGGTCTGGTGTAGGTAATGTGTTGATCTGTTGTAGGTGTGTCAGGTTCAGCTCTATGGTAGGTCTGATGTAGGTCAAGTGTTGATCCGTTGTAGGTGTGTCAGGTTCAACTCTACGGTGGGTCTGGTGTAGGTCAAGTGTTGATCTGTTGTAGTGGTTTCAAGTTTAGCTCTATGGTGGGTCTGGTGTAGGTCAAGTGTTTATCTGATGTAGGTGTGTCAGGTTCGGCTCTATGGTGGGTCTGGTGTAGGTCAAGTGTTGATCTGTTGTAGGTGTGTCAGGTTCAGCTCTATGGTGGGTCTAGTGTAGGTCAAGTGTTTATCTGTTGTAGGTGTGTCAGGTTCAGCTCTATGGTGGGTCTGGTGTAGGTCAAGTGTTGATCTGTTGTAGGTGTGTCAGGTTCAGCTCTATTGTGGGTCTGATGTAGGTCAAGTGTTGATTTGTTTTAGGTGTGTCAGGTTCAGCTCTATTGTGGGTCTGGTGTAGGTCAAGTGTTGATCTGTTGTAGGTGTGTCAGGTTCAGCTCTATGGTGGGTCTGATGTAGGTCAAGTGTTGATCTGTTGTAAGTGGTTAGGTCAAGCTCTATGGTGGGTCTGGTGTAGGTCAAGTGTTGATCTGTTGTAGGTGTGTCAGGTTCAGCTCTATGGTGGGTCTGGTGTAGGTCAAGTGTTGATCTGTTGTAGGTGTGTCAGGTTCAGCTCTATGGTGGGTCTGGTGTAGGTCAAGTGTTGATCTGTTGTAGGTGTGTCAGGTTCAGCTCTATGGTAGGTCTGGTGTAGGTCAAGTGTTGATTTTTAATAGATGTGTTAGGTCAAGCTCTATGGTAGGTCTGATGTAGGTCAAGTGTTGATCCGTTGTAGGTGTGTCAGGTTCAACTCCACGGTGGGTCTGGTGTAGGTCAAATGTTGATCTGTTGTAGGTGTGTCAAGTTCAGCTCTATGGTGGGTCTGGTGTAGGTCAAGTGTTGATCTGATGTAGGTGTGTCAGGTTCAGCTCTATGGTGGGTCTGGTGTAGGTCAAGTGTTGATCTGTTGTAGGTGTGTCAGGTTCAGCTCTATGGTGGGTCTAGTGTAGGTCAAGTGTTTATCTGTTGTAGGTGTGTCAGGTTCAGCTCTATGGTGGGTCTGGTGTAGGTCAAGTGTTGATCTGTTGTAGGTGTGTCAGGTTCAGCTCTATGGTGGGTCTGGTGTAGGTCAAGTGTTGATCTGTTGTAGGTGTGTCAGGTTCAGCTCTCTGGTGGGTCTGGTGTAGGTCAAGTGTTGATTTTTAATAGATGTGTTAGGTCAAGCTCTATGGTAGGTCTGATGTAGGTCAAGTGTTGATCCGTTGTAGGTGTGTCAAGTTCAGCTCTATGGTGGGTCTGATGTAGGTCAAATTTTGATCTGTTGTAGGTGTGTCAGGTTCAGCTCTAAGGTAGGTCTGATGTAGGTCAAATGTTGATCTGTTGTAGGTGTGTCAGGTTCAGCTCTATGGTGGGTCTGATGTAGGTCAAGTGTTGATCTGTTGTAGGTGTGTCAGGTTCAGCTCTACTGTGGGTCTGGTGTAGGTCAAGTGTTGATCTGTTGTAGGTGTGTCAGGTTCAGCTCTATGGTGGGTCTGATGTAGGTCAAGTGTTGATCCGTTGTAGGTGTGTCAGGTTCAACTCTACGGTGGGTCTGGTGTAGGTCAAGTGTTTATCTGATGTAGGTGTGTCAGGTTCAGCTCTATGGTGGGTCTGGTGTAGGTCAAGTGTTGATCTGTTGTAGGTGTGTCAGGTTCAGCTCTATGGTGGGTCTAGTGTAGGTCAAGTGTTTATCTGTTGTAGGTGTGTCAGGTTCAGCTCTATGGTGGGTCTGGTGTAGGTCAAGTGTTGATCTGTTGTAGGTGTGTCAGGTTCAGCTCTATTGTGGGTCTGATGTAGGTCAAGTGTTGATCTGTTGTAGGTGTGTCAGGTTCAACTCTACGGTGGGTCTGGTGTAGGTCAAGTGTTGATCTGTTGTAGTGGTGTCAAGTTCAGCTCTATGGTGGGTCTGGTGTAGGTCAAGTGTTGATCTGATGTAGGTGTGTCAGGTTCAGCTCTATGGTGGGTCTGATGTAGGTCAAGTGTTGATCTGTTGTAGGTGTGTCAGGTTCAGCTCTACTGTGGGTCTGGTGTAGGTCAAGTGTTGATCTGTTGTAGGTGTGTCAGGTTCAGCTCTATGGTGGGTCTGATGTAGGTCAAGTGTTGATCCGTTGTAGGTGTGTCAGGTTCAACTCTACGGTGGGTCTGGTGTAGGTCAAGTGTTTATCTGATGTAGGTGTGTCAGGTTCAGCTCTATGGTGGGTCTGGTGTAGGTCAAGTGTTGATCTGTTGTAGGTGTGTCAGGTTCAGCTCTATGGTGGGTCTAGTGTAGGTCAAGTGTTTATCTGTTGTAGGTGTGTCAGGTTCAGCTCTATGGTGGGTCTGGTGTAGGTCAAGTGTTGATCTGTTGTAGGTGTGTCAGGTTCAGCTCTATTGTGGGTCTGATGTAGGTCAAGTGTTGATCTGTTGTAGGTGTGTCAGGTTCAACTCTACGGTGGGTCTGGTGTAGGTCAAGTGTTGATCTGTTGTAGTGGTGTCAAGTTCAGCTCTATGGTGGGTCTGGTGTAGGTCAAGTGTTGATCTGATGTAGGTGTGTCAGGTTCAGCTCTATGGTGGGTCTGGTGTAGGTCAAGTGTTGATCTGTTGTAGGTGTGTCAGGTTCAACTCTACGGTGGGTCTGGTGTAGGTCAAGTGTTGATCTGTTGTAGTGGTGTCAAGTTCAGCTCTATGATGGGTCTGGTGTAGGTCAAGTGTTGATCTGTTGTAGGTGTGTCAGGTTCAGCTCTATGGTGGGTCTGATGTAGGTCAAGTGTTGATCTGTTGTAGGTGTGTTAGGTCAAGCTCGATGGTGGGTCTGGTGTAGGTCAAGTGTTGATCTGTTGTAGGTGTGTCAGGTTCAGCTCTATGGTGGGTCTGGTGTAGGTCAAGTGTTGATCTGTTGTAGGTGTGTTAGGTCAAGCTCTATGGTAGGTCTGATGTAGGTCAAGTGTTGATCTGTTGTAGGTGTGTCAGGTCAAGCTCTATGGTGGGTCTGGTGTAGGTCAAGTGTTGATCTGTTGTAGGTGTGTCAGGTTCAGCTCTATGGTGGGTCTGGTGTAGGTCAAGTGTTGATCCGTTGTAGGTGTGTCAAGTTCAGCTCTATGGTGGGTCTGATGTAGGTCAAATGTTGATCTGTTGTAGGTGTGTCAGGTTCAGCTCTAAGGTAGGTCTGATGTAGGTCAAATGTTGATCTGTTGTAGGTGTGTCAGGTTCAGCTCTATGGTGGGTCTGATGTAGGTCAAGTGTTGATCTGTTGTGGGTTTGTCAGGTTCAGCTCTATGGTGGGTCTGGTGTAGGTCAAGTGTTGATCTGTTGTAGGTGTGTCAGGTTCAGCTCTATGGTGGGTCTGGTGTAGGTCAAGTCTTGATCTTTAATAGATGTGTTAGGTCAAGCTCTATGGTGGGTCTGGTGTAGGTCAAGTGTTGATCTGTTGTAGTGGTGTCAGGTTCAGCTCTATGGCGGGTCTGGTGTAGGTCAAGTGTTGATCTGTTCTAGGTGTGCCAGGTTCAGCTCTATGGTGGGTCTGATGTAGGTCAAATGTTGATCTGTTGTAGGTGTGTTATGTCAAACTCTAAGGTGGGTCTGGTGTAGGTCAAGTGTTGATCAGTTGTAGGTGTGTCAGGTTCAGCTCTATGGTTGGTCCGGTTTAGGTCAAGTGTTGATCTCTGTAGGTGTGTTAGGTCAAGCTCTATGGTGGGTCTGGTGAAGGTCAAGTGTTGATCTGTTGTAGGTATGTCAGGTTCAGATCTATGGTGGGTCTGGTGTAGGTCAACTGTTGATCTGTTGTAGATGTGTTAGGTCAAGCTCTATGGTAGGTCTGATGTAGGTCAAGTGTTGATCTGTTGTAGATGTGTCAGGTTCAGCTCTATGGTGGGTCTGATGTAGGTCAAGTGTTGATCTGTTGTAGGTGTGTCAGTTAAGCTCTATGATTGGTCTGGTGTAGGTAATGTGTTGATCTGTTGTAGGTGTGTCAGGTTCAGCTCTATGGTAGGTCTGATGTAGGTCAAGTGTTGATCCGTTGTAGGTGTTTCAGGTTCAACTCTACGGTGGGTCTGGTGTAGGTCAAGTGTTGATCTGTTGTAGTGGTTTCAAGTTTAGCTCTATGGTGGGTCTGGTGTAGGTCAAGTGTTTATCTGATGTAGGTGTGTCAGGTTCGGCTCTATGGTGGGTCTGGTGTAGGTCAAGTGTTGATCTGTTGTAGGTGTGTCAGGTTCAGCTCTATGGTGGGTCTGGTGTAGGTCAAGTGTTGATCTGTTGTAGGTGTGTCAGGTTCAGCTCTATTGTGGGTCTGATGTAGGTCAAGTGTTGATTTGTTTTAGGTGTGTCAGGTTCAGCTCTATTGTGGGTCTGGTGTAGGTCAAGTGTTGATCTGTTGTAGGTGTGTCAGGTTCAGCTCTATGGTGGGTCTGATGTAGGTCAAGTGTTGATCTGTTGTAAGTGGTTAGGTCAAGCTCTATGGTGGGTCTGGTGTAGGTCAAGTGTTGATCTGTTGTAGGTGTGTCAGGTTCAGCTCTATGGTGGGTCTGGTGTAGGTCAAGTGTTGATCTGTTGTAGGTGTGTCAGGTTCAGCTCTATGGTGGGTCTGGTGTAGGTCAAGTGTTGATCTGTTGTAGGTGTGTCAGGTTCAGCTCTATGGTGGGTCTGGTGTAGGTCAAGTGTTGATTTTTAATAGATGTGTTAGGTCAAGCTCTATGGTAGGTCTGATGTAGGTCAAGTGTTGATCCGTTGTAGGTGTGTCAGGTTCAACTCCACGGTGGGTCTGGTGTAGGTCAAGTGTTGATCTGTTGTGGGTTTGTCAGGTTCAGCTCTATGGTGGGTCTGGTGTAGGTCAAGTGTTGATCTGTTGTAGGTGTGTCAGGTTCAGCTCTATGGTGGGTCTGGTGTAGGTCAAGTCTTGATCTTTAATAGATGTGTTAGGTCAAGCTCTATGGTGGGTCTGGTGTAGGTCAAGTGTTGATCTGTTGTAGTGGTGTCAGGTTCAGCTCTATGGCGGGTCTGGTGTAGGTCAAGTGTTGATCTGTTCTAGGTGTGCCAGGTTCAGCTCTATGGTGGGTCTGATGTAGGTCAAATGTTGATCTGTTGTAGGTGTGTTATGTCAAACTCTAAGGTGGGTCTGGTGTAGGTCAAGTGTTGATCAGTTGTAGGTGTGTCAGGTTCAGCTCTATGGTTGGTCCGGTTTAGGTCAAGTGTTGATCTCTGTAGGTGTGTTAGGTCAAGCTCTATGGTGGGTCTGGTGAAGGTCAAGTGTTGATCTGTTGTAGGTATGTCAGGTTCAGATCTATGGTGGGTCTGGTGTAGGTCAACTGTTGATCTGTTGTAGATGTGGTAGGTCAAGCTCTATGGTAGGTCTGATGTAGGTCAAGTGTTGATCTGTTGTAGGTGTGTCAGGTTCAGCTCTATGGTGGGTCTGATGTAGGTCAAGTGTTGATCTGTTGTAGGTGTGTCAGTTAAGCTCTATGATTGGTCTGGTGTAGGTAATGTGTTGATCTGTTGTAGGTGTGTCAGGTTCAGCTCTATGGTAGGTCTGATGTAGGTCAAGTGTTGATCCGTTGTAGGTGTGTCAGGTTCAACTCTACGGTGGGTCTGGTGTAGGTCAAGTGTTGATCTGTTGTAGTGGTTTCAAGTTTAGCTCTATGGTGGGTCTGGTGTAGGTCAAGTGTTTATCTGATGTAGGTGTGTCAGGTTCGGCTCTATGGTGGGTCTGGTGTAGGTCAAGTGTTGATCTGTTGTAGGTGTGTCAGGTTCAGCTCTATGGTGGGTCTAGTGTAGGTAAAGTGTTTATCTGTTGTAGGTGTGTCAGGTTCAGCTCTATGGTGGGTCTGGTGTAGGTCAAGTGTTGATCTGTTGTAGGTGTGTCAGGTTCAGCTCTATTGTGGGTCTGATGTAGGTCAAGTGTTGATTTGTTTTAGGTGTGTCAGGTTCAGCTCTATTGTGGGTCTGGTGTAGGTCAAGTGTTGATCTGTTGTAGGTGTGTCAGGTTCAGCTCTATTGTGGGTCTGGTGTAGGTCAAGTGTTGATCAGTTGTAGGTGTGTCAGGTTCAGCTCTATGGTAGGTCTGATGTAGGTCAAGTGTTGATCTGTTGTAAATGTGTCAGGTTCAGCTCTATTGTGGGTCTGATGTAGGTCAAGTGTTGATCTGTTGTAAGTGTGTCAGGTTCAGCTCTATTGTGGGTCTGGTGTAGGTCAAGTGTTGATCTGTTGTAGGTGTGTCAGGTTCAGCTCTATGGTGGGTCCGGTGTAGGTCAAGTGTTAATCCGTTTTAGGTGTGTCAGGTTCAGTTCTACGGTGGGTCTGGTGTAGGTCAAGTGTTGATCTTTAATAGATGTGTTAGGTCAAGCTCTATGGTAGGTCTGATGTAGGTCAAGTGTTGATCTGTTTGAGGTGTGTTAGGTTCAGCTCTATGGTGGGTCCGGTGTAGGTCAAGTGTTGATCCGTTGTAGGTGTGTCAGGTTCAGCTCTACGGTGGGTCAGGTGTAGGTCAAGTGTTGATCTGTTGTAGTGGTGTCAGGTTCAGCTCTACTGTGGGTCTGGTGTAGGTCAAGTGTTGATCTGTTGTAGGTGTGTCAGGTTCAGCTCTATGGTGGGTCTGATGTAGGTCAAGTGTTGATCCGTTGTAGGTGTGTAAGGTTCAACTCTACGGTGGGTCTGGTGTAGGTCAAGTGTTTATCTGTTGTAGGTGTGTCAGGTTCAGCTCTATGGTGGGTCTGGTGTAGGTCAAGTGTTGATCTGTTGTAGGTGTGTCAGGTTCAGCTCTATGGTGGGTCTGATGTAGGTCAAGTGTTGATCTGTTGTAGGTGTGTCAGGTTCAGCTCTATGGTGGGTCTGGTGTAGGTCAAGTGTTGATCTGTTGTAAGTGGTTAGGTCAAGCTCCATGGTGGGTCTGGTGTAGGTCAAGTGTTGATCTGTTGTAGGTGTGTCAGGTTCAGCTCTATGGTGGGTCTGGTGTAGGTCAAGTGTTGATCTGTTGTAGGTGTGTCAGGTTCAGCTCTCTGGTGGGTCTGGTGTAGGTCAAGTGTTGATTTTTAATAGATGTGTTAGGTCAAGCTCTATGGTAGGTCTGATGTAGGTCAAGTGTTGATCCGTTGTAGGTGTGTCAAGTTCAGCTCTATGGTGGGTCTGATGTAGGTCAAATTTTGATCTGTTGTAGGTGTGTCAGGTTCAGCTCTAAGGTAGGTCTGATGTAGGTCAAATGTTGATCTGTTGTAGGTGTGTCAGGTTCAGCTCTATGGTGGGTCTGATGTAGGTCAAGTGTTGATCTGTTGTAGGTTTGTCAGGTTCAGCTCTATGGTGGGTCTGGTGTAGGTCAAGTGTTGATCTGTTGTAGGTGTGTCAGGTTCAGCTCTACTGTGGGTCTGGTGTAGGTCAAGTGTTGATCTGTTGTAGGTGTGTCAGGTTCAGCTCTATGGTGGGTCTAGTGTAGGTCAAGTGTTTATCTGTTGTAGGTGTGTCAGGTTCAGCTCTATGGTGGGTCTGGTGTAGGTCAAGTGTTGATCTGTTGTAGGTGTGTCAGGTTCAGCTCTATTGTGGGTCTGATGTAGGTCAAGTGTTGATCTGTTGTAGTTGTGTCAGGTTCAACTCTACGGTGGGTCTGGTGTAGGTCAAGTGTTGATCTGTTGTAGTGGTGTCAAGTTCAGCTCTATGGTGGGTCTGGTGTAGGTCAAGTGTTGATCTGATGTAGGTGTGTCAGGTTCAGCTCTATGGTGGGCCTGGTGTAGGTCAAGTGTTGATCTGTTGTAGGTGTGTCAGGTTCAACTCTACGGTGGGTCTGGTGTAGGTCAAGTGTTGATCTGTTGTAGTGGTGTCAAGTTCAGCTCTATGGTGGGTCTGGTGTAGGTCAAGTGTTGATCTGTTGTAGGTGTGTCAGGTTCAGCTCTATGGTGGGTCTGATGTAGGTCAAGTGTTGATCTGTTGTAGGTGTGTTAGGTCAAGCTCGATGGTGGGTCTGGTGTAGGTCAAGTGTTGATCTGTTGTAGGTGTGTCAGGTTCAGCTCTATGGTGGGTCTGGTGTAGGTCAAGTGTTGATCTGTTGTAGGTGTGTTAGGTCAAGCTCTATGGTAGGTCTGATGTAGGTCAAGTGTTGATCTGTTGTAGGTGTGTCAGGTCAAGCTCTATGGTGGGTCTGGTGTAGGTCAAGTGTTGATCTGTTGTAGGTGTGTCAGGTCAAGCTCTATGGTGGGTCTGGTGTAGGTCAAGTGTTGATCTGTTGTAGGTGTGTCAGGTTCAGCTCTAAGGTAGGTCTGATGTAGGTCAAATGTTGATCTGTTGTAGGTGTGTCAGGTTCAGCTCTATGGTGGGTCTGATGTAGGTCAAGTGTTGATCTGTTGTAGGTTTGTCAGGTTCAGCTCTATGGTGGGTCTGGTGTAGGTCAAGTGTTGATCTGTTGTAGGTGTGTCAGGTTCAGCTCTATGGTGGGTCTGGTGTAGGTCAAGTCTTGATCTTTAATAGATGTGTTAGGTCAAGCTCTACGGTAGGTCTGATGTAGGTCAAGTGTTGATCTGTTTGAGGTGTGTTAGGTTCAGCTCTATGGTGGGTCCGGTGTAGGTCAAGTGTTGATCCGTTGTAGGTGTGTCAGGTTCAGCTCTACGGTGGGTCTGGTGTAGGTCAAGTGTTGATCTGTTGTAGTGGTGTCAGGTTCAGCTCTATGGCGGGTCTGGTGTAGGTCAAGTGTTGATCTGTTCTAGGTGTGCCAGGTTCAGCTCTATGGTGGGTCTGATGTAGGTCAAATGTTGATCTGTTGTAGGTGTGTTATGTCAAACTCTAAGGTGGGTCTGGTGTAGGTCAAGTGTTGATCAGTTGTAGGTGTGTCAGGTTCAGCTCTATGGTTGGTCCGGTTTAGGTCAAGTGTTGATCTCTGTAGGTGTGTTAGGTCAAGCTCTATGGTGGGTCTGGTGAAGGTCAAGTGTTGATCTGTTGTAGGTATGTCAGGTTCAGATCTATGGTGGGTCTGGTGTAGGTCAACTGTTGATCTGTTGTAGATGTGTTAGGTCAAGCTCTATGGTAGGTCTGATGTAGGTCAAGTGTTGATCTGTTGTAGGTGTGTCAGGTTCAGCTCTATGGTGGGTCTGATGTAGGTCAAGTGTTGATCTGTTGTAGGTGTGTCAGTTTAGCTCTATGATTGGTCTGGTGTAGGTAATGTGTTGATCTGTTGTAGGTGTGTCAGGTTCAGCTCTATGGTGGGTCTAGTGTAGGTCAAGTGTTGATCTGTTGTAGTGGTTTCAAGTTTAGCTCTATGGTGGGTCTGGTGTAGGTCAAGTGTTTATCTGATGTAGGTGTGTCAGGTTCGGCTCTATGGTGGGTCTGGTGTAGGTCAAGTGTTGATCTGTTGTAGGTGTGTCAGGTTCAGCTCTATGGTGGGTCTAGTGTAGGTCAAGTGTTTATCTGTTGTAGGTGTGTCAGGTTCAGCTCTATGGTGGGTCTGATGTAGGTCAAGTGTTGATCTGTTGTAAGTGGTTAGGTCAAGCTCTATGGTGGGTCTGGTGTAGGTCAAGTGTTGATCTGTTGTAGGTGTGTCAGGTTCAGCTCTATGGTGGGTCTGGTGTAGGTCAAGTGTTGATCTGTTGTAGGTGTGTCAGGTTCAGCTCTATGGTGGGTCTGGTGTAGGTCAAGTGTTGATCTGTTGTAGGTGTGTCAGGTTCAGCTCTATGGTGGGTCTGGTGTAGGTCAAGTGTTGATTTTTAATAGATGTGTTAGGTCAAGCTCTATGGTAGGTCTGATGTAGGTCAAGTGTTGATCCGTTGTAGGTGTGTCAGGTTCAACTCCACGGTGGGTCTGGTGTAGGTCAAGTGTTGATCTGTTGTAGGTGTGTCAAGTTCAGCTCTATGGTGGGTCTGGTGTATGTCAAGTGTTGATCTGATGTAGGTGTGTCAGGTTCAGCTCTATGGTGGGTCTGGTGTAGGTCAAGTGTTGATCTGTTGTAGGTGTGTCAGGTTCAGCTCTATGGTGGGTCTAGTGTAGGTCAAGTGTTTATCTGTTGTAGGTGTGTCAGGTTCAGCTCTATGGTGGGTCCGGTGTAGGTCAAGTGTTGATCTGTTGTAGGTGTGTCAGGTTCAGCTCTATTGTGGCTCTGATGTAGGTCAAGTGTTGATCTGTTGTAGGTGTGTCAGGTTCAGCTCTATTTTGGGTCTGGTGTAGGTCAAGTGTTGATCTGTTGTAGGTGTGTTAGGTTCAGCTCTATGGTGGGTCTGATGTAGGTCAAGTGTTGATCTGTTGTAAGTGGTTAGGTCAAGCTCTATGGTGGTTCTGGTGTAGGTCAAGTGTTGATCTGTTGTAGGTGTGTCAGGTTCAGCTCTATGGTGGGTCTGGTGTAGGTCAAGTGTTGATCTGTTGTAGGTGTGTCAGGTTCAGCTCTATTTTGGGTCTGATGTAGGTCAAATGTTGATCTGTTGTAGGTGTGTTATGTCAAGCTCTAAGGTGGGTCTGGTTTAGGTCAAGTGTTGATCAGTTGTAGGTGTGTCAGGTTCAGCTCTATGGTGGGTCTGGTGTAGGTCAAATGTTGATCTGTTGTAGATGTGTTAGGTCAAGCTCTATGGTAGGTCTGATGTAGGTCAAGTGTTGATCTGTTGTAGGTGTGTCAGGTTCAGCTCTATGGTGGGTCTGATGTAGGTCAAGTGTTGATCTGTTGTAGGTGTGTCAGGTTAAGCTCTATGATGGGTCTGGTGTAGGTCAACTGTTGATCTGATGTAGGTGTGTCAGGTTCAGCTCTCTGGTGGGTCTGGTGTAGGTCAAGTGTTGATCTGTTGTAGGTGTGTCAGGTCTAGCTCTATGGAGGGTCTGGTGTAGTTCAAGTGTTGATCTGTTGTAGGTGTGTCAGGTTCAGCTCTGTTGTAGGTCACTGGTAAATCTGATGTGGTTGTTACCCTCAATGAAAGACACAGTGTCCAGGTGGACAGGGCTCTGCAGGACGTTGTATCGGTTGATCTCATCTTCTTTGGTGAAGAGCAGTAGGTCGGTGTAGACCATCACTGTCACCTGCTCCAGATCACAGTCATATAAGCTACTTCAGAAGCGACAGAAACGCATGTTCTTATGGAAGAGGTCAGAGGTCATAGCAGTACCTTGGCAGGCAGCAGGTCTGGTTGATGTAGGATCAGGTCTTCAGACATCAGGAGAGTTCTGTCAGGCCTACACAGATCTATAGGCTGGAGAGGAACACAGTTATTTCATACAAAAAGCACAAAGCTAAGTCAGTCCTGCGCCACTCCGGGTTAGTACTGTTACAAGTTAAGAGGAACGCCATAACCTCAACCACAGCTATAGCAGCAAGAAGGTTGCGGGTTCGATTGCTGAACCAGTCTGGGCCTTTCTGTGTCAGGGTGGGTTTCCTCTGGGTCCTCTGGTTTCACCCATTAACCCAGGACATGCATAGTAGGTAAAATCCTTAGGCCATGGCCCTGACCTCGTCTGGTACAAGATCTGGAGACGGGTCCCCGGCCGCTCTGCTGCAGCTACTACTGCTTCAGGCAGGTTGCCCCAGTGGTATTGATGGATGGGTCAAATGCAGAGGACAACTTCTCCTACCAGGAAAAGCCGAATCTAAGCCAACCTCTAATTGACCTAATGATGGCTACGTCACAGGGTTTAGTGCTCAGAGACAGACAGGCACATTTGATAGTGTGAGCTTTAGTTCACAAACAGGAGAGAAAAGCTGATCATATTTCACGCCAAAATCACCACCACTGCAATTATTATTTTTCATTCATCTTGGCTCATATCACCCCTCCCCACCCCTATGTCTCCTTCACATATATTGTTTGCTGGTGGCGATTTTGCTAGTGTTAGCATTAGCATTATTGCCATGTACTTTCTTGGAGATAGCAGAGCTTGTCTGTTATACAAGGGACTCTCACTCTGCTATCTTAAAAAGACAATGACGAAAACTGAAGAATAAACAATTCACATGCAAATAACAATTAAAAACACAACTGGTGCAATTCAGTGTTTCATTTTTCATATGAATCAAAACACCTTTATTGTGGGTCCAATTATTTTGTTTCATTTACTGCCTTTGTGTGTCAGAATTTGCGTTTGTACATTAAAACAATTATTTATGCTGACAAAATGGTATACGTATATTGGTATAATTTAACATAAGGTAGAAAGCACAAAGTCATGTTGGCCTTCTACAGGCTGAGAAATGTATATGTAGTTTTACTTTCCCAAATCCCATAAGCTGGTTTAGTTTAGTGGCTCTGGTGCTCCATTTGACAACTTTTTACATCGCTATTAAACATAACAAATTATCACTAATTCAAAGGCTTCCAGCGTGACTGACTACACCTGGGTCAGTCCTGCTCCAGTCCTGGGTCAGTCCTGCTCCAGTCCCGGGTTAGTCCTGCACCAGTCCTAGGTTAGTCCTTCACCAGTCCTAGGTCAGTCCTGCACCAGTCCATGGACTGTCCTGCTCCAGTCCTGGGTCAGTCCTGCTCTAGTCCTGGGTCAGTACCGCACCAGTCCTGGGTCAGTCCTGCACCAGTCCCGGGTCAGTCCTAATCCAGTCCCGGGTCAGTCCTGCACCAGTCCTGAGTCAGTCCTGCACCAGTCCATGGACTGTCCTGCTCCAGTCCTGGGTCAGTCCTGCTCTAGTCCTGGGTCAGTACCGCACCAGTCCTGGGTCAGTCCTTCACCAGTCCCGGGTCAGTCCTGCTCCAGTCCCGGGTCAGTCCTGCACCAGTCCTGAGTCAGTCCTGCACCAGTCCATGGACTGTCCTGCTCCAGTCCTGGGTCAGTCCTGCTCTAGTCCTGGGTCAGTACCGCACCAGTCCTGGGTCAGTCCTGCACCAGTCCCGGGTCAGTCCTAATCCAGTCCCGGGTCAGTCCTGCACCAGTCCTGAGTCAGTCCTGCACCAGTCCATGGACTGTCCTGCTCCAGTCCTGGGTCAGTCCTGCTCTAGTCCTGGGTCAGTACCGCACCAGTCCTGGGTCAGTCCTGCACCAGTCCTGGGTCAGTCCTGCTCCAGTCCTGGGTCAGTACCGCACCAGTCCTGGGTCAGTCCTGCACCAGTCCTGGGTCAGTACTGCACCAGTCCTGGGTCAGTCCTGCTCTAGTCCTGGGTCAGTACCGCACCAGTCCTGGGTCAGTCCTGCACCAGTCCTGGGTCAGTCCTGCTCCAGTCCTGGGTCAGTACCGCACCAGTCCTGGGTCAGTCCCGCACCTGTCCTGGGTCAGTCCTTCACCAGTCCTGGGTCAGTCCTGCACCAGTCCTGGGTCAGTCCTGCACCAGTCCTGGGTCAGTCCTGCACCAGTCCTGGGTCAGTCCTTCACCAGTCCTGCTCCAGTCCTGGGTCAGTACCGCACCAGTCCTGGGTCAGTACCGCACCAATCCTGGGTCAGTACTGCACCAGTCCTGGGTCAGTACTGCACCAGTCCTGGGTCAGTCCTGCTCCAGTCCGAGTCCTGTCCAGACTTAGTCCTGTCTTATTCCTGTTGTTTGTCTTACCTTGAGGTGTATTGGAAAGATAAGAGTTTTTGGTGTGATGGAGCCAAAGTCGTCACGGATGTGGGACTGGACAATGGTGCAGTTCTCATAGTCGCCATAGCAACCCAAAGTCTTGGCGAGAGGAGGGGGCAGAGTAGCAGAGGAGTAAGTGGGGCGTGAGGAGGGAGGGGGGTGGTACCATCGACCTGTGACAGAAAATACAGGCTGTAAACAAATGCTAATGGTAAACTCTGCTCTGGGCTCTGAATGTTGTGAAAAGTGCTTATGCACTCATTGTTGTGAAGTTAAAATTAAGTTAAAATGATCAAGTTCTGTTTTCAACAGTATACAGTAAATCGGATAAAGCGCCTTAAGGAAGCATCTCCCAGGGACAGACAACTTTATCCAATCAAAGACATTTTTTTGATGAGAACGAAGTAGAACACCCGCCATGTTCAGACTAAGATGAGAGGTTTCAAGGGGAAGAGGATACTTACAAAGAACACATTTACAAAAATTATAAGTTAGCGTACTCTAATTGAGTGGCTTACACTTTCTGACTCCATGTGTGCAGTTAGTGGACTGTTTAGTACCTATGGTGGTGGCCCGGCCCACATTCAGACTGTGCTCCATCGGAGACAGAAGGATGTAGTCTTCCCCTCCAAACCCACTCAGCACAGATCTGCTCAGGGCAGGCTCTTCTCTGCTGGAGAGATTTGGGTCCACCCTCGAGTCCTGGCTCCACCTCCATAGGGACCTCTGACCTCTCCTCCTGTTTTCTGCTTCAGACTGATGCCCGTTTGTGGTCTCACTCTGGGAAAGACAAACACACTCAGTGGTCAGAAATCGGCTGGTTTGGTTCTAGTAACAAAAACGTTTCACTTTTACACTTTCCTCCTTCAACGTTTTATTAATTACTCTATTAGCCTTTATTTAAACAGGTAAGTCTCCATTGACGTTGAGACCTCTTTTTCAAGGGTCACCTGGGCCAAAGGGCAACATTTAAAAAATGTACACTAAAAAAGAGGCATCGTATATAAAAGAGTAAAACACAGAACTACATTTAAAAGCACAGAAAATTGTCTTTTTCAAAAAAAAATTATAAATGGAGCAAAAACCCGTCACTACACCCGGAGTGTGTAGTGACCTTCCGCTCTCTGCACGAGGGCGCACAGGTAGGCCGGCACAAGACCACAAAGATAAGAGACATCCAATGAGTGAACCTGCACTCAGAGAGGGCCACTCAACCTTGGCAGACAAATCACAATGATGAGTACACAATGAAACAGTTATGAATTCAGGCACTTTGCTGATACATTTGTAAAACCACATTTCCATAGTCCAACAAAGGTGAGAAGATAGCAGCTACCAGGCTTTTTTGGGCTTCGGGGGATAAAACTTGATTTGTTCCAACAGTAAAACTGAAAGTAAAAGTTTTATTTTTAATATACAAAATAAATTTTGTAAGCGAGCCTAAAAAGGCGAGCTCTTGGTTCCCCAGATGAAAGCCCCTCTCAGATTTGAAAGACACCCACGGTTTCTACCCTGCAGGCTAATTCTAAACGAATTGGGGCTTTTTCAATGGCCCAACATTAAGAATTAAAATCAATGGTCACCTGACAGCTGCTGACTCTTGAAAAAGGGGTGGGACAGGGCTGTTTCTGGTCTCTCCTCCTGTTTGCTTTCTATTTGGAACCATTGGCCCAATTCATTAGACAATCAAAAACAAATATGGTGTTACAATTGATGGGATGGAATATAAAATTGTGCAGATTATGTTCTATTATATTTGACCAAACCAGAAAATTTCATACCCAATGTGGTGCATTTTCTTCAAAAAATTGGCCTGATGCCTTGATACATTAAATGTACAAAAAGAAAAAAAATATCTCTTTTTGGGGACCTCCTTTGCCCTTTGGAAAGATTTTTCCATTTAAATGGCAAATGGATTCACTAAGTTATTTGGGTGTGATCCTCCATAGAGATCTACGAACAATTTGAGAAAATTATACCCCTCTTTTTACCAACATGAAAGTCTTGAAAAATGGACTTCCAAAATAGACTTCCATACCTCCCAGTCTAGGTCAAAGGATTGAAACTGGATCCAAATTATGACTGACAAATGGAAACATTACTTTCTGACTTTTTGGCATACTCTGGACTAAGTGGGACACATTTGTCGGACAGAAATATGTCGTAATTTTGTGTTTTTGATTTTTTTAATGCGTGCCATTGTAGTTGAAAACAATTTTTAATTTTTTTTGTGGAGCCAAATCAGATCCAATAGTGACGGAGCAGCGTAAATGCCGGTACATGTTGGCCTCGGTGAAACTGAGATAAACAGGGTTTTAGCTTTTTTTCCCCAAATTTGTGATTTTCGTTTTTTTGCATTATGTGAAAGTTGAAGTTATAAAGGAGCCCCTCCTTCTCCGTGCTTCAGATAACAGTATTCATTACCTTAAAAGTACACATTAAGCTGTTAAAAATGGGTAGTTTTTTTGTGCAGCGCGGGGGGCGTTACCCTTTTTTCAGCAGCGTACTGTCGATCTTTTTCCACCAATCAGCTGCGGACCACATGGCTACAGCTACGTGTCCTCCTTGTTCTCCTCTCAAGAGACATTATTCATTCTTCAGACTTTCTCCAGAGCGTATGATTCCCTGGACTACATTGCAACGGAACTGAGGTACTTTTACTCTAACGTATTGCTTTAACGCTGTGTTTTAAGGTGGTTTCGTGATGTCACTTGCCTCGGCACCTGAGCAGACATGGAGTAATGCTAAGCTAACATGCTGCTTCAGTGCACTCAACGTTATAAATACGGGCTTGAATTTAATGTGACCACTTTCTGAACAATTAACGTCATGTAGTCTCTTGAAACTAGCTGTTTTGGGATGGTATAATGTCTGTATCTTCGTGTTTTTTACAGTTTTTTACTGTAGCCCACGTTAGCCGCTTTAGCTCGCTACAGTCCAAGCTAGCACCGGGCCGTGTTCTTTTTTCCTGGCTTCAGCATAACAAATACGGGCTTGAATTTAATGTGACTACTACTGAATAATTATCATCACGTAGTCTCTTGAAACTAGCTGTTTTGGGATGGTATAATGTCTGTATCTTCGTGTTTTTTACTGTTTTTTACTGTAGCCCGCGTTAGCCGGTTTAGCTCGTTCCGAACTTCTTTGTTTCCCTTTTCAGAAGAGGTGCTCACAGCTGGAGTTTATCAAAAACTATGCAGAAGTCCATTGCATTACAGCTTCGACTTTGCACAGCAGGTACTATTTATTACACATAATTTACTTAACTTAACTTTATTAAATGTACAATAAAGTGCAAATGCAGAATCAGACATCACTGAGGTTAGTTTATATTATTTGACTACTATAATGTGTAAACATTAACCTGGCAAAACTTCAGTGCTGCTCTCTGTTCTGCTTAAGATATGTTTCTTCTGTTCTCATTTTTTTTTTTACATTGTCGCCCTTGTCATCAGGGAGTGGAAAACAGCTCTCCTGAGTCTCACCTCAATATCCCACAGCTTGTTGGAACGGCGGATGGCAAAGTGTTTGTCAAGAACTTGGACTGGCAGAAGCATCTGAGTCCCTTCTTCAGACGGCTTCCAAAGATCAAGAGTTATCAGCACTTCAGGTATTTATATTGAAACTCTCACATTGTGTTAAAAAAAAAATGAGTTAATGAGTGTTTTATGTGAAATAATTAGCCATTTCTTAAATGTCCTGTTATTTGCTTACAGCTTTGATGCCAAGAGACCAGATGTGGTGCTTGCAAAAAGTCTCCATGTCCTGGTCCCACCTGGACTGAACATTGACAGGCAGGCCCATCTATCCTATTGCACTACATAACTTTATACCTTTATATTTTATTATGTACATATCATGCCGTTTAGCGCTCAGTGTTCAACGTTTTGTTGTTTGTGTTGCACTGAATCACCTGTGAATTCTGTTTATCGACAAATGGCAATAAACCCTATTCTGATTCTGATTCTTTGATGCTATTCAGGGCCTTTTGTAATCCAAGT
This sequence comes from Eucyclogobius newberryi, assembly GCA_026437355.1. NCBI lineage: Eukaryota > Metazoa > Chordata > Actinopteri > Gobiiformes > Gobiidae > Eucyclogobius > Eucyclogobius newberryi. Next base: position 50,942 of record JAPEHP010000002.1, on the reverse strand, counting down.
ATTTCCATTTTAATATAGTAACTTCTAATTCTGATTCAAGTCCAGTTCACATCAATAACACTCCTCTTGAGTCTTTAGTGACAGCTGTAGGGGGAGGTGCTGTCAGTGTGACAGGGGGAAGGTGCTGTCAGTGTGACAGGGGGAAGGTGCTGTCAATGTGACAGGGGGAAGGTGCTGTCAGTGTGACAGGGGGAAGGTGCTGTCAGTGTGACAGGGGGGAGGGCTTATCTCAATGAGATGCAAATGAGCCCCGCCCCCCTGTGACTCTGGGCTCACTCAGGTGAGAATCTTTAGAGGCCGTTTTCTCAGTGAAAGGTTTTGAGAGTTGTTTACATTCAAATGACCACAACTTACTCAAATATGATCAGATGTGCATGAGTGAGACATCATTGGAAAGCTTTGAATTCACACTTTCAGAATCTGTGAATAACTCAAAATGTCCGGGTAGACTTGTGACTGGTTTATCCACGGTCGGTCACTAAAGATAAGTTTCAACATTTGGGGATTTCTATTTTTTGTATTTTTTTAGATTTCTTTGAATTTTTTTTCAAAAGCAGTAAATCTCCCATACAGTTATGCCAACCATCTGCCATTATGACATCATCAAAGTCAGATAGAGCTTCCTCTTCACCTGGAAACTCTAAACTCAGCAATCAGCCGGTGTAAGCACTGCTTCTATTGTCCAAACCATCGAAGAGAAATACTTGACATGAATTCAAAATAAGCTGACCTGTTGGAGAGTTGGGTGGTGCCACGATGTAGGCGTGGTTTCAGGAGTGGGTCTCCAGATGACCAGCGAGATGTGGGCGGGGCAGCACCTATAGGAGCATGAATGAATGAAGGAGCTTGTCAAAATAGTAAAGATCTGTTTAAAGTGACTGGACTAAAGTGGAATCTGTTTTGCCCCAGGACACATATATTGTAAATGCAGCTCTTAAGCATGTTTTCTTTTGTCTTATTAGAGTTATGGATGTCACACTACAAGACGTTAGATCAGGGGTGTCAAACTTCCGGCCCGCCAAACGTTTTACTCCGGCCCGCCGAACATTTTGAATTAATATAAAAAATAAAAAATAAATGTATTATTTTATTTTTGTTCTTAGAACCGTACTGCGGAGGGAGAAGTGCTGAGAGAAGTAAGACACGCGTTTGCGCACTTTACAGCACTTAAGCACCTTAGAGCAGAGATCTGAGCGAGGACAGAGACGTGTGGCTTTATGAAACACGTGGAAGAAAGAAAGTAGACTGTTTTGTGGTTGTGCTAAAAGTGGAGCTAACAAGAAGAAAACTAACTTCTGTGATGATGCTCTGAAAGGAAAACATCCAAATCACACTAATGTGACTGTGAACACACTAATGTGACTGTGACACACTAATGTGACTGTGAACACACTAATGTGACTGTGAACACACTAATGTGACTGTTACACACTATTGTGACTGTGACACACTAATGTGACTGTGACACACTAATGTGACTGTGAACACACTAATGTGACTGTGAACACACTAATGTGACTGTGACACACTAATGTGACTGTGAACACACTAATGTGACTGTGACACACTAATGTGACTGTGAACACACTAATGTGACTGTGAACACACTAATGTGACTGTGACACACTATTGTGACTGTGAACACACTAATGTGACTGTGAACACACTAATGTGACTATGACACACTATTGTGACTGTGAACACACTAATGTGACTGTGACACACTAATGTGACTGTGAACACACTAATGTGACTGTGAACACACTAATGTGACTGTGACACACTAATGTGACTGTGACACACTAATGTGACTGTGAACACACTAATGTGACTGTGACACACTATTGTGACTGTGAACACACTGATGTGACTGTGACACACTATTGTGACTGTGAACACACTAATGTGACTGTGAACACACTAATGTGACTGTGAACACACTAATGTGACTGTGAACACACTATTGTGACTGTGAACATACTAATGTGACTGTGACTCACTAATGTGACTGTGACTCACTAATGTGACTGTGACACACTAATGTGACTGTGAACACACTAATGTGACTGTGACACACTAATGTGACTGTGAACACACTAATGTGACTGAACACACTAATGTGACTGTGAACACACTAATGTGACTGTGAACACACTATTGTGACTGTGAACATACTAATGTGACTGTGACTCACTAATGTGACTGTGAAACACTAATGTGACTGTGACACACTAATGTGACTGTGAACACACTAATGTGACTGTGACACACTAATGTGACTGTGAACACACTAATGTGACTGAACACACTAATGTGACTGTGTCACACTAATGTGACTGTGAACACACTAATGTGACTGTGACATAAACACAATGACCTCATTTGAGTCACTACATGAATCATTTGTCACTAAGATCAGCTTAAACTATGGAAATAGCTCATATGGAGTTTGAGCAGAAACATGTCTGGGATATGAACATTTCACATCATAAATCTCATCAAAAGTCCATGTTCCTGTTCCTGCTGCTGCATGAATATGGACTCAGTCTTTCACCTGCTGCACATTTGTGCAACAGTCTCCACATCTATTACTAGGCTGTAAAAAAGCTATTGAGTTCTTATATTTTTTTATTGTTTTATGTTTTACGATATGTTCGGCCCGCGACCCAGCATGAGTTTGACACCCCTGCGTTAGACAGAACACAGTTAGACTGTGTAAAGTTTGTCTGCGTGAATATCAGGCTTTAGGCGCCGTAAATCAAACAGAAATGATGAGTAAATGTCCTGTTCACAGTGGAGCGCTTCGGTTAGGGTTAGGGTTAGGGTTAGGGTTGGGGTTAGGGTTAGAGTTAGGGTTAGGGTTAGAGTTAGGGTTAGGGTTAGGGTTAGGGTTAGAGTTAGAGTTAGAGTTAGGGTTAGGGTTAGGGTTAGGGGGTTAGGGTTAGGGTTAGGAGGGTTAGGGTTAGGAGGGTTATGAGGGATAGGGTTAGGAGGGTTATGAGGGTTAGGGTTAGGAGGGTTATGAGGGTTAGGGGGTTAGGGTTAGGGTTAGGGTTAGGAGGGTTAGGGTTAGGGTTAGGAGGGTTATGAGGGTTAGGGTTAGGGTTAGGAGGGTTATGAGGGTTATCTGAGTTCCCGGCCTAAATTCACTTATTGACAATGACTCCGATGATGTAGTCGACTTGCTATTTTTTCTAAACTGAGTCCAGATGAAACAACTGAAGCTTTTTCTACAATGGTTCTTAGTTTAGTTTTTGTCCCAACATTTTGAGGTACGACTCAAGATTTTCCCTACTTTCATCACAGACGGCCAAACTCATTGGGTGAAATTGAGATCGCTGTGTGCTGTCTGCATCTAATAGAAATAACGTTTTTTATTCTCCCATGAAGCAGGAATTGACACCCCTGCGTTAGACAGAACACAGTTAGACTGTGTAAAGTTTGTCTGCGTGAATATCAGGCTTTAGGCGCCGTAAATCAAACAGAAATGATGAGTAAATGTCCTGTTCACAGTGGAGCGCTTCGGTTAGGGTTAGGGTTAGGGTTAGGGTTAAAGTTAGAGTTAGGGTTGGGGTTAGGGTTAGAGTTAGGGTTAGGGTTAGAGTTAGGGTTAGAGTTAGAGTTAGGGTTAGGGTTAGGGTTAGGGTTAGGGGGTTAGGGTTAGGGTTAGGAGGGTTAGGGTTAGGAGGGTTATGAGGGATAGGGTTAGGAGGGTTATGAGGGTTAGGGTTAGGAGGGTTATGAGGGTTAGGGTTAGGGTTAGGGTTAGGAGGGTTAGGGTTAGGGTTATGAGGGTTATGAGGGTTAGGGTTAGGGTTAGGAGGGTTATGAGGGTTATCTGAGTTCCCGGCCTAAATTCACTTATTGACAATGACTCCGATGATGTAGTCGACTTGCTATTTTTTCTAAACTGAGTCCAGATGAAACAACTGAAGCTTTTTCTACAATGGTTCTTAGTTTAGTTTTTGTCCCAACATTTTGAGGTACGACTCAAGATTTTCCCTACTTTCATCACAGACGGCCAAACTCATTGGGTGAAATTGAGATCGCTGTGTGCTGTCTGCATCTAATAGAAATAACGTTTTTTATTCTCCCATGAAGCAGGAATTGCGTTGTTAGCATGTTTGTTAGCTTAAGTGTTTACTCTGCTTTTAAACTCATTAGAATATATTAGGTAAGTGAGAAACACATTTGAACTGCTGCAAATGGTTGAAAATAAACTAGTTCAGTTTTACACTTTTAAGAGAGTAAAACAGTTTTATTTATTGGATCTATCAATTAAAAGAGACGTGCTGTATTTATATATATATATTTATAAGTAATGCCAAATGTGAAAGCTTCAAAACCAAACATGTACATTATGCAAAATCACCCCTGTTCATGTTTTTTTGCATATGTGATTCTGGTGGTAGTTTCTGAGCGATCCTTCTCACTGCTCAGACTGACCTGATGGCATGTGCAAGTTGACCACACCCCCAAGTCTCCACGGAAACCCCGTTTAGCTGGAGCAGAGCATCACCATGACGCAGGCCGGCCGTGTGGGCGGGGCCTCCTGTACACACGTACAAAGAAAGTTCTGATCCAGGCCGCTCCAAAGTAAAGTCTTCTGTGTGACAAGCACTACGTTTACACGCTGAACACACAACCAAACTCAGACCACAAAAGAACAGATTAGGTGTGAGCGGGTACTCTAGTCATTCAGCTGTCCTGGAGCCTGCGCGGGTCATGGCGGCTGCTGTCCTGGAGTCTGCGCGGGTCATGGCGGCTGCTGTCCTGGAGCCTGTTCCGGTCATGGCGGCTGCTGTCCTGGAGCCTGCGCGGGTCATGGCGGCTGCTGTCCAGGAGTCTGCGCGGGTCATGGCGGCTGCTGTCCTGGAGCCTGCGCGGGTCATGGCGGCAGCTGTCCCGGAGCCTGCGCGGGTCATGGCGGCTGCTGTCCAGGAGTCTGTCCCGGTCATGGCGGCTGCTGTTCTGGAGTCTGCGCGGGTCATGGCGGCTGCTGTCCAGGAGTCTGTCCCGGTCATGGCGGCTGCTGTCCTGGAGCCTGTCCCGGTCATGGCGGCTGCTGTCCTGTAGCCTGTCCCGGTCATGGCGGCTGCTGTCCTGGAGCCTGCCCGGGTCATTGCGGCTGCTGTCCTGGAGCCTGCCCGGGTCATGGCGGCTGCTGTTCTGGAGCCTGCCCGGGTCATGGCGGCTGCTGTCCTGGAGACAGGTCCCGCCGCGCTCAGCTGAACCGGTGGACGTGACGTGGTCCACGCACCGGCTCGGACTGTTGAACGTCCGTTGGAAATAAAGCTTTTTCTTTGAATTCACTTTTTACGAGACAAAACCTTGATTTCATGTCTCACTGAGTCATGGTTCATTCCAGCTGACTGCTTTGTTGTTGCTCCGCCCAGTCTGGACTGAACTCTATGGCCCACATGGGAAGGACATCAACACCATCACGGAGTGCATCACGGACTACATCAACTTCTGTTTTGAAAGCATTGTTCCCTCCCGGACGGTGCGGTGTTTTTCAAACAACAAGCCATGGATTAACCGTGAACTGTAGGCACTGTTGAAGGAGAAGAAGAGAGCCTTCAGGTCAGGGAACAAGGAGGAGCTGAGGACTGTGCAGAAGGAGCTGAGGAGGAAGATCAGGCAGGCTGAGGCCGGCTAAAAGAGGAGGATGGAGGAGCAGCTGCAGCAAAAGAACATTCAGGGAGTGTGGAGGAGCCTGAAAACCATCAAAATCCCCCCTGCCCAGACAGAGGGGGATCTACAGTGGGTGAATGATTTAAATGCTCACTTCTTGAGATTTGATCGGTCACCCGCCCCTCCCCCTGCAAAGCTGCATGCTCCCTCTTCCACAGCTGGACAATGCCCTGCATCTGTTCCTCTTCGCTTCACTGCCCCGGACCTTCAGCTCCCCACTTCGCCTGGACTCACCCATCCCCCCAGCA
>JAPEHP010000002.1:37500-40000 GCA_026437355.1 Eucyclogobius newberryi | reverse complement strand
TGCAACAAAGAATAATGAAAATAAACTGTCTGATAAAATCAAGTAAATGTGACAAAAAAGGACAGATGACAAAAGTACTTCATATTTAGATGTTGTTTTTTTTGTTTTTTACCAAATATTTAATTAAAACAACTTACTTTTGCTTCTAAAATAGTTGTGATTACTATTTTGTTTGTTCTTACAGTTAAATTGTGCCCTAAATAATCCAGATTATCAATTAACAGAATAATTGCGACATCCTTACCGGTGATATTGTCAGATAGGGACAAACGCAGCTCTTTGGGCTCTAACCCATGACACTATTTGCAGTCAGGCTTCAGTGTTTCGCTGGCTGTTAACTTTCAGAAGCAGAAATGTTTTTTGTTCCCTTTTCAAGCCAATTAAAATACACGTATTGTGTAGAAAATATCTACTTGCTCTTAGTCCTAAATGATTGGTAACTGGTCTTATTTAAATCACGTTGCGACTGACCCTTGTTCCCCACACCGGGTCAGTCACGAGCTCTGCCGTGTGTGTCCAGAGGCACAGCTCTACATCAGGTATGATTTATAATCTAAATCGTACCTGAATCATACTTTTTAATCATGAGACCAAACTCAGTAATTCACATAAATATGTCATTCCAAGTTTGTGGCTAAAGCAGCATTTGTTGTTTGAATATCTCTTTATACATGTGATTGGGTCTGGAGCATGTAAGCATGTGGGCTCTACATATAAGTCATCATGAGTGGAAATACAGTGTGCGAGATCAAGTCAGTGTTTGGTGAGAAATTTCTGCTTTTTGCCATTTTGTTTCCACTGAGTCCGCGTTCTCACTTCTCCAAGCATCTCACTCAAAAGCGGAGCTGAAGCTCTTCATTATTCTCCCAGAGGTTTCTATCACAAGGGACCATCCACACCATACTGCAGGAAGCTCAAGGTCTTGCCAACGGACATTGACGAGTTGTTTTTTGTGGTTATTGGTCATCCATGACTGGGACGGGAGGTGTCCTTGGCCCAGCTGGACGGGGAACATTCAGTACTCCACCACGTTGCAAGTCATTAGTGAAATAAGCCAGAGAGGATGGATCTTTGTCCTGTGACACCTACAGCGTGTGAATGTTGTGGCCTGTGCCTGATGCCCTGAGCTGAGAGGAGGAGTGAGGGGTGAAGGGAGCGGAGGGTGGGATGGGTTCAGCTCTGCCCCCTGGAGCACAGCTGACAGGCTCCTGCTTATTGCCCTGGGCCTTGATTCATCTGACAGGCTCTTGAGCTGTCTAAAGGTTACAGAGGATACTTGTGGAGTTTCTGTGGAGACAGTGTGGACTCCCACTGAGCTTTAAGGCCAGAACAATGGTGTGACCCAAAGCTCAGCCAAGGGCAACACCATCATTTGAGTCTATGTAAATGTAATTCCTTTACCGTGTAGTTTTATACTGGCCCTTTTCTCATTGTATCTTATAATTAGGATGTCTGTTTTATTTATTAGACCGGTCTTATCCCGCTAACCATTCGAGCACTAACCCTTCACCGTCTGCTTTTAGCAGTGTGTTTTTATTCCTTTGTAAAAGCAACTTGTATGTGTTTTAATGGTCTTGCTCCTGTTGTAATGTGCGAACGGATACAAACATATAATAATGAAGGCGTGATGATATGTGGGAGCTGCAGCGTGAGAAGGTGCTGGACGGCTCTGGGTCAGTCAGAAGGTGCTGAACGGCTCTGGGTCAGTCAGACAGTGCTGGACGGCTCTGGGTCAGTCAGAAGGTGCTGGACGGCTCTGGGTCGTTCAGAAGGTGCTGGACGGCTCTGGGTCAGTCAGAAGGTGCTGGACGGCTCTGGGTCAGTCAGAAGGTTCTGGACGGCTCTGGGTCAGTCAGCGTTCTCAGTGAAAGCTTCACACTTCTGGAACTCTTTGCTGCTGGAGCTTAAGTCACAGACTTTTCTCAACAACGTGAACGTTTAACTGCCTTAGGATGTTTAGTGGACAGATATAATAGCAATTGATAGTAATGGTCGCATAATAAGACATTTCTGCTAATTTGAGGAGAATGATGATTGTGGTGTGATTTATTTGTTTTTGACATCAGACTTTATGCTCCAAGTTGATTTTGATGTTGATCCATGTTGATGGTTTTATGACTATGTACTTGGGCCTCAAAACTCCTGCCATGGACACAATAAACGGATAACTTTTGGCTGCAGGAAAAAATGCAAATCCAATGAAATGGACTACTCAAGCCACACTAACAACCAAAGACTGGACTGACATAATCAGAGATATTAGACAAACCTGACATTCAGACTTATCTTGAACATGGACACATTTGATAGACTTTGGTCCATCAAATGTGTAGAACATTTTGGGCTGTACATTTTCTGCTGGGGTTTTCCCTATGCTCTTTGCTCCCTCTCTCTCTGTGTCGTGTTCCGTGTTCATTTTTATTTATTTTTTATTGAAAAAAGAAAACATAAAAAGAAAATTTTGGAGCGCAAGTGACACTTGTTGAGTTCTAGTCTTTTT
>JAPEHP010000002.1:25000-27500 GCA_026437355.1 Eucyclogobius newberryi | reverse complement strand
GAGGACCTGAGGAGGAGGAGCAAGTCCACTGAGGACCTGAGGAGGAGGAGCAAGTCCACTGAGGACCTGAGGAGGAAGAGCAAGTCCACTGAGGACCTGAGGAGGAAGAGCAAGTCCACTGAGGAGGAGGACCAAGTCCACTGAGGACCTGAGGAGGAAGAGCAAGTCCACTGAGGACCTGAGGAGGAGGAGCAAGTCCACTGAGGACCTGAGGAGGAGGAGCAAGTCCACTGAGGACCTGAAGAGGAGGAGCAAGTCCACTGAGGACCTGAGGAGGAGGAGCAAGTCCACTGAGGAGGAGGACCAAGTCCACTGAGGACCTGAGGAGGAAGAACAAGTCCACTGCAGACCTGAGGAGGAAGAGCAAGTCCATTGAGGACCTGAGGAGGAGGAGCAAGTCCATGTGAGGACCTGAGGAGGAGGAGCAAGTCCACTGAGGACCTGAGGAGGAGGAGCAAGTCCACTGAGGACCTGAGGAGGAGGAGCAAGTCCACTGAGGAACTGAGGAGGAGCAAGTCCACTGAGAACTTGAGAAGGAGAGACAAGTCCACTGAGGCCCTGAGGAGGAGCAACAAGTCCTCTGAGGACTTGAGGGGGACGAGCAAGTCCACTGAGGACCTGAGGAGGAAGAGCAAGTCCACTGAGGACCTGAGGAGGAAGAGCAAGTCCACTGAGGACCTGAGGAGGAAGAGCAAGTCCACTGAGGACCTGAGGAGGAGGAGCAAGTCCACTGAGAACGTGAGGAGGAGAGACAAGTCCACTGAGGACCTGAGGAGGAGGAGCAAGTCCACTGAGGACCTGAGGAGGAGGAGCAAGTCCACTGAGGACCTGAGGAGGAGGAGCAAGTCCACTGAGGACCTGAGGAGGAGGAGCAAGTCCACTGAGGACCTGAGGAGGAGGAGCAAGTCCACTGAGGAACTGAGGAGGAGCAAGTCCACTGAGAACTTGAGGAGGAGAGACAAGTCCACTGAGGACCTGAGGAGGAGGAGCAAGTCCACTGACGACTTGAGGAGGAGCAACAAGTCCTCTGAGGACTTAAGGAGGACGAGCAAGTCCACTGAGGACCTGAGGAGGAGGAGCAAGTCCACTGAGGACCTGAGGAGGAAGAGCAAGTCCACTGAGGACCTGAGGAGGAGGAGCAAGTCCACTGAGGACCTGAGGAGGAGGAGCAAGTCCACTGAGGAGGAGGAGAGACAAGTCCACTGAGGACCTGGGGAGGAGGAGCAAGTCCACTGACGACTTGAGGAGGAGCAACAAGTCCTCTGAGGACTTGAGGAGGAAGAACAAGTCTACTGAGGACCTGAGGAGGAAGAGCAAGTCCACTGAGGACCTGAGGAGCAAGTCCACTGAGGACCTGAGGAGCAAGTCCACTGAGGACCTGAGGAGGAGGAGCAAGTCCACTGAGGACCTGAGGAGGAGGAGCAAGTCCACTGAGGACCAGAAGAGGAGGAGCAAGTCCACTGAGGACCTGAGGAGGAGGAGCAAGTCCACTGAGGACCTGAGGAGGAGGAGCAAGTCCACTGAGGAGGAGGACCAAGTCCACTGAGGACCTGAGGAGGAAGAACAAGTCCACTGCAGACCTGAGGAGGAAGAGCAAGTCCATTGAGGACCTGAGGAGGAGGACCAAGTCCATGTGAGGACCTGAGGAGGAGGAGCAAGTCCACTGAGGACCTGAGGAGGAGGAGCAAGTCCACTGAGGAACTGAGGAGGAGCAAGTCCACTGAGAACTTGAGGAGGAGAGACAAGTCCACTGAGGACCTGAGGAGGAGGAGCAAGTCCACTGACGACTTGAGGAGGAGCAACAAGTCCTCTGAGGACTTAAGGAGGACGAGCAGGTCCACTGAGGACCTGAGGAGGAGGAGCAAGTCCACTGAGGACCTGAGGAGGAAGAGCAAGTCCACTGAGGACCTGAGGAGGAGGAGCAAGTCCACTGAGGACCTGAGGAGGAGGAGCAAGTCCACTGAGGAGGAGGAGAGACAGGTCCACTGAGTACCTGGGGAGGAGGAGCAAGTCCACTGACGACTTGAGGAGGAGGAGCAAGTCCACTGAGGACCTGAGGAGGAGGAGCAAGTCCACTGAGGACCTGAGGAGGAGGAGCAAGTCCACTGAGGACCTGAGGAGGAGGAGCAAGTCCACTGAGGAACTGAGGAGGAGCAAGTCCACTGAGAACTTGAGGAGGAGAGACAAGTCCACTGAGGACCTGAGGAGGAGGAGCAAGTCCACTGACAACTTGAGGAGGAGCAACAAGTCCTCTGAGGACTTAAGGAGGACGAGCAAGTCCACTGAGGACCTGAAGAGGAGGAGCAAGTCCACTGAGGACCTGAGGAGGAAGAGCAAGTCCACTGAGGACCTGAGGAGGAGGAGCAAGTCTACTGAGGAGGAGGAGAGACAAGTCCACTGAGGACATGGGGAGGAGGAGCAAGTCCACTGACAACTTGAGGAGGAGCAACAAGTCCTCTGAGGACTTGAGGAGAACGAGCAAGTCCACTGAGGACCTGAG
>JAPEHP010000002.1:10000-20000 GCA_026437355.1 Eucyclogobius newberryi | reverse complement strand
GGAGCTAGAGGGCAGCGCACAGGGCCGGAGATAGAGGGCGCTACAAAGATGCAAAGTACGGGTTTAGCAGGAGCTATCGAGAGCTAGAGCTCAGTACAATACGTGTCTGAAGCAGCAGTTCTCAAACAACAACCCCGCCTCTGTGTGGAGTTGCCCCGCCTCTAGTGGCCCCGCCTCTGTTTGGAGTGGCCCCGCCTCTGTGTGGAGTGGCCCCGCCTCTAGTGGCCCCGCCTCTGTGTGGAGTGGGCTCCGGCTTCTCACAAACTACAAGCCCAGAGCCCCCCCTTCTGCAGATGACAGAAAACTGGCCCAAGAACTAAATACTTTCTACTGCAAATTTGACACGCCCTCCCCCACTGTGCCCTCCCCCACTGTGCCCTCCCCCACTGTGGCCAACTCTGCCAACCCAACCCCGGTCCCCCCACCTCCCCCACCACTTTCCCTTTCCCTCCGCCGCACTCGAGCATTCTCTCCCTCGACGACTACATAGTCTGATCGTTTGATTCCCAGTTTGAACGTTTTAACGAGGCGTCCATCGCGCTTCTTTCAGGGTTTCTCTGTATCCGATAGAACTTCTCTCCGTTTATCTTTCCGGTTGTTGCACCCGACTACCACACATACCTTCACCATTTTGATTATAGCGTTGTCATTAATGAGGTTTTGGGCCTCTTCAAACCGTGTTTGGTTGTAAATGGAAACAGACAGACGCAGTCTTGAATTGGCTTGTAGTGGTAAACACCATCAGCTGACGGACAATATGACGGAACAAGTCTGAGGCGACGTCACGTGAATGAGCTCTATTCCGTAAAATCAACACGCGAAAAGCTGCTGGACCAGACGCGTCACCCCGGCCACCTCAAGACACTGTGCAGGCGAGCTGACCCCTGTCTTCACTGGCATTTTTAACACTTCCTGGAGTCATGCCACTTCCCAGCTTCAAGTCGTCCATCATTGTCCCTGTCCCCAAGAAGCTCCGGATCACTGGACTTCATAACTAGAGACCTGTGACGTCTGCAGTCATGAAGTCATTTCAGCGCCTGGTCCTCCCCCACCTCAAGTCTTTCACCTCCCTCATCCTCCTGCTCTGCTCCAGGACAAGCTCTCCCAGCTCAACGTGCCTGACTCCACCTGCAGGGGGAGCACTGACTCCACCTGCAGGGGGAGCACTGACTCCACCTGCAGGGGGAGCACTGACTCCACCTGCAGGGGGAGCACTGACTCCACCTGCAGGGGGAGCACTGACTCCACCTGCAGGGGGAGCACTGACTCCACCTGCACTGACTCCACCTGCAGGGGGAGCGCTGACTCCAACTGCAGGGGAGCACTGACTCCACCTGCAGGGGAGCACTGACTCCACCTGCACTGACTCCACCTGCACTGACTCCACCTGCACTGACTCCACCTGCACTGACTCCACCTGCACTGACTCCACCTGCAGGGGGAGCGCTGACTCCACCTGCAGGGGGAGCACTGACTCCACCTGCAGAGCACTGACTCCACCTGCAGGGGGAGGACTGACACACACACACACACATACAGAGACACACACACACACACACACAGAGACACACACACACACATACACATTCACACACACACACACATACACATTCACACACACACACACACACACACACACAGTCACACACACACACACACACACACACACACACACACAGTCACACACACACACACACACACACACATACACACATACACACGAGCATGGAGACTCACTCCTCTATGAGCTGTTGCAAAGCGCCCCTTAATGAACTGAAATGTGGTTCAGTCCTCACACTGAGAGCTCTGCTCTGAGGCTCAAGATGCTCCAAAGTGTCCGGGCCCCAGGGGGAGGAGCCTATTCTACATGTTTTTAGTGCTAGATAAACCAGAGCAGCCAGAGGAAACCTACACAGACACAGGGAGAACATCCAAACTCCACACAGAAAGGCCCAGGAGTCAAAATCAGGACCTTTTTGCTGAAATGAATATGTTTTCCCAAACAAATGAAACAAAAAAGGGATTGGGGGGGTTAGTCCTTCTCTTACCACTGCAGAGCCCCCCAAAGGACCTCGCTCTGCACAGCGTCTGATGGACATTGGGCCGTTTTATCACCCTCTATGGCTCAGGGATGAGGAGCTGAAATATTAATTTGTGTGTGAAAGTTTGATGAGCCTGAGTGAGTGGGAGGGGCTGCGTGGGTCACATTGTGGGTCCCATTGGGGGTCCCATTAGAGTCACAGTGCAGAAAAAAGGGTCCTCACTCACCTGGTGCCGGCTGCTGTCTGCTCTGCCAGGGTTAGCGCTGGAGCTGACGTTAGCGTTGCTCCGTGTGGCGGTGAAGCCGGTGTGAGCTTGTTCCTTCGGTGCGGCGCGTCCATCGTTCGATTCCGGGCCGGGCTCTGACTGGCCCCTGGGCTCTGACTGGCCCCTGGGCTCTGACTGGCCCCTGGGCTCTGACTGGCCCCTGGGCTCTGACTGGCCCCTGGGCTCTGACTGGCCCCTGGGCTCTGACTGGCCTCCGGGCTCCGAGGACGACGCAGGGTTCACGCAGAAGGGGGCAGTGTGCTCAGCTGTGAGTAAAAAACCGTCATCGTCGGAGTCTTTGAACGCACCATCAAACGGCCACAGCACATTTCTCCAGAACATGCTCCTTATCAACCGTGACCCTGACCGACGCCTTCAAAGGAGAGAGCTTCACACCAGCATCCAGAGTGTCTACCAAGGGCTGTGTCCAAATTCTCTCTCCATGACCAAGAGTCCACAGGCTCCAGGAGATCCTCAAAGAGAGAGCAGGTCTCCAGTGTGGACAAGCCAGAGTCCAAGTCTGAGCCCAAGTCCCTCTGAGGGGCTTTTTCTGTGCGTGACATCATGACAGAGGGAGGGCGAGAGACCAGAGTCATGTGATCAGGAGCAGCCGCGGGTTTCCACGGCAACATGGAGTCCCACATGGAGATGCAGAGCGCACAGAGGCTGGAGAAGCTCTTTAAAGCTCAGTACTATAACCAGCGGTGTAAATATACAAATGCAGGAGAAAAGTCAAAGTATCGAGCATATAAAATGTGACTTTTAGAGGAAACACTTCTGTGCAGACTATCAAAGAGTGAAACTGGATTATTTGAACAAAGTCTCAACATTTTACATGTCCATTTATGAACAAAGATTTGAACTCCAAACCTTTTAGCCGAACGTCCCCCTGAACGTGTTAAACTATTCACTAGCAAGGACCACGCCACAACAATGAAATACGAAAGAATGTTTATTGATAAGTCATGATGGGTCGATGAGAGATCGATGAGATGAGAGAGAGAGAGCTCGATGAGATGAGAGAGAGAGAGATATCGAGAGAGCGAGAGAGAGAGATATCGAGAGAGATATCGAGAGAGCGAGAGATCGAGAGAGCGAGAGAGAGAGAGAGCGAGAGAGATAGAGAGAGAGCGATATCGAGAGAGAGAGCGATAGAGCAAGAGAGAGAGAGAGCGAGAGCGGGAGCGAGATCGATGAGATGAGAGAGAGATCGATGAGATGGCTGGGTAGAGACTCAGGATGGGGGCTCTGTCTCGGGTAATCAGCCCAGCCGATTCAGAACCCCCCCCTCCATGGATGGTTATGTGTTAAGGTGACGATGATAGAGACATGGGGTGGGAGGGTGGGGTCGAGAGAGCAGAGACAACGAGAGATGCTGGGATTGGCCTTTGCATATATAGGCCTGCTGGGTAATAAGAGGCGTGGTTAAAGAGAGGAGGTGTGGTTGCTGGGGAGGTAAGAGGTTGAGGCGTGGTCCTGCTCCCGAATCTAAGTTAGCGATTACATCTCCAACTACACTTCACTAGCAAGGACCACGCCACAACAATGAAATACGAAAGAATGTTTATTGATAAGTCATGATGGGTCGATGAGAGATCGATGAGATGAGAGAGCTCGATGAGATGAGAGAGAGAGAGAGCTCGATGAGATGAGAGAGATAGAGAGAGCGAGAGAGAGAGATATCGAGAGAGCGAGAGAGAGAGAGAGAGAGAGAGAGATCGAGAGAGCGAGAGAGCTATCGAGAGAGAGAGAGAGAGATAGAGAGAGAGAGAGATAGAGAGAGCGAGAGATATCGAGAGAGAGAGAGAGAGAGAGAGAGCGATAGAGCGATATCGAGAGAGAGAGCGATAGAGCAAGAGAGAGAGCGAGAGCGAGATCGATGAGATGAGAGAGAGATCGATGAGATGGCTGGGTAGAGACTCAGGATGGGGGCTCTGTCTCGGGTAATCAGCCCAGCCGATTCAGAACCCCAAAATGATTTAAATGAAGGAAGTTGATCTGGATCTTGACGTAAGCCTGGCTGAAAATAATGTTACGAGTGGCACGGGGGAAGAGGAGCTGGATAGCCAAGCACTCTGAAGAGTAGCTGGATGAAATCGAAAGCAGTCCGTCCGTTACTGAGACGAGGGTTAATTCTGGTACATTTGAAGAGTGTTTTAGCGTTTGTGGTCGTCGACGGAAGCAGATGGAGAATAAGATGCAAGAGTGATAGGATTGAACGGACAGTCGATAGAACTGGATTTATGGTGGAGTCTCCTTGCTCCGGAGTGGAGAGCGAAATGTTTGCATGGATTTAGGAGTTGACGAGTTGCGGGTAGCAAGGAAGTCAATATGAGCGATGAATAAGGGAACTTAATTGAGATGAATGAGATTGAGAATGAGAGGAATGAAAGATATGAGGGTAGTAGTATTAAGGAGTAGGAATTGAAGCGATCGTAGAGCGTCGGATTTGGGACGGTGAATCGAGAGTAGGAGTTGGTCAATTACGGTGACTTGAGTATGAGCAATGCAAGAGACGGATTGATAGAGGGGAATAGATTGAGTATTATGAGTTGCGCATAGTAAGATATCCCTTATTGATCTACTAGAGAGATGTTGAATAAGCCTTCCGACTGATCAAACCCCCAAAATGTCCAGAACGATAGTGGGGTATAATTCTGGCATAATGTGAATGCCTGGTAGAGGAGACTAAGCGCCTGAGGACCGTGTAGTACGCACTGCAGCTGGAATGGGTTGGAAGGGGCCGGAGCGCTCCGAGCGGTCTCCAATGCGCCAACCGATGTGCGGTGGATAAGGTGCATGTTGAGAGATGTTTCTTCTGAAAAGGAGGAGGGAATGTGAGATGGATGAGCATCCCGGTGCCCGGTGACTGTTCCGGAGAGAGACTGCTTCCCGGTGCCCGATGAGACCCTGGTGAGGACGCAGGAAAGCTTGAGTGAGATGTGGGATGAATGGGGAAGGGGTCGAATGGTTTGGATGAATGGGGAAGGGGAGGGGGGAAATAGAGCGGGATGAGTGATTAAGGGAGGGATGAATGAAGAGTCGGAAGATCGAGTGGAGAACGGACTCTGTGCGAGCAGAGGGTCGAAGGAGAGACTGTTGAGAACCAGAGGGGCGTATCCCGGTGGCTCTGTGGTAGACTTCCCTGTGCCCGGTGGCTCAGAGAGAGGTTCTGGGAAATGAATACATGGATTGGGGCGAGCATGAGGACGCTGCCGCGGGTCGGGGCGAGCGCGTGGGCGCGGCTGCTGATGAGATTCGTGCTTGGAGTGAACATGTTGCCGGTGGGGCTCTTAGCGAGCGTGGCTGCTTTAGGGCGAGCGTGGCTGCTCTGGGGCGAGCGTGGCTGCGAACGTGGCTGCTCTGGGGCGAGCGTGGCTGCGAGCGTGGCTGCTCTGGGGCGAGCGTGGCTGCGAGCGTGGATGCTCTGGGGCGAGCGTGGCTGCGAGCGTGGATGCTCTGGGGCGAGCGTGGCGGCGAGCGTGGCGGCGAGCGTGGCGGCGAGCGTGGCGGCGAGCGTGGATGCTCTGGGGCGAGCGTGGATGCTCTGGGGCGAGCGTGGATGCTCTGGGGCGAGCGTGGATGCTCTGGGGCGAGCGTGGATGCTCTGGGGCGAGCGTGGATGCTCTGGGGCGTAGTAGTAGTAGCTTGGAGCTGTAACTGAGCTATTGAGCTGTAGCTGTAAGTTGAGCTATTGAGTTATTGAGCTGTGAGCTGAGCTATTGAGTTATTGAGCTGTGAGCTGAGCTATTGAGTTATTGAGCTGTGAGCTGTGCTATTGA
This sequence comes from Eucyclogobius newberryi, assembly GCA_026437355.1. Taxonomy (NCBI): domain Eukaryota; kingdom Metazoa; phylum Chordata; class Actinopteri; order Gobiiformes; family Gobiidae; genus Eucyclogobius; species Eucyclogobius newberryi. The sequence goes on along the minus strand of JAPEHP010000002.1, from coordinate 13,911 downwards.
GTTATTGAGCTGTGAGCTGAGCTATTGAGCTGTGAGCTGAGCTATTGAGCTGTGAGCTGAGCTATTGAGCTGTGAGCTGAGCTATTGAGCTGTGAGCTGAGCTATTGAGCTATTGAGCTATTGAGCTGTGAGCTATTGAGCTGTGAGCTATTGAGCTGTGAGCTATTGAGCTATTGAGCTGTGAGCTATTGAGCTATTGAGCTGTGAGCTATTGAGCTGTGAGCTATTGAGCTGTGAGCTATTGAGCTATTGAGCTGTGAGCTATTGAGCTGTGAGCTATTGAGCTGTGAGCTATTGAGCTATTGAGCTGTGAGTTGAGCTATTGAGCTGTGAGTTGAGCTATTGAGCTGTGAGTTGAGCTATTGAGCTGTGAGTTGAGCTATTGAGCTGTGAGTTGAGCTATTGAGCTGTGAGTTGAGCTATTGAGCTGTGAGTTGAGCTATTGAGCTGTGAGTTGAGCTATTGAGCTGTGAGCTGAGCTTTTGAGCTGTGAGCTGAGCTATTGAGCTGTGAGCTGAGCTATTGAGCTGTGAGTTGAGCTATTGAGCTGTGAGTTGAGCTATTGAGCTGTGAGTTGAGCTATTGAGCTGTGAGCTGAGCTATTGAGCGGTGAGCTGTAGCTGTGAATTGAGCTTTTGAGCTGAGAGATGAGAGTTGCGTTGAGCCTGCGCGTTGAGCTGCAAGGCGAACATGGTAAGATGAGGTAGCATGAAAAGCCAGAGCCGGGGATTTTTGTTTTTTTTACTTAAGGTAATATGCGAAGGAGAAGATGAGAACCTGCTGGAATGCTAGAAACAGAATCTTTGAAGATGCCTGTGGCTAACGTGTGGCGGTGAAGCCAGACAGCTGAATGTGACATGAAAGTAATTTAGTGGAAGCATGAATTGTGAGCCTATGAGGTGTGAAGGTTGCATGAGAAAAGAAAAGGAAGCTTGAGAGTTCACGTGAGAAGAGTAGGAACGATGAACAGCATGAACGGAGGGCGAAAAAAAGATTAGCTTAAGCCAGAATGATAGTGGATGGTAAAGAGCCAGCGCAGAGAAGATGGTGCGTTGATGGTACATGCAGTAAAATGTAGGTACAGAGGAGGGATAGAGGAAAGCATGTTGAGGGGGTCGAGTGCAGCTGCAGCAAAGGTGATGAGAATTGATGAAAGATTGAGAAAAGAGGGAGCGTTTGAACTCAACATTGTTAAGACAAGCTGGGACATTGCAGAGTCCCTATGAACGTTGTTTAATCTGCTTTAAATTGAGTTGTACAACCTGGCTCCCGCCACCAGGGGGAGCTGAAAGGTCGCGCTGCGGCCCGTGGAGCAATGGTGACGTCATCGACTGCGCGCCTCCGGACGGACGTGGAACCAGGAAGTGAGGCTGACGAAAAACATGGATATTTATTGACGTAGCGTCTGAAAGAAATGTCCACCGGCTTTGGCCCGGTGCGCCCGCTGCGGTACGGCCTCTGGTGTCCATCTGAGTGGAGACGCGCGCCTGGGCGCAGCACACGGAGCGACGCACGGAGCGCGCCGGCCGGCGCGGGAGCCGTGCCCCGCTCCGGAAGCTCGGATAGCGCCCGGTTAAAATGAGGGTCAGAGAGCGAGAAGGAGCGCGTGGGTCCAGGCCGTTGCTGTGGAGGTCGGTGTTCTGTGTGGACGCCCGGAGGTGACATGGAGTGTCCCGTAGGTGGGGTCCGTGAGAGACGCAGGTGCGGAGGAGCTGATGGTGTTTGGAGCTGTGGAATCGCGCTGGGTGAGTCCTCGGGGAACTGACCGACTGAATGTTTCGGACTGAATTGCTCAGATTGGGAACGGATCAGAATCTGAGGAAATGGCTCATGGTTGGTTTGAATGAACGCGCTGTACTGAGTGTCTCTCTGTCGAGAGAGCAGAGACAACAAGAGATGCTGGGATTGGCCTTTGCATATATAGGCCTGCTGGGTAATAAGAGGCGTGGTTAAAGAGAGGAGGTGTGGTTGCTGGGGAGGTAAGAGGTTGAGGCGTGGTCCTGCTCCCGAATCTAAGTTAGCGATTACATCTCCAACTACACTAACTCCTAAAACTGTACAGAAAATACTTTTGACTTTTCAGTCCGTTTAAAACATGTAGTGGAGTAAAAGTACAATGTATCCACTGTAAAAGATACTCTTCACTAAAAAGTGTACAGTACTTGACCTTTTGTACCACTGAATATCACTCCAGTAGAATTAAAAAGAGAAGTAACGATGTTGTTGTTGTTGTTGTTGTTTTATGGCGGTTGGCATCGATGTAGACATGAACGTTGAGGTCATGGAGGGGCGGGGCCTTTGGAACACTTATTTACAGTTATCCATTTAGATGATATTTTAACAATGCATCAAGAATGTTCAAAAATGTCTTATTGGAGTTTCAAGTATTGCTCAAATGTGAATTATTAACAAGCAGAAATGCACTTATAAATGTACTTATAAATGTACTTAGTATATGTATTTGCTGTTAAAAGGTAAAGAAAAGTCCTCTGCTCATACTTTTATACTATTTTATTGAGCGTCTGCGTGATGTCACACAGGCACTATATGTTCTTGTATTTCACGTATTTTTTATTATTATATTTTCCAAGATTTTCCATTTAGCCAGTTTCAACTCCTTAACGCTTCAACCGATTTCAACATGTTATACCTCATTACGATCGCTTTCACAGTAGTACGTGTGCTATTACGTGTGACATTTGAAAAACTTGTACTTTTTGCAGAATTTTCAAAAGTATTAGTTCTTTTTCCCCATTTTTGGGCATTATGAGTGTCTGCGGAATTCTTTAGACGTTATTCTTTAGGCTTTATTCTTTAGAATTTTGTGACGGAGCCAGGCGAGCGAGAGAGAGAGAGAGAGAGAGAGAGTGAGAGAAAGAGAAAGAGAGAAGGGGGAGAGGGGGAGGGGGAGAGGGAGAGGGAGAGAGGGAGTGATTCCCCTATTGCCAAAGCTCGCTGGGGGCTTCTTTAACACACGACAAAGAATATATAGGTGAAGGTGGATCTTCTCTGGCACCAGTCGTACCAGTCTGTGCCAGGAGATCCTAATTATGGTCGTGAGCTGTGACCCTTGACCCAGACAGAGAAGTCGGTTGGGGGAGGAGCAGAAACACACACACACACACACACACAGACATGCACACACACACACACACACACACACACAGACATGCACACACACAGACACACACACACACACACACACACAAACACACACACACCCACACACAAACACTGCACATTCTTGCTCTGTCTGCTTGTGTATGTGTGTGTCCAATATGCATAACCCTGAAAGGTTTATTAATGCATTAGAATGTTAAATGTTTATTCATTACTACAGCGCCAAAAAGCACAGAAAAGCGAGTTGTGTAACGCAGAGGAAGGAGAGACAAAGTTCTGGTTAAGCTCAACCTTCTATCATTAGTGTAGTTGTGGTCAGTATATTTTATTTTGAAAATACTCAGCTGTATTAAATGGTCGAGTTAAACAGCAGATTTTCTCTGCGGCGGTGGAGTCAGACAATGTCTGTGATGGCGAGGGACGATGTCCCAGAGTCCTCTGTCCTTAGACTCTCCTTCTCGGCCAGGAAAAGCTACAAAAAAACCTCCTTGGGAAAAAGCGTAGAAACCTGGAGGAGTTCCAGTGAAGGAGAGATCCCACTCTCACAGACGTGAGGGAGACTGGAACTGGACCCACTCTTCAGGCGGATGAGGGACCGTCCACACAGGGCAGGGACACTTCACCAGGAGAGGGACATCTGGGTCCACAGGTCCTCAGGAGTGAGAGAAAGAAAAAGAAGGCGGTGAACAGTTTGCAAGTGGAATTAAAAATTAAATATTGTTTGATAGAATAAGTCAGAAGAAGAGATTTTTGCTCTTGTTGCGCAAATGGAATGAGTCTGTTTTACAAGC
>JAPEHP010000002.1:0-5000 GCA_026437355.1 Eucyclogobius newberryi | reverse complement strand
TTAGGGTTAGGGTTAGGGTTAGGGTTAGGGTTAGGGTTAGGGTTAGGGTTAGGGTTAGGGTTAGGGTTAGGGTTAGGGTTAGGGTTAGGGTTAGGGTTAGGGTTAGGGTTAGGGTTAGGGTTAGGGTTAGGGTTAGGGTTAGGGTTAGGGTTAGGGTTAGGGTTAGGGTTAGGGTTAGGGTTAGGGTTAGGGTTAGGGTTAGGGTTAGGGTTAGGGTTAGGGTTAGGGTTAGGGTTAGGGTTAGGGTTAGGGTTAGGGTTAGGGTTAGGGTTAGGGTTAGGGTTAGGGTTAGGGTTAGGGTTAGGGTTAGGGTTAGGGTTAGGGTTAGGGTTAGGGTTAGGGTTAGGGTTAGGGTTAGGGTTAGGGTTAGGGTTAGGGTTAGGGTTAGGGTTAGGGTTAGGGTTAGGGTTAGGGTTAGGGTTAGGGTTAGGGTTAGGGTTAGGGTTAGGGTTAGGGTTAGGGTTAGGGTTAGGGTTAGGGTTAGGGTTAGGGTTAGGGTTAGGGTTAGGGTTAGGGTTAGGGTTAGGGTTAGGGTTAGGGTTAGGGTTAGGGTTAGGGTTGTTAGGGTTAGGGTTAGGGTTAGGGTTAGGGTTAGGGTTAGGGTTAGGGTTAGGGTTAGGGTTAGGGTTAGGGTTAGGGTTAGGGTTAGGGTTAGGGTTAGGGTTAGGGTTAGGGTTAGGGTTAGGGTTAGGGTTAGGGTTAGGGTTAGGGTTAGGGTTAGGGTTAGGGTTAGGGTTAGGGTTAGGGTTAGGGTTAGGGTTAGGGTTAGGGTTAGGGTTAGGGTTAGGGTTAGGGTTAGGGTTAGGGTTAGGGTTAGGGTTAGGGTTAGGGTTAGGGTTAGGGTTAGGGTTAGGGTTAGGGTTAGGGTTAGGGTTAGGGTTAGGGTTAGGGTTAGGGTTAGGGTTAGGGTTAGGGTTAGGGTTAGGGTTAGGGTTAGGGTTAGGGTTAGGGTTAGGGTTAGGGTTAGGGTTGGGTTAGGGTTAGGGTTAGGGTTAGGGTTAGGGTTGGGTTAGGGTTAGGGTTAGGGTTAGGGTTAGGGTTAGGGTTAGGGTTAGGGTTAGGGTTAGGGTTAGGGTTAGGGTTAGGGTTAGGGTTAGGGTTAGGGTTAGGGTTAGGGTTAGGGTTAGGGTTAGGGTTAGGGTTAGGGTTAGGGTTAGGGTTAGGGTTAGGGTTAGGGTTAGGGTTAGGGTTAGGGTTAGGGTTAGGGTTAGGGTTAGGGTTAGGGTTAGGGTTAGGGTTAGGGTTAGGGTTAGGGTTAGGGTTAGGGTTAGGGTTAGGGTTAGGGTTAGGGTTAGGGTTAGGGTTAGGGTTAGGGTTAGGGTTAGGGTTAGGGTTAGGGTTAGGGTTAGGGTTAGGGTTAGGGTTAGGGTTAGGGTTAGGGTTAGGGTTAGGGTTAGGGTTAGGGTTAGGGTTAGGGTTAGGGTTAGGGTTAGGGTTAGGGTTAGGGTTAGGGTTAGGGTTAGGGTTAGGGTTAGGGTTAGGGTTAGGGTTAGGGTTAGGGTTAGGGTTAGGGTTAGGGTTAGGGTTAGGGTTAGGGTTAGGGTTAGGGTTAGGGTTAGGGTTAGGGTTAGGGTTAGGGTTAGGGTTAGGGTTAGGGTTAGGGTTAGGGTTAGGGTTAGGGTTAGGGTTAGGGTTAGGGTTAGGGTTAGGGTTAGGGTTAGGGTTAGGGTTAGGGTTAGGGTTAGGGTTAGGGTTAGGGTTAGGGTTAGGGTTAGGGTTAGGGTTAGGGTTAGGGTTAGGGTTAGGGTTAGGGTTAGGGTTAGGGTTAGGGTTAGGGTTAGGGTTAGGGTTAGGGTTAGGGTTAGGGTTAGGGTTAGGGTTAGGGTTAGGGTTAGGGTTAGGGTTAGGGTTAGGGTTAGGGTTAGGGTTAGGGTTAGGGTTAGGGTTAGGGTTAGGGTTAGGGTTAGGGTTAGGGTTAGGGTTAGGGTTAGGGTTAGGGTTAGGGTTAGGGTTAGGGTTAGGGTTAGGGTTAGGGTTAGGGTTAGGGTTAGGGTTAGGGTTAGGGTTAGGGTTAGGGTTAGGGTTAGGGTTAGGGTTAGGGTTAGGGTTAGGGTTAGGGTTAGGGTTAGGGTTAGGGTTAGGGTTAGGGTTAGGGTTAGGGTTAGGGTTAGGGTTAGGGTTAGGGTTAGGGTTAGGGTTAGGGTTAGGGTTAGGGTTAGGGTTAGGGTTAGGGTTAGGGTTAGGGTTAGGGTTAGGGTTAGGGTTAGGGTTAGGGTTAGGGTTAGGGTTAGGGTTAGGGTTAGGGTTAGGGTTAGGGTTAGGGTTAGGGTTAGGGTTAGGGTTAGGGTTAGGGTTAGGGTTAGGGTTAGGGTTAGGGTTAGGGTTAGGGTTAGGGTTAGGGTTAGGGTTAGGGTTAGGGTTAGGGTTAGGGTTAGGGTTAGGGTTAGGGTTAGGGTTAGGGTTAGGGTTAGGGTTAGGGTTAGGGTTAGGGTTAGGGTTAGGGTTAGGGTTAGGGTTAGGGTTAGGGTTAGGGTTAGGGTTAGGGTTAGGGTTAGGGTTAGGGTTAGGGTTAGGGTTAGGGTTAGGGTTAGGGTTAGGGTTAGGGTTAGGGTTAGGGTTAGGGTTAGGGTTAGGGTTAGGGTTAGGGTTAGGGTTAGGGTTAGGGTTAGGGTTAGGGTTAGGGTTAGGGTTAGGGTTAGGGTTAGGGTTAGGGTTAGGGTTAGGGTTAGGGTTAGGGTTAGGGTTAGGGTTAGGGTTAGGGTTAGGGTTAGGGTTAGGGTTAGGGTTAGGGTTAGGGTTAGGGTTAGGGTTAGGGTTAGGGTTAGGGTTAGGGTTAGGGTTAGGGTTAGGGTTAGGGTTAGGGTTAGGGTTAGGGTTAGGGTTAGGGTTAGGGTTAGGGTTAGGGTTAGGGTTAGGGTTAGGGTTAGGGTTAGGGTTAGGGTTAGGGTTAGGGTTAGGGTTAGGGTTAGGGTTAGGGTTAGGGTTAGGGTTAGGGTTAGGGTTAGGGTTAGGGTTAGGGTTAGGGTTAGGGTTAGGGTTAGGGTTAGGGTTAGGGTTAGGGTTAGGGTTAGGGTTAGGGTTAGGGTTAGGGTTAGGGTTAGGGTTAGGGTTAGGGTTAGGGTTAGGGTTAGGGTTAGGGTTAGGGTTAGGGTTAGGGTTAGGGTTAGGGTTAGGGTTAGGGTTAGGGTTAGGGTTAGGGTTAGGGTTAGGGTTAGGGTTAGGGTTAGGGTTAGGGTTAGGGTTAGGGTTAGGGTTAGGGTTAGGGTTAGGGTTAGGGTTAGGGTTAGGGTTAGGGTTAGGGTTAGGGTTAGGGTTAGGGTTAGGGTTAGGGTTAGGGTTAGGGTTAGGGTTAGGGTTAGGGTTAGGGTTAGGGTTAGGGTTAGGGTTAGGGTTAGGGTTAGGGTTAGGGTTAGGGTTAGGGTTAGGGTTAGGGTTAGGGTTAGGGTTAGGGTTAGGGTTAGGGTTAGGGTTAGGGTTAGGGTTAGGGTTAGGGTTAGGGTTAGGGTTAGGGTTAGGGTTAGGGTTAGGGTTAGGGTTAGGGTTAGGGTTAGGGTTAGGGTTAGGGTTAGGGTTAGGGTTAGGGTTAGGGTTAGGGTTAGGGTTAGGGTTAGGGTTAGGGTTAGGGTTAGGGTTAGGGTTAGGGTTAGGGTTAGGGTTAGGGTTAGGGTTAGGGTTAGGGTTAGGGTTAGGGTTAGGGTTAGGGTTAGGGTTAGGGTTAGGGTTAGGGTTAGGGTTAGGGTTAGGGTTAGGGTTAGGGTTAGGGTTAGGGTTAGGGTTAGGGTTAGGGTTAGGGTTAGGGTTAGGGTTAGGGTTAGGGTTAGGGTTAGGGTTAGGGTTAGGGTTAGGGTTAGGGTTAGGGTTAGGGTTAGGGTTAGGGTTAGGGTTAGGGTTAGGGTTAGGGTTAGGGTTAGGGTTAGGGTTAGGGTTAGGGTTAGGGTTAGGGTTAGGGTTAGGGTTAGGGTTAGGGTTAGGGTTAGGGTTAGGGTTAGGGTTAGGGTTAGGGTTAGGGTTAGGGTTAGGGTTAGGGTTAGGGTTAGGGTTAGGGTTAGGGTTAGGGTTAGGGTTAGGGTTAGGGTTAGGGTTAGGGTTAGGGTTAGGGTTAGGGTTAGGGTTAGGGTTAGGGTTAGGGTTAGGGTTAGGGTTAGGGTTAGGGTTAGGGTTAGGGTTAGGGTTAGGGTTAGGGTTAGGGTTAGGGTTAGGGTTAGGGTTAGGGTTAGGGTTAGGGTTAGGGTTAGGGTTAGGGTTAGGGTTAGGGTTAGGGTTAGGGTTAGGGTTAGGGTTAGGGTTAGGGTTAGGGTTAGGGTTAGGGTTAGGGTTAGGGTTAGGGTTAGGGTTAGGGTTAGGGTTAGGGTTAGGGTTAGGGTTAGGGTTAGGGTTAGGGTTAGGGTTAGGGTTAGGGTTAGGGTTAGGGTTAGGGTTAGGGTTAGGGTTAGGGTTAGGGTTAGGGTTAGGGTTAGGGTTAGGGTTAGGGTTAGGGTTAGGGTTAGGGTTAGGGTTAGGGTTAGGGTTAGGGTTAGGGTTAGGGTTAGGGTTAGGGTTAGGGTTAGGGTTAGGGTTAGGGTTAGGGTTAGGGTTAGGGTTAGGGTTAGGGTTAGGGTTAGGGTTAGGGTTAGGGTTAGGGTTAGGGTTAGGGTTAGGGTTAGGGTTAGGGTTAGGGTTAGGGTTAGGGTTAGGGTTAGGGTTAGGGTTAGGGTTAGGGTTAGGGTTAGGGTTAGGGTTAGGGTTAGGGTTAGGGTTAGGGTTAGGGTTAGGGTTAGGGTTAGGGTTAGGGTTAGGGTTAGGGTTAGGGTTAGGGTTAGGGTTAGGGTTAGGGTTAGGGTTAGGGTTAGGGTTAGGGTTAGGGTTAGGGTTAGGGTTAGGGTTAGGGTTAGGGTTAGGGTTAGGGTTAGGGTTAGGGTTAGGGTTAGGGTTAGGGTTAGGGTTAGGGTTAGGGTTAGGGTTAGGGTTAGGGTTAGGGTTAGGGTTAGGGTTAGGGTTAGGGTTAGGGTTAGGGTTAGGGTTAGGGTTAGGGTTAGGGTTAGGGTTAGGGTTAGGGTTAGGGTTAGGGTTAGGGTTAGGGT
>JAPEHP010000199.1:85000-90000 GCA_026437355.1 Eucyclogobius newberryi | reverse complement strand
TGGCTGGGCATGGTCTCCACCAAGCACCCCCTGGAGCCCCCGGAGCACCTCCAGAGCCACCCCCCACTCCTCCAGACTCACCCCGGGGAAGGGACACTCTGCCTGGGCATGGCCCCCACTGAGCACCCCCTGGAACCCCTGGAGCCCCCGGAGCACCTCCAGAGCCACCCCCCACTCTCCCCAGACTCTGCCCGGGGAAGGGCCACTCTGGCTGGGCATGGTCTCCACCAAGCACCCCCTGGAGCCCCCGGAGCACCCCCAGAGCCACCCCCCACTCTCCCCAGACTCACCCCGGGGAAGGGCCACTCTGGCTGGGCATGGCCTCCGCCGAGCACCCCCTGGAGCCCCCGGAGCACCCCCAGAGCCACCCCCCACTCACCCCAGACTCACCCCGGGGAAGGGACACTCTGGCTGGGCATGGCCTCCACCAAGCACCCCCTGGAGCCCCTGGAACCCCCGGAGGCCCTCCAGAGCCACCCCCCACTCTCCCCAGACTCACCCCGGGGGAGGGCCACTCTGGCTGGGCATGGTCTCCACCAAGCACCCCCTGGAGCCCCCGGAGCACCTCCAGAGCCACCCCCCACTCCTCCAGACTCACCCCGGGGAAGGGACACTCTGGCTGGGCATGGCCCCCACCGAGCACCCCCTGGAGCCCCTGGAGCCCCCGGAGCACCTCCAGGGCCACCCCCCACTCCTCCAGACTCACCCCGGGGAAGGGACACTCTGGCTGGGCATGGTCTCCACCAAGCACCCCCTGGAGCCCCCGGAGCACCCCCAGAGCCACCCCCCACTCTCCCCAGACTCACCCCGGGGAAGGGACACTCTGGCTGGGCATGGCCTCCGCCGACCACCCCCTGGAGCCCCCGGAGCACCCCCAGAGCCACCCCCCACTCACCCCAGACTCACCCCGGGGAAGGGACACTCTGGCTGGGCATGGCCTCCACCAAGCACCCCCTGGAGCCCCTGGAACCCCCGGAGGCCCTCCAGAGCCACCCCCCACTCTCCCCAGACTCACCCCGGGGGAGGGCCACTCTGGCTGGGCATGGTCTCCACCAAGCACCCCCTGGAGCCCCCGGAGCACCTCCAGAGCCACCCCCCACTCCTCCAGACTCACCCCGGGGAAGGGACACTCTGGCTGGGCATGGCCTCCACCAAGCACCCCCTGGAGCCCCTGGAACCCCCGGAGGCCCTCCAGAGCCACCCCCCACTCTCCCCAGACTCACCCCGGGGGAGGGCCACTCTGGCTGGGCATGGTCTCCACCAAGCACCCCCTGGAGCCCCCGGAGCACCTCCAGAGCCACCCCCCACTCCTCCAGACTCACCCCGGGGAAGGGACACTCTGGCTGGGCATGGCCCCCACCGAGCACCCCCTGGAGCCCCTGGAGCCCCCGGAGCACCTCCAGGGCCACCCCCCACTCCTCCAGACTCACCCCGGGGAAGGGACACTCTGGCTGGGCATGGCCTCCGCCGAGCACCCCCTGGAGCCCCCGGAGCACCCCCAGAGCCACCCCCCACTCTCCTCCAGACTCACCCCGGGGAAGGGACACTCTGGCTGGGCATGGCCTCCGCCGACCACCCCCTGGAACCCCTGGAGCCCCCGGAGCACCTCCAGAGCCACCCCCCACTCTCCCCAGACTCTGCCCGGGGAAGGGACACTCTGGCCGGGCATGGCCTCCGCCGAGCACCCCCTGGAACCCCCGGAGGCCCTCCAGGGCCACCCCCCACTGTCCCCAGACTCACCCGGGGGAAGGGCCACTCTGGCTGGGCATGGTCTCCACCAAGCAGCCCCTGGAGCCCCCGGAGCACCTCCAGAGCCACCCCCCACTCTCCCCAGACTCTGCCCGGGGAAGGGCCACTCTGGCTGGGCATGGCCTCCACCGAGCACCCCCTGGAACCCCTGGAACCCCTGGAACCCCCGGAGGCCCTCCAGAGCCACCCCCCACTCTCCCCAGACTCACCCCGGGGAAGGGCCACTCTGGCTGGGCATGGTCTCCACCAAGCACCCCCTGGAGCCCCCGGAGCACCCCCAGAGCCACCCCCCACTCTCCCCAGACTCACCCCGGGGAAGGGACACTCTGGCTGGGCATGGTCTCCACCAAGCACCCCCTGGAGCCCCCGGAGCACCTCCAGAGCCACCCCCCACTCCTCCAGACTCACCCCGGGGAAGGGACACTCTGGCTGGGCATGGCCTCCGCCGAGCACCCCCTGGAGCCCCTGGAGCCCCCGGAGCACCTCCAGGGCCACCCCCCACTCCTCCAGACTCACCCCGGGGAAGGGACACTCTGGCTGGGCATGGCCTCCGCCGAGCACCCCCTGGAGCCCCCGGAGCACCCCCAGAGCCACCCCCCACTCTCCCCAGACTCACCCCGGGGAAGGGCCACTCTGGCTGGGCATGGCCTCCACCAAGCACCCCCTGGAGCCCCTGGAACCCCCGGAGGCCCTCCAGAGCCACCCCCCACTCTCCCCAGACTCACCCCGGGGAAGGGCCACTCTGGCTGGGCATGGCCTCCGCCGACCACCCCCTGGAACCCCCGGAGCACCTCCAGAGCCACCCCCCACTCCTCCAGACTCACCCCGGGGAAGGGACACTCTGGCTGGGCATGGCCCCCACCGAGCACCCCCTGGAGCCCCTGGAGCCCCCGGAGCACCTCCAGGGCCACCCCCCACTCCTCCAGACTCACCCCGGGGAAGGGACACTCTGGCTGGGCATGGCCTCCGCCGAGCACCCCCTGGAGCCCCCGGAGCACCCCCAGAGCCACCCCCCACTCTCCTCCAGACTCACCCCGGGGAAGGGACACTCTGGCTGGGCATGGCCTCCGCCGACCACCCCCTGGAACCCCTGGAGCCCCCGGAGCACCTCCAGAGCCACCCCCCACTCTCCCCAGACTCTGCCCGGGGAAGGGACACTCTGGCCGGGCATGGCCTCCGCCGAGCACCCCCTGGAACCCCCGGAGGCCCTCCAGGGCCACCCCCCACTGTCCCCAGACTCACCCGGGGGAAGGGCCACTCTGGCTGGGCATGGTCTCCACCAAGCAGCCCCTGGAGCCCCCGGAGCACCTCCAGAGCCACCCCCCACTCTCCCCAGACTCTGCCCGGGGAAGGGCCACTCTGGCTGGGCATGGCCTCCACCGAGCACCCCCTGGAACCCCTGGAACCCCTGGAACCCCCGGAGGCCCTCCAGAGCCACCCCCCACTCTCCCCAGACTCACCCCGGGGAAGGGCCACTCTGGCTGGGCATGGTCTCCACCAAGCACCCCCTGGAGCCCCCGGAGCACCCCCAGAGCCACCCCCCACTCTCCCCAGACTCACCCCGGGGAAGGGACACTCTGGCTGGGCATGGTCTCCACCAAGCACCCCCTGGAGCCCCCGGAGCACCTCCAGAGCCACCCCCCACTCCTCCAGACTCACCCCGGGGAAGGGACACTCTGGCTGGGCATGGCCTCCGCCGAGCACCCCCTGGAGCCCCTGGAGCCCCCGGAGCACCTCCAGGGCCACCCCCCACTCCTCCAGACTCACCCCGGGGAAGGGCCACTCTGGCTGGGCATGGCCTCCGCCGACCACCCCCTGGAACCCCTGGAGCCCCCGGAGCACCTCCAGAGCCACCCCCCACTCCTCCAGACTCTGCCCGGGGAAGGGCCACTCTGGCTGGGCATGGCCTCCACTGAGCACCCCCTGGAGCCCCCGGAGCACCTCCAGAGCCACCCCCCACTCCTCCAGACTCACCCCGGGGAAGGGACACTCTGGCTGGGCATGGCCCCCACCGAGCACCCCCTGGAGCCCCTGGAGCCCCCGGAGCACCTCCAGGGCCACCCCCCACTCCTCCAGACTCACCCCGGGGAAGGGACACTCTGGCTGGGCATGGTCTCCACCAAGCACCCCCTGGAGCCCCCGGAGCACCCCCAGAGCCACCCCCCACTCTCCCCAGACTCACCCCGGGGAAGGGACACTCTGGCTGGGCATGGCCTCCGCCGACCACCCCCTGGAGCCCCCGGAGCACCCCCAGAGCCACCCCCCACTCACCCCAGACTCACCCCGGGGAAGGGACACTCTGGCTGGGCATGGCCTCCACCAAGCACCCCCTGGAGCCCCTGGAACCCCCGGAGGCCCTCCAGAGCCACCCCCCACTCTCCCCAGACTCACCCCGGGGGAGGGCCACTCTGGCTGGGCATGGTCTCCACCAAGCACCCCCTGGAGCCCCCGGAGCACCTCCAGAGCCACCCCCCACTCCTCCAGACTCACCCCGGGGAAGGGACACTCTGGCTGGGCATGGCCTCCACCAAGCACCCCCTGGAGCCCCTGGAACCCCCGGAGGCCCTCCAGAGCCACCCCCCACTCTCCCCAGACTCACCCCGGGGGAGGGCCACTCTGGCTGGGCATGGTCTCCACCAAGCACCCCCTGGAGCCCCCGGAGCACCTCCAGAGCCACCCCCCACTCCTCCAGACTCACCCCGGGGAAGGGACACTCTGGCTGGGCATGGCCCCCACCGAGCACCCCCTGGAGCCCCTGGAGCCCCCGGAGCACCTCCAGGGCCACCCCCCACTCCTCCAGACTCACCCCGGGGAAGGGACACTCTGGCTGGGCATGGCCTCCGCCGAGCACCCCCTGGAGCCCCCGGAGCACCCCCAGAGCCACCCCCCACTCTCCTCCAGACTCACCCCGGGGAAGGGACACTCTGGCTGGGCATGGCCTCCGCCGACCACCCCCTGGAACCCCTGGAGCCCCCGGAGCACCTCCAGAGCCACCCCCCACTCTCCCCAGACTCTGCCCGGGGAAGGGACACTCTGGCCGGGCATGGCCTCCGCCGAGCACCCCCTGGAACCCCCGGAGGCCCTCCAGGGCCACCCCCCACTGTCCCCAGACTCACCCGGGGGAAGGGCCACTCTGGCTGGGCATGGTCTCCACCAAGCAGCCCCTGGAGCCCCCGGAGCACCTCCAGAGCCACCCCCCACTCTCCCCAGACTCTGCCCGGGGAAGGGCCACTCTGGCTGGGCATGGCCTC
>JAPEHP010000199.1:72500-75000 GCA_026437355.1 Eucyclogobius newberryi | reverse complement strand
CCACAGCCGCAGAATGTAAACAAACCCGCAGTGCGCAGGAGCCTTCGAAGCTGGATAAAACCAGAACGGGGCCCTACGATGGCGGGTCATGTGTGCCCGTCGACCAAGCTCCTTGTCCGGTATACATAGAACCATGTTTTGTACCAATTTCAATCGCCAAAAACGTCGTTTCCAAAAACCGCCCTCCCCTCCCTTGCAGCGTTACCGTTTTGCACTTTCCGCCTGAGAGCAGCGTCAAAAAGTTCGCCTGAGCAGCGTGATTTAGCCCGGGACTCCCGGGCTGAACGCTTATTTCCGTCGGCCGAAAAACGACTAAGTATTTTCGGGTATAGTGTACTATTGCCGAAAAACGACAGAGTCTTTTCGGGTATAGTGTACTATTTCGGTTTTTGCACTAAGTCCCTCAGGGGTATAGTGTACTATACTATGATGGTCAGATCACCTCCAGGCCCCAGGGGAGTGCTTTTCTGGGGTCAAACAGTGCACTGATGATGGGGGATTATTTCATTTTGCTCATTTTGGTGTTTTTTCACATTTTAACCCATTTTCACCCCTTTTGCTCACAACTTCGTACTACGGCCCGGAAAAACGACAGAGTCGATGGGTATAGTGTACTATTGCCGAAAAACGACAGAGTCTTTTCGGGTATAGTGTACTATTTCGGTTTTTGCACTAAGTCCCTCAGGGGTATAGTGTACTATACTATGATGGTCAGATCACCTCCAGGCCCCAGGGGAGTGCTTTTCTGGGGTCAAACAGTGCACTGATGATGGGGGATTATTTCATTTTGCTCATTTTGGTGTTTTTTCACATTTTAACCCATTTTCACCCCTTTTGCTCACAACTTCGTACTACGGCCCGGAAAAACGACAGAGTCGATGGGTATAGTGTACTATTGCCGAAAAACGACAGAGTCTTTTCGGGAATAGTGTACTATTTCGGTTTTTACTCTAAGTCCCTCAGGGGCATGGGGTGCTATACTATGATGGTCAGATCACCTCCAGGCCCCAGGGGAGTGCTTTTCTGGGGTCAAACAGTGCACTGATGATGGGGGATTATTTCATTTTGCTCATTTTGGTGTTTTTTCACATTTTAACCCATTTTCACCCCTTTTGCTCACAACTTCGTACTACGGCCCGGAAAAACGACAGAGTCGATGGGTATAGTGTACTATTGCCGAAAAACGACAGAGTCTTTTCGGGAATAGTGTACTATTTCGGTTTTTACTCTAAGTCCCTCAGGGGCATAGGGTGCTATACTCTGATGGTCAGATCACCTCCAGGCCCCAGGGGAGTGCTTTTCAGGGGTCAAACAGTGCACTGATGATGGGGGATTATTTCATTTTGCTCATTTTGGTGTTTTTTCACATTTTAACCCATTTTCACCCCTTTTGCTCACAACTTCGTACTACGGCCCGGAAAAACGACAGAGTCGATGGGTATAGTGTACTATTGCCGAAAAACGACAGAGTCTTTTCGGGAATAGTGTACTATTTCGGTTTTTACTCTAAGTCCCTCAGGGGCATAGGGTGCTATACTCTGATGGTCAGATCACCTCCAGGCCCCAGGGGAGTGCTTTTCAGGGGTCAAACAGTGCACTGATGATGGGGGATTATTTCATTTTGCTCATTTTGGTGTTTTTTTTTTTTTTTTTTTTTTTTTTTTCACATTTTAACCCATTTTAACCCATTTTGCTCACCCCGCACTCTGCCGCATATGAGGCCGGGGAAGGGCCACTCTGGCTGGGCATGGCCTCCGCTGAGCACCCCCTGGAGCCACTGGAGCCCCCGGAGGCCCTCCAGAGCCACCCCCCACTGTCCCCAGACTCACCCGGGGGAAGGGCCACTCTGGCTGGGCATGGTCTCCACCAAGCAGCCCCTGGAGCCCCCGGAGCACCTCCAGAGCCACCCCCCACTCTCCCCAGACTCTGCCCGGGGAAGGGCCACTCTGGCTGGGCATGGCCTCCACCGAGCACCCCCTGGAACCCCTGGAACCCCCGGAGGCCCTCCAGAGCCACCCCCCACTCTCCCCAGACTCACCCCGGGGAAGGGCCACTCTGGCTGGGCATGGTCTCCACCAAGCACCCCCTGGAGCCCCCGGAGCACCCCCAGAGCCACCCCCCACTCTCCCCAGACTCACCCCGGGGAAGGGACACTCTGGCTGGGCATGGTCTCCACCAAGCACCCCCTGGAGCCCCCGGAGCACCTCCAGAGCCACCCCCCACTCCTCCAGACTCACCCCGGGGAAGGGACACTCTGGCTGGGCATGGCCTCCGCCGAGCACCCCCTGGAGCCCCTGGAGCCCCCGGAGCACCTCCAGGGCCACCCCCCACTCCTCCAGACTCACCCCGGGGAAGGGCCACTCTGGCTGGGCATGGCCTCCGCCGACCACCCCCTGGAACCCCTGGAGCCCCCGGAGCACCTCCAGAGCCACCCCCCACTCCTCCAGACTCTGCCCGGGGAAGGGCCACTCTGGCTGGGCATGGCCTCCACTGAGCACCC
>JAPEHP010000199.1:52500-62500 GCA_026437355.1 Eucyclogobius newberryi | reverse complement strand
CCAAGCACCCCCTGGAGCCCCCGGAGCACCCCCAGAGCCACCCCCCACTCTCCCCAGACTCACCCCGGGGAAGGGACACTCTGGCTGGGCATGGTCTCCACCAAGCACCCCCTGGAGCCCCCGGAGCACCTCCAGAGCCACCCCCCACTCCTCCAGACTCACCCCGGGGAAGGGACACTCTGCCTGGGCATGGCCCCCACTGAGCACCCCCTGGAACCCCTGGAGCCCCCGGAGCACCTCCAGAGCCACCCCCCACTCTCCCCAGACTCTGCCCGGGGAAGGGCCACTCTGGCTGGGCATGGTCTCCACCAAGCACCCCCTGGAGCCCCCGGAGCACCCCCAGAGCCACCCCCCACTCTCCCCAGACTCACCCCGGGGAAGGGCCACTCTGGCTGGGCATGGCCTCCGCCGAGCACCCCCTGGAGCCCCCGGAGCACCCCCAGAGCCACCCCCCACTCACCCCAGACTCACCCCGGGGAAGGGACACTCTGGCTGGGCATGGCCTCCACCAAGCACCCCCTGGAGCCCCTGGAACCCCCGGAGGCCCTCCAGAGCCACCCCCCACTCTCCCCAGACTCACCCCGGGGGAGGGCCACTCTGGCTGGGCATGGTCTCCACCAAGCACCCCCTGGAGCCCCCGGAGCACCTCCAGAGCCACCCCCCACTCCTCCAGACTCACCCCGGGGAAGGGACACTCTGGCTGGGCATGGCCCCCACCGAGCACCCCCTGGAGCCCCTGGAGCCCCCGGAGCACCTCCAGGGCCACCCCCCACTCCTCCAGACTCACCCCGGGGAAGGGACACTCTGGCTGGGCATGGTCTCCACCAAGCACCCCCTGGAGCCCCCGGAGCACCCCCAGAGCCACCCCCCACTCTCCCCAGACTCTGCCCGGGGAAGGGACACTCTGGCCGGGCATGGCCTCCGCCGAGCACCCCCTGGAACCCCCGGAGGCCCTCCAGGGCCACCCCCCACTGTCCCCAGACTCACCCGGGGGAAGGGCCACTCTGGCTGGGCATGGTCTCCACCAAGCAGCCCCTGGAGCCCCCGGAGCACCTCCAGAGCCACCCCCCACTCTCCCCAGACTCTGCCCGGGGAAGGGCCACTCTGGCTGGGCATGGCCTCCACCGAGCACCCCCTGGAACCCCTGGAACCCCTGGAACCCCCGGAGGCCCTCCAGAGCCACCCCCCACTCTCCCCAGACTCACCCCGGGGAAGGGCCACTCTGGCTGGGCATGGTCTCCACCAAGCACCCCCTGGAGCCCCCGGAGCACCCCCAGAGCCACCCCCCACTCTCCCCAGACTCACCCCGGGGAAGGGACACTCTGGCTGGGCATGGTCTCCACCAAGCACCCCCTGGAGCCCCCGGAGCACCTCCAGAGCCACCCCCCACTCCTCCAGACTCACCCCGGGGAAGGGACACTCTGGCTGGGCATGGCCTCCGCCGAGCACCCCCTGGAGCCCCTGGAGCCCCCGGAGCACCTCCAGGGCCACCCCCCACTCCTCCAGACTCACCCCGGGGAAGGGCCACTCTGGCTGGGCATGGCCTCCGCCGACCACCCCCTGGAACCCCTGGAGCCCCCGGAGCACCTCCAGAGCCACCCCCCACTCCTCCAGACTCTGCCCGGGGAAGGGCCACTCTGGCTGGGCATGGCCTCCACTGAGCACCCCCTGGAGCCCCCGGAGCACCTCCAGAGCCACCCCCCACTCCTCCAGACTCACCCCGGGGAAGGGACACTCTGGCTGGGCATGGCCCCCACCGAGCACCCCCTGGAGCCCCTGGAGCCCCCGGAGCACCTCCAGGGCCACCCCCCACTCCTCCAGACTCACCCCGGGGAAGGGACACTCTGGCTGGGCATGGTCTCCACCAAGCACCCCCTGGAGCCCCCGGAGCACCCCCAGAGCCACCCCCCACTCTCCCCAGACTCACCCCGGGGAAGGGCCACTCTGGCTGGGCATGGCCTCCGCCGACCACCCCCTGGAGCCCCCGGAGCACCCCCAGAGCCACCCCCCACTCACCCCAGACTCACCCCGGGGAAGGGACACTCTGGCTGGGCATGGCCTCCACCAAGCACCCCCTGGAGCCCCTGGAACCCCCGGAGGCCCTCCAGAGCCACCCCCCACTCTCCCCAGACTCACCCCGGGGGAGGGCCACTCTGGCTGGGCATGGTCTCCACCAAGCACCCCCTGGAGCCCCCGGAGCACCTCCAGAGCCACCCCCCACTCCTCCAGACTCACCCCGGGGAAGGGACACTCTGGCTGGGCATGGCCTCCACCAAGCACCCCCTGGAGCCCCTGGAACCCCCGGAGGCCCTCCAGAGCCACCCCCCACTCTCCCCAGACTCACCCCGGGGGAGGGCCACTCTGGCTGGGCATGGTCTCCACCAAGCACCCCCTGGAGCCCCCGGAGCACCTCCAGAGCCACCCCCCACTCCTCCAGACTCACCCCGGGGAAGGGACACTCTGGCTGGGCATGGCCCCCACCGAGCACCCCCTGGAGCCCCTGGAGCCCCCGGAGCACCTCCAGGGCCACCCCCCACTCCTCCAGACTCACCCCGGGGAAGGGACACTCTGGCTGGGCATGGCCTCCGCCGAGCACCCCCTGGAGCCCCCGGAGCACCCCCAGAGCCACCCCCCACTCTCCTCCAGACTCACCCCGGGGAAGGGACACTCTGGCTGGGCATGGCCTCCGCCGACCACCCCCTGGAACCCCTGGAGCCCCCGGAGCACCTCCAGAGCCACCCCCCACTCTCCCCAGACTCTGCCCGGGGAAGGGACACTCTGGCCGGGCATGGCCTCCGCCGAGCACCCCCTGGAACCCCCGGAGGCCCTCCAGGGCCACCCCCCACTGTCCCCAGACTCACCCGGGGGAAGGGCCACTCTGGCTGGGCATGGTCTCCACCAAGCAGCCCCTGGAGCCCCCGGAGCACCTCCAGAGCCACCCCCCACTCTCCCCAGACTCTGCCCGGGGAAGGGCCACTCTGGCTGGGCATGGCCTCCACCGAGCACCCCCTGGAACCCCTGGAACCCCTGGAACCCCCGGAGGCCCTCCAGAGCCACCCCCCACTCTCCCCAGACTCACCCCGGGGAAGGGCCACTCTGGCTGGGCATGGTCTCCACCAAGCACCCCCTGGAGCCCCCGGAGCACCCCCAGAGCCACCCCCCACTCTCCCCAGACTCACCCCGGGGAAGGGACACTCTGGCTGGGCATGGTCTCCACCAAGCACCCCCTGGAGCCCCCGGAGCACCTCCAGAGCCACCCCCCACTCCTCCAGACTCACCCCGGGGAAGGGACACTCTGGCTGGGCATGGCCTCCGCCGAGCACCCCCTGGAGCCCCTGGAGCCCCCGGAGCACCTCCAGGGCCACCCCCCACTCCTCCAGACTCACCCCGGGGAAGGGACACTCTGGCTGGGCATGGCCTCCGCCGAGCACCCCCTGGAGCCCCCGGAGCACCCCCAGAGCCACCCCCCACTCTCCCCAGACTCACCCCGGGGAAGGGCCACTCTGGCTGGGCATGGCCTCCGCCGACCACCCCCTGGAACCCCTGGAGCCCCCGGAGCACCTCCAGAGCCACCCCCCACTCTCCCCAGACTCTGCCCGGGGAAGGGACACTCTGGCCGGGCATGGCCTCCGCCGAGCACCCCCTGGAACCCCCGGAGGCCCTCCAGGGCCACCCCCCACTGTCCCCAGACTCACCCGGGGGAAGGGCCACTCTGGCTGGGCATGGTCTCCACCAAGCAGCCCCTGGAGCCCCCGGAGCACCTCCAGAGCCACCCCCCACTCTCCCCAGACTCTGCCCGGGGAAGGGCCACTCTGGCTGGGCATGGCCTCCACCGAGCACCCCCTGGAACCCCTGGAACCCCTGGAACCCCCGGAGGCCCTCCAGAGCCACCCCCCACTCTCCCCAGACTCACCCCGGGGAAGGGCCACTCTGGCTGGGCATGGTCTCCACCAAGCACCCCCTGGAGCCCCCGGAGCACCCCCAGAGCCACCCCCCACTCTCCCCAGACTCACCCCGGGGAAGGGACACTCTGGCTGGGCATGGTCTCCACCAAGCACCCCCTGGAGCCCCCGGAGCACCTCCAGAGCCACCCCCCACTCCTCCAGACTCACCCCGGGGAAGGGACACTCTGGCTGGGCATGGCCTCCGCCGAGCACCCCCTGGAGCCCCTGGAGCCCCCGGAGCACCTCCAGGGCCACCCCCCACTCCTCCAGACTCACCCCGGGGAAGGGACACTCTGGCTGGGCATGGCCTCCGCCGAGCACCCCCTGGAGCCCCCGGAGCACCCCCAGAGCCACCCCCCACTCTCCCCAGACTCACCCCGGGGAAGGGCCACTCTGGCTGGGCATGGCCTCCACCAAGCACCCCCTGGAGCCCCTGGAACCCCCGGAGGCCCTCCAGAGCCACCCCCCACTCTCCCCAGACTCACCCCGGGGAAGGGCCACTCTGGCTGGGCATGGCCTCCGCCGACCACCCCCTGGAACCCCTGGAGCCCCCGGAGCACCTCCAGAGCCACCCCCCACTCCTCCAGACTCTGCCCGGGGAAGGGCCACTCTGGCTGGGCATGGCCTCCACTGAGCACCCCCTGGAGCCCCCGGAGCACCTCCAGGGCCACCCCCCACTCCTCCAGACTCACCCCGGGGAAGGGCCACTCTGGCTGGGCATGGCCTCCGCCGACCACCCCCTGGAACCCCTGGAGCCCCCGGAGCACCTCCAGAGCCACCCCCCACTCCTCCAGACTCTGCCCGGGGAAGGGCCACTCTGGCTGGGCATGGCCTCCACTGAGCACCCCCTGGAGCCCCCGGAGCACCTCCAGAGCCACCCCCCACTCCTCCAGACTCACCCCGGGGAAGGGACACTCTGGCTGGGCATGGCCCCCACCGAGCACCCCCTGGAGCCCCTGGAGCCCCCGGAGCACCTCCAGGGCCACCCCCCACTCCTCCAGACTCACCCCGGGGAAGGGACACTCTGGCTGGGCATGGTCTCCACCAAGCACCCCCTGGAGCCCCCGGAGCACCCCCAGAGCCACCCCCCACTCTCCCCAGACTCACCCCGGGGAAGGGACACTCTGGCTGGGCATGGCCTCCGCCGACCACCCCCTGGAGCCCCCGGAGCACCCCCAGAGCCACCCCCCACTCACCCCAGACTCACCCCGGGGAAGGGACACTCTGGCTGGGCATGGCCTCCACCAAGCACCCCCTGGAGCCCCTGGAACCCCCGGAGGCCCTCCAGAGCCACCCCCCACTCTCCCCAGACTCACCCCGGGGGAGGGCCACTCTGGCTGGGCATGGTCTCCACCAAGCACCCCCTGGAGCCCCCGGAGCACCTCCAGAGCCACCCCCCACTCCTCCAGACTCACCCCGGGGAAGGGACACTCTGGCTGGGCATGGCCTCCACCAAGCACCCCCTGGAGCCCCTGGAACCCCCGGAGGCCCTCCAGAGCCACCCCCCACTCTCCCCAGACTCACCCCGGGGGAGGGCCACTCTGGCTGGGCATGGTCTCCACCAAGCACCCCCTGGAGCCCCCGGAGCACCTCCAGAGCCACCCCCCACTCCTCCAGACTCACCCCGGGGAAGGGACACTCTGGCTGGGCATGGCCCCCACCGAGCACCCCCTGGAGCCCCTGGAGCCCCCGGAGCACCTCCAGGGCCACCCCCCACTCCTCCAGACTCACCCCGGGGAAGGGACACTCTGGCTGGGCATGGCCTCCGCCGAGCACCCCCTGGAGCCCCCGGAGCACCCCCAGAGCCACCCCCCACTCTCCTCCAGACTCACCCCGGGGAAGGGACACTCTGGCTGGGCATGGCCTCCGCCGACCACCCCCTGGAACCCCTGGAGCCCCCGGAGCACCTCCAGAGCCACCCCCCACTCTCCCCAGACTCTGCCCGGGGAAGGGACACTCTGGCCGGGCATGGCCTCCGCCGAGCACCCCCTGGAACCCCCGGAGGCCCTCCAGGGCCACCCCCCACTGTCCCCAGACTCACCCGGGGGAAGGGCCACTCTGGCTGGGCATGGTCTCCACCAAGCAGCCCCTGGAGCCCCCGGAGCACCTCCAGAGCCACCCCCCACTCTCCCCAGACTCTGCCCGGGGAAGGGCCACTCTGGCTGGGCATGGCCTCCACCGAGCACCCCCTGGAACCCCTGGAACCCCTGGAACCCCCGGAGGCCCTCCAGAGCCACCCCCCACTCTCCCCAGACTCACCCCGGGGAAGGGCCACTCTGGCTGGGCATGGTCTCCACCAAGCACCCCCTGGAGCCCCCGGAGCACCCCCAGAGCCACCCCCCACTCTCCCCAGACTCACCCCGGGGAAGGGACACTCTGGCTGGGCATGGTCTCCACCAAGCACCCCCTGGAGCCCCCGGAGCACCTCCAGAGCCACCCCCCACTCCTCCAGACTCACCCCGGGGAAGGGACACTCTGGCTGGGCATGGCCTCCGCCGAGCACCCCCTGGAGCCCCTGGAGCCCCCGGAGCACCTCCAGGGCCACCCCCCACTCCTCCAGACTCACCCCGGGGAAGGGCCACTCTGGCTGGGCATGGCCTCCGCCGACCACCCCCTGGAACCCCTGGAGCCCCCGGAGCACCTCCAGAGCCACCCCCCACTCCTCCAGACTCTGCCCGGGGAAGGGCCACTCTGGCTGGGCATGGCCTCCACTGAGCACCCCCTGGAGCCCCCGGAGCACCTCCAGAGCCACCCCCCACTCCTCCAGACTCACCCCGGGGAAGGGACACTCTGGCTGGGCATGGCCCCCACCGAGCACCCCCTGGAGCCCCTGGAGCCCCCGGAGCACCTCCAGGGCCACCCCCCACTCCTCCAGACTCACCCCGGGGAAGGGACACTCTGGCTGGGCATGGTCTCCACCAAGCACCCCCTGGAGCCCCCGGAGCACCCCCAGAGCCACCCCCCACTCTCCCCAGACTCACCCCGGGGAAGGGACACTCTGGCTGGGCATGGCCTCCGCCGACCACCCCCTGGAGCCCCCGGAGCACCCCCAGAGCCACCCCCCACTCACCCCAGACTCACCCCGGGGAAGGGACACTCTGGCTGGGCATGGCCTCCACCAAGCACCCCCTGGAGCCCCTGGAACCCCCGGAGGCCCTCCAGAGCCACCCCCCACTCTCCCCAGACTCACCCCGGGGGAGGGCCACTCTGGCTGGGCATGGTCTCCACCAAGCACCCCCTGGAGCCCCCGGAGCACCTCCAGAGCCACCCCCCACTCCTCCAGACTCACCCCGGGGAAGGGACACTCTGGCTGGGCATGGCCTCCACCAAGCACCCCCTGGAGCCCCTGGAACCCCCGGAGGCCCTCCAGAGCCACCCCCCACTCTCCCCAGACTCACCCCGGGGGAGGGCCACTCTGGCTGGGCATGGTCTCCACCAAGCACCCCCTGGAGCCCCCGGAGCACCTCCAGAGCCACCCCCCACTCCTCCAGACTCACCCCGGGGAAGGGACACTCTGGCTGGGCATGGCCCCCACCGAGCACCCCCTGGAGCCCCTGGAGCCCCCGGAGCACCTCCAGGGCCACCCCCCACTCCTCCAGACTCACCCCGGGGAAGGGACACTCTGGCTGGGCATGGCCTCCGCCGAGCACCCCCTGGAGCCCCCGGAGCACCCCCAGAGCCACCCCCCACTCTCCTCCAGACTCACCCCGGGGAAGGGACACTCTGGCTGGGCATGGCCTCCGCCGACCACCCCCTGGAACCCCTGGAGCCCCCGGAGCACCTCCAGAGCCACCCCCCACTCTCCCCAGACTCTGCCCGGGGAAGGGACACTCTGGCCGGGCATGGCCTCCGCCGAGCACCCCCTGGAACCCCCGGAGGCCCTCCAGGGCCACCCCCCACTGTCCCCAGACTCACCCGGGGGAAGGGCCACTCTGGCTGGGCATGGTCTCCACCAAGCAGCCCCTGGAGCCCCCGGAGCACCTCCAGAGCCACCCCCCACTCTCCCCAGACTCTGCCCGGGGAAGGGCCACTCTGGCTGGGCATGGCCTCCACCGAGCACCCCCTGGAACCCCTGGAACCCCTGGAACCCCCGGAGGCCCTCCAGAGCCACCCCCCACTCTCCCCAGACTCACCCCGGGGAAGGGCCACTCTGGCTGGGCATGGTCTCCACCAAGCACCCCCTGGAGCCCCCGGAGCACCCCCAGAGCCACCCCCCACTCTCCCCAGACTCACCCCGGGGAAGGGACACTCTGGCTGGGCATGGTCTCCACCAAGCACCCCCTGGAGCCCCCGGAGCACCTCCAGAGCCACCCCCCACTCCTCCAGACTCACCCCGGGGAAGGGACACTCTGGCTGGGCATGGCCTCCGCCGAGCACCCCCTGGAGCCCCTGGAGCCCCCGGAGCACCTCCAGGGCCACCCCCCACTCCTCCAGACTCACCCCGGGGAAGGGACACTCTGGCTGGGCATGGCCTCCGCCGAGCACCCCCTGGAGCCCCCGGAGCACCCCCAGAGCCACCCCCCACTCTCCCCAGACTCACCCCGGGGAAGGGCCACTCTGGCTGGGCATGGCCTCCGCCGACCACCCCCTGGAACCCCTGGAGCCCCCGGAGCACCTCCAGAGCCACCCCCCACTCTCCCCAGACTCTGCCCGGGGAAGGGACACTCTGGCCGGGCATGGCCTCCGCCGAGCACCCCCTGGAACCCCCGGAGGCCCTCCAGGGCCACCCCCCACTGTCCCCAGACTCACCCGGGGGAAGGGCCACTCTGGCTGGGCATGGTCTCCACCAAGCAGCCCCTGGAGCCCCCGGAGCACCTCCAGAGCCACCCCCCACTCTCCCCAGACTCTGCCCGGGGAAGGGCCACTCTGGCTGGGCATGGCCTCCACCGAGCACCCCCTGGAACCCCTGGAACCCCTGGAACCCCCGGAGGCCCTCCAGAGCCACCCCCCACTCTCCCCAGACTCACCCCGGGGAAGGGCCACTCTGGCTGGGCATGGTCTCCACCAAGCACCCCCTGGAGCCCCCGGAGCACCCCCAGAGCCACCCCCCACTCTCCCCAGACTCACCCCGGGGAAGGGACACTCTGGCTGGGCATGGTCTCCACCAAGCACCCCCTGGAGCCCCCGGAGCACCTCCAGAGCCACCCCCCACTCCTCCAGACTCACCCCGGGGAAGGGACACTCTGGCTGGGCATGGCCTCCGCCGAGCACCCCCTGGAGCCCCTGGAGCCCCCGGAGCACCTCCAGGGCCACCCCCCACTCCTCCAGACTCACCCCGGGGAAGGGACACTCTGGCTGGGCATGGCCTCCGCCGAGCACCCCCTGGAGCCCCCGGAGCACCCCCAGAGCCACCCCCCACTCTCCCCAGACTCACCCCGGGGAAGGGCCACTCTGGCTGGGCATGGCCTCCACCAAGCACCCCCTGGAGCCCCTGGAACCCCCGGAGGCCCTCCAGAGCCACCCCCCACTCTCCCCAGACTCACCCCGGGGAAGGGCCACTCTGGCTGGGCATGGCCTCCGCCGACCACCCCCTGGAACCCCTGGAGCCCCCGGAGCACCTCCAGAGCCACCCCCCACTCCTCCAGACTCTGCCCGGGGAAGGGCCACTCTGGCTGGGCATGGCCTCCACTGAGCACCCCCTGGAGCCCCCGGAGCACCTCCAGGGCCACCCCCCACTCCTCCAGACTCACCCCGGGGAAGGGCCACTCTGGCTGGGCATGGCCTCCGCCGACCACCCCCTGGAACCCCTGGAGCCCCCGGAGCACCTCCAGAGCCACCCCCCACTCCTCCAGACTCTGCCCGGGGAAGGGCCACTCTGGCTGGGCATGGCCTCCACTGAGCACCCCCTGGAGCCCCCGGAGCACCTCCAGAGCCACCCCCCACTCCTCCAGACTCACCCCGGGGAAGGGACACTCTGGCTGGGCATGGCCCCCACCGAGCACCCCCTGGAGCCCCTGGAGCCCCCGGAGCACCTCCAGGGCCACCCCCCACTCCTCCAGACTCACCCCGGGGAAGGGACACTCTGGCTGGGCATGGTCTCCACCAAGCACCCCCTG
>JAPEHP010000199.1:40000-42500 GCA_026437355.1 Eucyclogobius newberryi | reverse complement strand
TGGGAGAGCACCTGGGTGAGACGGGGCGTCTCGGCCTCGCTTCCAACGTGTCCGGCGTGAGGTGAGCCGGAGCAAACCACAGCCGCAGAATGTAAACAAACCCGCAGTGCGCAGGAGCCTTCGAAGCTGGATAAAACCAGAACGGGGCCCTACGATGGCGGGTCATGTGTGCCCGTCGACCAAGCTCCTTGTCCGGTATACATAGAACCATGTTTTGTACCAATTTCAATCGCCAAAAACGTCGTTTCCAAAAACCGCCCTCCCCTCCCTTGCAGCGTTACCGTTTTGCACTTTCCGCCTGAGAGCAGCGTCAAAAAGTTCGCCTGAGCAGCGTGATTTAGCCCGGGACTCCCGGGCTGAACGCTTATTTCCGTCGGCCGAAAAACGACTAAGTATTTTCGGGTATAGTGTACTATTGCCGAAAAACGACAGAGTCTTTTCGGGTATAGTGTACTATTTCGGTTTTTGCACTAAGTCCCTCAGGGGTATAGTGTACTATACTATGATGGTCAGATCACCTCCAGGCCCCAGGGGAGTGCTTTTCTGGGGTCAAACAGTGCACTGATGATGGGGGATTATTTCATTTTGCTCATTTTGGTGTTTTTTCACATTTTAACCCATTTTCACCCCTTTTGCTCACAACTTCGTACTACGGCCCGGAAAAACGACAGAGTCGATGGGTATAGTGTACTATTGCCGAAAAACGACAGAGTCTTTTCGGGTATAGTGTACTATTTCGGTTTTTGCACTAAGTCCCTCAGGGGTATAGTGTACTATACTATGATGGTCAGATCACCTCCAGGCCCCAGGGGAGTGCTTTTCTGGGGTCAAACAGTGCACTGATGATGGGGGATTATTTCATTTTGCTCATTTTGGTGTTTTTTCACATTTTAACCCATTTTCACCCCTTTTGCTCACAACTTCGTACTACGGCCCGGAAAAACGACAGAGTCGATGGGTATAGTGTACTATTGCCGAAAAACGACAGAGTCTTTTCGGGAATAGTGTACTATTTCGGTTTTTACTCTAAGTCCCTCAGGGGCATGGGGTGCTATACTATGATGGTCAGATCACCTCCAGGCCCCAGGGGAGTGCTTTTCTGGGGTCAAACAGTGCACTGATGATGGGGGATTATTTCATTTTGCTCATTTTGGTGTTTTTTCACATTTTAACCCATTTTCACCCCTTTTGCTCACAACTTCGTACTACGGCCCGGAAAAACGACAGAGTCGATGGGTATAGTGTACTATTGCCGAAAAACGACAGAGTCTTTTCGGGAATAGTGTACTATTTCGGTTTTTACTCTAAGTCCCTCAGGGGCATAGGGTGCTATACTCTGATGGTCAGATCACCTCCAGGCCCCAGGGGAGTGCTTTTCAGGGGTCAAACAGTGCACTGATGATGGGGGATTATTTCATTTTGCTCATTTTGGTGTTTTTTCACATTTTAACCCATTTTCACCCCTTTTGCTCACAACTTCGTACTACGGCCCGGAAAAACGACAGAGTCGATGGGTATAGTGTACTATTGCCGAAAAACGACAGAGTCTTTTCGGGAATAGTGTACTATTTCGGTTTTTACTCTAAGTCCCTCAGGGGCATAGGGTGCTATACTCTGATGGTCAGATCACCTCCAGGCCCCAGGGGAGTGCTTTTCAGGGGTCAAACAGTGCACTGATGATGGGGGATTATTTCATTTTGCTCATTTTGGTGTTTTTTTTTTTTTTTTTTTTTTTTTTTTCACATTTTAACCCATTTTAACCCATTTTGCTCACCCCGCACTCTGCCGCATATGAGGCCGGGGAAGGGCCACTCTGGCTGGGCATGGCCTCCGCTGAGCACCCCCTGGAGCCACTGGAGCCCCCGGAGGCCCTCCAGAGCCACCCCCCACTGTCCCCAGACTCACCCGGGGGAAGGGCCACTCTGGCTGGGCATGGTCTCCACCAAGCAGCCCCTGGAGCCCCCGGAGCACCTCCAGAGCCACCCCCCACTCTCCCCAGACTCTGCCCGGGGAAGGGCCACTCTGGCTGGGCATGGCCTCCACCGAGCACCCCCTGGAACCCCTGGAACCCCCGGAGGCCCTCCAGAGCCACCCCCCACTCTCCCCAGACTCACCCCGGGGAAGGGCCACTCTGGCTGGGCATGGTCTCCACCAAGCACCCCCTGGAGCCCCCGGAGCACCCCCAGAGCCACCCCCCACTCTCCCCAGACTCACCCCGGGGAAGGGACACTCTGGCTGGGCATGGTCTCCACCAAGCACCCCCTGGAGCCCCCGGAGCACCTCCAGAGCCACCCCCCACTCCTCCAGACTCACCCCGGGGAAGGGACACTCTGGCTGGGCATGGCCTCCGCCGAGCACCCCCTGGAGCCCCTGGAGCCCCCGGAGCACCTCCAGGGCCACCCCCCACTCCTCCAGACTCACCCCGGGGAAGGGCCACTCTGGCTGGGCATGGCCTCCGCCGACCACCCCCTGGAACCCCTGGAGCCCCCGGAGCACCTCC
>JAPEHP010000199.1:7500-20000 GCA_026437355.1 Eucyclogobius newberryi | reverse complement strand
GCTTTTCTGGGGTCAAACAGTGCACTGATGATGGGGGATTATTTCATTTTGCTCATTTTGGTGTTTTTTCACATTTTAACCCATTTTCACCCCTTTTGCTCACAACTTCGTACTACGGCCCGGAAAAACGACAGAGTCGATGGGTATAGTGTACTATTGCCGAAAAACGACAGAGTCTTTTCGGGAATAGTGTACTATTTCGGTTTTTACTCTAAGTCCCTCAGGGGCATAGGGTGCTATACTCTGATGGTCAGATCACCTCCAGGCCCCAGGGGAGTGCTTTTCAGGGGTCAAACAGTGCACTGATGATGGGGGATTATTTCATTTTGCTCATTTTGGTGTTTTTTTTTTTTTTTTTTTTTTTTTTTCACATTTTAACCCATTTTAACCCATTTTGCTCACCCCGCACTCTGCCGCATATGAGGCCGGGGAAGGGCCACTCTGGCTGGGCATGGCCTCCGCTGAGCACCCCCTGGAGCCACTGGAGCCCCCGGAGGCCCTCCAGAGCCACCCCCCACTGTCCCCAGACTCACCCGGGGGAAGGGCCACTCTGGCTGGGCATGGTCTCCACCAAGCAGCCCCTGGAGCCCCCGGAGCACCTCCAGAGCCACCCCCCACTCTCCCCAGACTCTGCCCGGGGAAGGGCCACTCTGGCTGGGCATGGCCTCCACCGAGCACCCCCTGGAACCCCTGGAACCCCCGGAGGCCCTCCAGAGCCACCCCCCACTCTCCCCAGACTCACCCCGGGGAAGGGCCACTCTGGCTGGGCATGGTCTCCACCAAGCACCCCCTGGAGCCCCCGGAGCACCCCCAGAGCCACCCCCCACTCTCCCCAGACTCACCCCGGGGAAGGGACACTCTGGCTGGGCATGGTCTCCACCAAGCACCCCCTGGAGCCCCCGGAGCACCTCCAGAGCCACCCCCCACTCCTCCAGACTCACCCCGGGGAAGGGACACTCTGCCTGGGCATGGCCCCCACTGAGCACCCCCTGGAACCCCTGGAGCCCCCGGAGCACCTCCAGAGCCACCCCCCACTCTCCCCAGACTCTGCCCGGGGAAGGGCCACTCTGGCTGGGCATGGTCTCCACCAAGCACCCCCTGGAGCCCCCGGAGCACCCCCAGAGCCACCCCCCACTCTCCCCAGACTCACCCCGGGGAAGGGCCACTCTGGCTGGGCATGGCCTCCGCCGAGCACCCCCTGGAGCCCCCGGAGCACCCCCAGAGCCACCCCCCACTCACCCCAGACTCACCCCGGGGAAGGGACACTCTGGCTGGGCATGGCCTCCACCAAGCACCCCCTGGAGCCCCTGGAACCCCCGGAGGCCCTCCAGAGCCACCCCCCACTCTCCCCAGACTCACCCCGGGGGAGGGCCACTCTGGCTGGGCATGGTCTCCACCAAGCACCCCCTGGAGCCCCCGGAGCACCTCCAGAGCCACCCCCCACTCCTCCAGACTCACCCCGGGGAAGGGACACTCTGGCTGGGCATGGCCCCCACCGAGCACCCCCTGGAGCCCCTGGAGCCCCCGGAGCACCTCCAGGGCCACCCCCCACTCCTCCAGACTCACCCCGGGGAAGGGACACTCTGGCTGGGCATGGTCTCCACCAAGCACCCCCTGGAGCCCCCGGAGCACCCCCAGAGCCACCCCCCACTCTCCCCAGACTCTGCCCGGGGAAGGGACACTCTGGCCGGGCATGGCCTCCGCCGAGCACCCCCTGGAACCCCCGGAGGCCCTCCAGGGCCACCCCCCACTGTCCCCAGACTCACCCGGGGGAAGGGCCACTCTGGCTGGGCATGGTCTCCACCAAGCAGCCCCTGGAGCCCCCGGAGCACCTCCAGAGCCACCCCCCACTCTCCCCAGACTCTGCCCGGGGAAGGGCCACTCTGGCTGGGCATGGCCTCCACCGAGCACCCCCTGGAACCCCTGGAACCCCTGGAACCCCCGGAGGCCCTCCAGAGCCACCCCCCACTCTCCCCAGACTCACCCCGGGGAAGGGCCACTCTGGCTGGGCATGGTCTCCACCAAGCACCCCCTGGAGCCCCCGGAGCACCCCCAGAGCCACCCCCCACTCTCCCCAGACTCACCCCGGGGAAGGGACACTCTGGCTGGGCATGGTCTCCACCAAGCACCCCCTGGAGCCCCCGGAGCACCTCCAGAGCCACCCCCCACTCCTCCAGACTCACCCCGGGGAAGGGACACTCTGGCTGGGCATGGCCTCCGCCGAGCACCCCCTGGAGCCCCTGGAGCCCCCGGAGCACCTCCAGGGCCACCCCCCACTCCTCCAGACTCACCCCGGGGAAGGGCCACTCTGGCTGGGCATGGCCTCCGCCGACCACCCCCTGGAACCCCTGGAGCCCCCGGAGCACCTCCAGAGCCACCCCCCACTCCTCCAGACTCTGCCCGGGGAAGGGCCACTCTGGCTGGGCATGGCCTCCACTGAGCACCCCCTGGAGCCCCCGGAGCACCTCCAGAGCCACCCCCCACTCCTCCAGACTCACCCCGGGGAAGGGACACTCTGGCTGGGCATGGCCCCCACCGAGCACCCCCTGGAGCCCCTGGAGCCCCCGGAGCACCTCCAGGGCCACCCCCCACTCCTCCAGACTCACCCCGGGGAAGGGACACTCTGGCTGGGCATGGTCTCCACCAAGCACCCCCTGGAGCCCCCGGAGCACCCCCAGAGCCACCCCCCACTCTCCCCAGACTCACCCCGGGGAAGGGCCACTCTGGCTGGGCATGGCCTCCGCCGACCACCCCCTGGAGCCCCCGGAGCACCCCCAGAGCCACCCCCCACTCACCCCAG
Source organism: Eucyclogobius newberryi (assembly GCA_026437355.1). Classification (NCBI taxonomy): domain Eukaryota; kingdom Metazoa; phylum Chordata; class Actinopteri; order Gobiiformes; family Gobiidae; genus Eucyclogobius; species Eucyclogobius newberryi. Next base: position 17,200 of record JAPEHP010000199.1, on the reverse strand, counting down.
ACTCACCCCGGGGAAGGGACACTCTGGCTGGGCATGGCCTCCACCAAGCACCCCCTGGAGCCCCTGGAACCCCCGGAGGCCCTCCAGAGCCACCCCCCACTCTCCCCAGACTCACCCCGGGGGAGGGCCACTCTGGCTGGGCATGGTCTCCACCAAGCACCCCCTGGAGCCCCCGGAGCACCTCCAGAGCCACCCCCCACTCCTCCAGACTCACCCCGGGGAAGGGACACTCTGGCTGGGCATGGCCTCCACCAAGCACCCCCTGGAGCCCCTGGAACCCCCGGAGGCCCTCCAGAGCCACCCCCCACTCTCCCCAGACTCACCCCGGGGGAGGGCCACTCTGGCTGGGCATGGTCTCCACCAAGCACCCCCTGGAGCCCCCGGAGCACCTCCAGAGCCACCCCCCACTCCTCCAGACTCACCCCGGGGAAGGGACACTCTGGCTGGGCATGGCCCCCACCGAGCACCCCCTGGAGCCCCTGGAGCCCCCGGAGCACCTCCAGGGCCACCCCCCACTCCTCCAGACTCACCCCGGGGAAGGGACACTCTGGCTGGGCATGGCCTCCGCCGAGCACCCCCTGGAGCCCCCGGAGCACCCCCAGAGCCACCCCCCACTCTCCTCCAGACTCACCCCGGGGAAGGGACACTCTGGCTGGGCATGGCCTCCGCCGACCACCCCCTGGAACCCCTGGAGCCCCCGGAGCACCTCCAGAGCCACCCCCCACTCTCCCCAGACTCTGCCCGGGGAAGGGACACTCTGGCCGGGCATGGCCTCCGCCGAGCACCCCCTGGAACCCCCGGAGGCCCTCCAGGGCCACCCCCCACTGTCCCCAGACTCACCCGGGGGAAGGGCCACTCTGGCTGGGCATGGTCTCCACCAAGCAGCCCCTGGAGCCCCCGGAGCACCTCCAGAGCCACCCCCCACTCTCCCCAGACTCTGCCCGGGGAAGGGCCACTCTGGCTGGGCATGGCCTCCACCGAGCACCCCCTGGAACCCCTGGAACCCCTGGAACCCCCGGAGGCCCTCCAGAGCCACCCCCCACTCTCCCCAGACTCACCCCGGGGAAGGGCCACTCTGGCTGGGCATGGTCTCCACCAAGCACCCCCTGGAGCCCCCGGAGCACCCCCAGAGCCACCCCCCACTCTCCCCAGACTCACCCCGGGGAAGGGACACTCTGGCTGGGCATGGTCTCCACCAAGCACCCCCTGGAGCCCCCGGAGCACCTCCAGAGCCACCCCCCACTCCTCCAGACTCACCCCGGGGAAGGGACACTCTGGCTGGGCATGGCCTCCGCCGAGCACCCCCTGGAGCCCCTGGAGCCCCCGGAGCACCTCCAGGGCCACCCCCCACTCCTCCAGACTCACCCCGGGGAAGGGACACTCTGGCTGGGCATGGCCTCCGCCGAGCACCCCCTGGAGCCCCCGGAGCACCCCCAGAGCCACCCCCCACTCTCCCCAGACTCACCCCGGGGAAGGGCCACTCTGGCTGGGCATGGCCTCCGCCGACCACCCCCTGGAACCCCTGGAGCCCCCGGAGCACCTCCAGAGCCACCCCCCACTCTCCCCAGACTCTGCCCGGGGAAGGGACACTCTGGCCGGGCATGGCCTCCGCCGAGCACCCCCTGGAACCCCCGGAGGCCCTCCAGGGCCACCCCCCACTGTCCCCAGACTCACCCGGGGGAAGGGCCACTCTGGCTGGGCATGGTCTCCACCAAGCAGCCCCTGGAGCCCCCGGAGCACCTCCAGAGCCACCCCCCACTCTCCCCAGACTCTGCCCGGGGAAGGGCCACTCTGGCTGGGCATGGCCTCCACCGAGCACCCCCTGGAACCCCTGGAACCCCTGGAACCCCCGGAGGCCCTCCAGAGCCACCCCCCACTCTCCCCAGACTCACCCCGGGGAAGGGCCACTCTGGCTGGGCATGGTCTCCACCAAGCACCCCCTGGAGCCCCCGGAGCACCCCCAGAGCCACCCCCCACTCTCCCCAGACTCACCCCGGGGAAGGGACACTCTGGCTGGGCATGGTCTCCACCAAGCACCCCCTGGAGCCCCCGGAGCACCTCCAGAGCCACCCCCCACTCCTCCAGACTCACCCCGGGGAAGGGACACTCTGGCTGGGCATGGCCTCCGCCGAGCACCCCCTGGAGCCCCTGGAGCCCCCGGAGCACCTCCAGGGCCACCCCCCACTCCTCCAGACTCACCCCGGGGAAGGGACACTCTGGCTGGGCATGGCCTCCGCCGAGCACCCCCTGGAGCCCCCGGAGCACCCCCAGAGCCACCCCCCACTCTCCCCAGACTCACCCCGGGGAAGGGCCACTCTGGCTGGGCATGGCCTCCACCAAGCACCCCCTGGAGCCCCTGGAACCCCCGGAGGCCCTCCAGAGCCACCCCCCACTCTCCCCAGACTCACCCCGGGGAAGGGCCACTCTGGCTGGGCATGGCCTCCGCCGACCACCCCCTGGAACCCCTGGAGCCCCCGGAGCACCTCCAGAGCCACCCCCCACTCCTCCAGACTCTGCCCGGGGAAGGGCCACTCTGGCTGGGCATGGCCTCCACTGAGCACCCCCTGGAGCCCCCGGAGCACCTCCAGGGCCACCCCCCACTCCTCCAGACTCACCCCGGGGAAGGGCCACTCTGGCTGGGCATGGCCTCCGCCGACCACCCCCTGGAACCCCTGGAGCCCCCGGAGCACCTCCAGAGCCACCCCCCACTCCTCCAGACTCTGCCCGGGGAAGGGCCACTCTGGCTGGGCATGGCCTCCACTGAGCACCCCCTGGAGCCCCCGGAGCACCTCCAGAGCCACCCCCCACTCCTCCAGACTCACCCCGGGGAAGGGACACTCTGGCTGGGCATGGCCCCCACCGAGCACCCCCTGGAGCCCCTGGAGCCCCCGGAGCACCTCCAGGGCCACCCCCCACTCCTCCAGACTCACCCCGGGGAAGGGACACTCTGGCTGGGCATGGTCTCCACCAAGCACCCCCTGGAGCCCCCGGAGCACCCCCAGAGCCACCCCCCACTCTCCCCAGACTCACCCCGGGGAAGGGACACTCTGGCTGGGCATGGCCTCCGCCGACCACCCCCTGGAGCCCCCGGAGCACCCCCAGAGCCACCCCCCACTCACCCCAGACTCACCCCGGGGAAGGGACACTCTGGCTGGGCATGGCCTCCACCAAGCACCCCCTGGAGCCCCTGGAACCCCCGGAGGCCCTCCAGAGCCACCCCCCACTCTCCCCAGACTCACCCCGGGGGAGGGCCACTCTGGCTGGGCATGGTCTCCACCAAGCACCCCCTGGAGCCCCCGGAGCACCTCCAGAGCCACCCCCCACTCCTCCAGACTCACCCCGGGGAAGGGACACTCTGGCTGGGCATGGCCTCCACCAAGCACCCCCTGGAGCCCCTGGAACCCCCGGAGGCCCTCCAGAGCCACCCCCCACTCTCCCCAGACTCACCCCGGGGGAGGGCCACTCTGGCTGGGCATGGTCTCCACCAAGCACCCCCTGGAGCCCCCGGAGCACCTCCAGAGCCACCCCCCACTCCTCCAGACTCACCCCGGGGAAGGGACACTCTGGCTGGGCATGGCCCCCACCGAGCACCCCCTGGAGCCCCTGGAGCCCCCGGAGCACCTCCAGGGCCACCCCCCACTCCTCCAGACTCACCCCGGGGAAGGGACACTCTGGCTGGGCATGGCCTCCGCCGAGCACCCCCTGGAGCCCCCGGAGCACCCCCAGAGCCACCCCCCACTCTCCTCCAGACTCACCCCGGGGAAGGGACACTCTGGCTGGGCATGGCCTCCGCCGACCACCCCCTGGAACCCCTGGAGCCCCCGGAGCACCTCCAGAGCCACCCCCCACTCTCCCCAGACTCTGCCCGGGGAAGGGACACTCTGGCCGGGCATGGCCTCCGCCGAGCACCCCCTGGAACCCCCGGAGGCCCTCCAGGGCCACCCCCCACTGTCCCCAGACTCACCCGGGGGAAGGGCCACTCTGGCTGGGCATGGTCTCCACCAAGCAGCCCCTGGAGCCCCCGGAGCACCTCCAGAGCCACCCCCCACTCTCCCCAGACTCTGCCCGGGGAAGGGCCACTCTGGCTGGGCATGGCCTCCACCGAGCACCCCCTGGAACCCCTGGAACCCCTGGAACCCCCGGAGGCCCTCCAGAGCCACCCCCCACTCTCCCCAGACTCACCCCGGGGAAGGGCCACTCTGGCTGGGCATGGTCTCCACCAAGCACCCCCTGGAGCCCCCGGAGCACCCCCAGAGCCACCCCCCACTCTCCCCAGACTCACCCCGGGGAAGGGACACTCTGGCTGGGCATGGTCTCCACCAAGCACCCCCTGGAGCCCCCGGAGCACCTCCAGAGCCACCCCCCACTCCTCCAGACTCACCCCGGGGAAGGGACACTCTGGCTGGGCATGGCCTCCGCCGAGCACCCCCTGGAGCCCCTGGAGCCCCCGGAGCACCTCCAGGGCCACCCCCCACTCCTCCAGACTCACCCCGGGGAAGGGCCACTCTGGCTGGGCATGGCCTCCGCCGACCACCCCCTGGAACCCCTGGAGCCCCCGGAGCACCTCCAGAGCCACCCCCCACTCCTCCAGACTCTGCCCGGGGAAGGGCCACTCTGGCTGGGCATGGCCTCCACTGAGCACCCCCTGGAGCCCCCGGAGCACCTCCAGAGCCACCCCCCACTCCTCCAGACTCACCCCGGGGAAGGGACACTCTGGCTGGGCATGGCCCCCACCGAGCACCCCCTGGAGCCCCTGGAGCCCCCGGAGCACCTCCAGGGCCACCCCCCACTCCTCCAGACTCACCCCGGGGAAGGGACACTCTGGCTGGGCATGGTCTCCACCAAGCACCCCCTGGAGCCCCCGGAGCACCCCCAGAGCCACCCCCCACTCTCCCCAGACTCACCCCGGGGAAGGGACACTCTGGCTGGGCATGGCCTCCGCCGACCACCCCCTGGAGCCCCCGGAGCACCCCCAGAGCCACCCCCCACTCACCCCAGACTCACCCCGGGGAAGGGACACTCTGGCTGGGCATGGCCTCCACCAAGCACCCCCTGGAGCCCCTGGAACCCCCGGAGGCCCTCCAGAGCCACCCCCCACTCTCCCCAGACTCACCCCGGGGGAGGGCCACTCTGGCTGGGCATGGTCTCCACCAAGCACCCCCTGGAGCCCCCGGAGCACCTCCAGAGCCACCCCCCACTCCTCCAGACTCACCCCGGGGAAGGGACACTCTGGCTGGGCATGGCCTCCACCAAGCACCCCCTGGAGCCCCTGGAACCCCCGGAGGCCCTCCAGAGCCACCCCCCACTCTCCCCAGACTCACCCCGGGGGAGGGCCACTCTGGCTGGGCATGGTCTCCACCAAGCACCCCCTGGAGCCCCCGGAGCACCTCCAGAGCCACCCCCCACTCCTCCAGACTCACCCCGGGGAAGGGACACTCTGGCTGGGCATGGCCCCCACCGAGCACCCCCTGGAGCCCCTGGAGCCCCCGGAGCACCTCCAGGGCCACCCCCCACTCCTCCAGACTCACCCCGGGGAAGGGACACTCTGGCTGGGCATGGCCTCCGCCGAGCACCCCCTGGAGCCCCCGGAGCACCCCCAGAGCCACCCCCCACTCTCCTCCAGACTCACCCCGGGGAAGGGACACTCTGGCTGGGCATGGCCTCCGCCGACCACCCCCTGGAACCCCTGGAGCCCCCGGAGCACCTCCAGAGCCACCCCCCACTCTCCCCAGACTCTGCCCGGGGAAGGGACACTCTGGCCGGGCATGGCCTCCGCCGAGCACCCCCTGGAACCCCCGGAGGCCCTCCAGGGCCACCCCCCACTGTCCCCAGACTCACCCGGGGGAAGGGCCACTCTGGCTGGGCATGGTCTCCACCAAGCAGCCCCTGGAGCCCCCGGAGCACCTCCAGAGCCACCCCCCACTCTCCCCAGACTCTGCCCGGGGAAGGGCCACTCTGGCTGGGCATGGCCTCCACCGAGCACCCCCTGGAACCCCTGGAACCCCTGGAACCCCCGGAGGCCCTCCAGAGCCACCCCCCACTCTCCCCAGACTCACCCCGGGGAAGGGCCACTCTGGCTGGGCATGGTCTCCACCAAGCACCCCCTGGAGCCCCCGGAGCACCCCCAGAGCCACCCCCCACTCTCCCCAGACTCACCCCGGGGAAGGGACACTCTGGCTGGGCATGGTCTCCACCAAGCACCCCCTGGAGCCCCCGGAGCACCTCCAGAGCCACCCCCCACTCCTCCAGACTCACCCCGGGGAAGGGACACTCTGGCTGGGCATGGCCTCCGCCGAGCACCCCCTGGAGCCCCTGGAGCCCCCGGAGCACCTCCAGGGCCACCCCCCACTCCTCCAGACTCACCCCGGGGAAGGGACACTCTGGCTGGGCATGGCCTCCGCCGAGCACCCCCTGGAGCCCCCGGAGCACCCCCAGAGCCACCCCCCACTCTCCCCAGACTCACCCCGGGGAAGGGCCACTCTGGCTGGGCATGGCCTCCGCCGACCACCCCCTGGAACCCCTGGAGCCCCCGGAGCACCTCCAGAGCCACCCCCCACTCTCCCCAGACTCTGCCCGGGGAAGGGACACTCTGGCCGGGCATGGCCTCCGCCGAGCACCCCCTGGAACCCCCGGAGGCCCTCCAGGGCCACCCCCCACTGTCCCCAGACTCACCCGGGGGAAGGGCCACTCTGGCTGGGCATGGTCTCCACCAAGCAGCCCCTGGAGCCCCCGGAGCACCTCCAGAGCCACCCCCCACTCTCCCCAGACTCTGCCCGGGGAAGGGCCACTCTGGCTGGGCATGGCCTCCACCGAGCACCCCCTGGAACCCCTGGAACCCCTGGAACCCCCGGAGGCCCTCCAGAGCCACCCCCCACTCTCCCCAGACTCACCCCGGGGAAGGGCCACTCTGGCTGGGCATGGTCTCCACCAAGCACCCCCTGGAGCCCCCGGAGCACCCCCAGAGCCACCCCCCACTCTCCCCAGACTCACCCCGGGGAAGGGACACTCTGGCTGGGCATGGTCTCCACCAAGCACCCCCTGGAGCCCCCGGAGCACCTCCAGAGCCACCCCCCACTCCTCCAGACTCACCCCGGGGAAGGGACACTCTGGCTGGGCATGGCCTCCGCCGAGCACCCCCTGGAGCCCCTGGAGCCCCCGGAGCACCTCCAGGGCCACCCCCCACTCCTCCAGACTCACCCCGGGGAAGGGACACTCTGGCTGGGCATGGCCTCCGCCGAGCACCCCCTGGAGCCCCCGGAGCACCCCCAGAGCCACCCCCCACTCTCCCCAGACTCACCCCGGGGAAGGGCCACTCTGGCTGGGCATGGCCTCCACCAAGCACCCCCTGGAGCCCCTGGAACCCCCGGAGGCCCTCCAGAGCCACCCCCCACTCTCCCCAGACTCACCCCGGGGAAGGGCCACTCTGGCTGGGCATGGCCTCCGCCGACCACCCCCTGGAACCCCTGGAGCCCCCGGAGCACCTCCAGAGCCACCCCCCACTCCTCCAGACTCTGCCCGGGGAAGGGCCACTCTGGCTGGGCATGGCCTCCACTGAGCACCCCCTGGAGCCCCCGGAGCACCTCCAGGGCCACCCCCCACTCCTCCAGACTCACCCCGGGGAAGGGCCACTCTGGCTGGGCATGGCCTCCGCCGACCACCCCCTGGAACCCCTGGAGCCCCCGGAGCACCTCCAGAGCCACCCCCCACTCCTCCAGACTCTGCCCGGGGAAGGGCCACTCTGGCTGGGCATGGCCTCCACTGAGCACCCCCTGGAGCCCCCGGAGCACCTCCAGAGCCACCCCCCACTCCTCCAGACTCACCCCGGGGAAGGGACACTCTGGCTGGGCATGGCCCCCACCGAGCACCCCCTGGAGCCCCTGGAGCCCCCGGAGCACCTCCAGGGCCACCCCCCACTCCTCCAGACTCACCCCGGGGAAGGGACACTCTGGCTGGGCATGGTCTCCACCAAGCACCCCCTGGAGCCCCCGGAGCACCCCCAGAGCCACCCCCCACTCTCCCCAGACTCACCCCGGGGAAGGGACACTCTGGCTGGGCATGGCCTCCGCCGACCACCCCCTGGAGCCCCCGGAGCACCCCCAGAGCCACCCCCCACTCACCCCAGACTCACCCCGGGGAAGGGACACTCTGGCTGGGCATGGCCTCCACCAAGCACCCCCTGGAGCCCCTGGAACCCCCGGAGGCCCTCCAGAGCCACCCCCCACTCTCCCCAGACTCACCCCGGGGGAGGGCCACTCTGGCTGGGCATGGTCTCCACCAAGCACCCCCTGGAGCCCCCGGAGCACCTCCAGAGCCACCCCCCACTCCTCCAGACTCACCCCGGGGAAGGGACACTCTGGCTGGGCATGGCCTCCACCAAGCACCCCCTGGAGCCCCTGGAACCCCCGGAGGCCCTCCAGAGCCACCCCCCACTCTCCCCAGACTCACCCCGGGGGAGGGCCACTCTGGCTGGGCATGGTCTCCACCAAGCACCCCCTGGAGCCCCCGGAGCACCTCCAGAGCCACCCCCCACTCCTCCAGACTCACCCCGGGGAAGGGACACTCTGGCTGGGCATGGCCCCCACCGAGCACCCCCTGGAGCCCCTGGAGCCCCCGGAGCACCTCCAGGGCCACCCCCCACTCCTCCAGACTCACCCCGGGGAAGGGACACTCTGGCTGGGCATGGCCTCCGCCGAGCACCCCCTGGAGCCCCCGGAGCACCCCCAGAGCCACCCCCCACTCTCCTCCAGACTCACCCCGGGGAAGGGACACTCTGGCTGGGCATGGCCTCCGCCGACCACCCCCTGGAACCCCTGGAGCCCCCGGAGCACCTCCAGAGCCACCCCCCACTCTCCCCAGACTCTGCCCGGGGAAGGGACACTCTGGCCGGGCATGGCCTCCGCCGAGCACCCCCTGGAACCCCCGGAGGCCCTCCAGGGCCACCCCCCACTGTCCCCAGACTCACCCGGGGGAAGGGCCACTCTGGCTGGGCATGGTCTCCACCAAGCAGCCCCTGGAGCCCCCGGAGCACCTCCAGAGCCACCCCCCACTCTCCCCAGACTCTGCCCGGGGAAGGGCCACTCTGGCTGGGCATGGCCTCCACCGAGCACCCCCTGGAACCCCTGGAACCCCTGGAACCCCCGGAGGCCCTCCAGAGCCACCCCCCACTCTCCCCAGACTCACCCCGGGGAAGGGCCACTCTGGCTGGGCATGGTCTCCACCAAGCACCCCCTGGAGCCCCCGGAGCACCCCCAGAGCCACCCCCCACTCTCCCCAGACTCACCCCGGGGAAGGGACACTCTGGCTGGGCATGGTCTCCACCAAGCACCCCCTGGAGCCCCCGGAGCACCTCCAGAGCCACCCCCCACTCCTCCAGACTCACCCCGGGGAAGGGACACTCTGGCTGGGCATGGCCTCCGCCGAGCACCCCCTGGAGCCCCTGGAGCCCCCGGAGCACCTCCAGGGCCACCCCCCACTCCTCCAGACTCACCCCGGGGAAGGGACACTCTGGCTGGGCATGGCCTCCGCCGAGCACCCCCTGGAGCCCCCGGAGCACCCCCAGAGCCACCCCCCACTCTCCCCAGACTCACCCCGGGGAAGGGCCACTCTGGCTGGGCATGGCCTCCACCAAGCACCCCCTGGAGCCCCTGGAACCCCCGGAGGCCCTCCAGAGCCACCCCCCACTCTCCCCAGACTCACCCCG
>JAPEHP010000198.1:85000-102723 GCA_026437355.1 Eucyclogobius newberryi | reverse complement strand
ACGTTGATTTCAGAATCTGTGATTTATTAATCTTTGGATTACGTCATTTCTTGAACGTTTAAAGGGGACGTATGACGCATAATCATCTGTAATGAGCTTCACAAGGGTTTTTACCCATCACTCGTTTCCTCAAAGTTGTATTTCAATATTGTGGGTTAATTATGTGTGGAGTCAATCATTAAAATGCTTTTGGCGATGCACTGTATCACAGTATTGTGTGTATCACAGTATTGTGTGTATCACAGTATTGTGTGTATCACAGTATTGTGTATATCACAGTATTGTGTGTATCACAGTATTGTGTGTATCACAGTATTGTGTGTATCACAGTATTGTGTGTATCACAGTATTGTGTGTATCACAGTATTGTGTATATCACAGTATTGTGTGTATCACAGTATTGTGTGTATCACAGTATTGTGTGTATCACAGTATTGTGTGTATCACAGTATTGTGTGTATCACAGTATTGTGTACTATCACAGTATTGTGTGTATCACAGTATTGTGTATATCACAGTATTGTGTGTATCACAGTATTGTGTAGTATCACAGTATTGTGTGTATCACAGTATTGTGTGTATCACAGTATTGTGTGTATCACAGTATTGTGTGTATCACAGTATTGTGTGTATCACAGTATTGTGTGTATCACAGTATTGTGTATATCACAGTATTGTGTGTATCACAGTATTGTGTGTATCACAGTATTGTGTATATCACAGTATTGTGTGTATCACAGTATTGTGTATATCACAGTATTGTGTATATCACAGTATTGTGTGTATCACAGTATTGTGTGTATCACAGTATTGTGTATATCACAGTATTGTGTGTATCACAGTATTGTGTGTATCACAGTATTGTGTATATCACAGTATTGTGTGTATCACAGTATTGTGTGTATCACAGTATTGTGTGTATCACAGTATTGTGTGTATCACAGTATTGTGTGTATCACAGTATTGTGTATATCACAGTATTGTGTATATCACAGTATTGTGTATATCACAGTATTGTGTATATCACAGTATTGTGTGTATCACAGTATTGTGTATATCACAGTATTGTGTGTATCACAGTATTGTGTGTATCACAGTATTGTGTATATCACAGTATTGTGTGTATCACAGTATTGTGTGTATCACAGTATTGTGTATATCACAGTATTGTGTATATCACAGTATTGTGTATATCACAGTATTGTGTGTATCACAGTATTGTGTATATCACAGTATTGTGTGTATCACAGTATTGTGTGTATCACAGTATTGTGTGTATCACAGTATTGTGTGTATCACAGTATTGTGTGTATCACAGTATTGTGTATATCACAGTATTGTGTGTATCACAGTATTGTGTATATCACAGTATTGTGTGTATCACAGTATTGTGTGTATCACAGTATTGTGTGTATCACAGTATTGTGTATATCACAGTATTGTGTGTATCACAGTATTGTGTGTATCACAGTATTGTGTGTATCACAGTATTGTGTGTATCACAGTATTGTGTATATCACAGTATTGTGTGTATCACAGTATTGTGTATATCACAGTATTGTGTGTATCACAGTATTGTGTATATCACAGTATTGTGTATATCACAGTATTGTGTATATCACAGTATTGTGTATATCACAGTATTGTGTGTATCACAGTATTGTGTATATCACAGTATTGTGTGTATCACAGTATTGTGTGTATCACAGTATTGTGTATATCACAGTATTGTGTGTATCACAGTATTGTGTGTATCACAGTATTGTGTGTATCACAGTATTGTGTGTATCACAGTATTGTGTGTATCACAGTATTGTGTATATCACAGTATTGTGTATATCACAGTATTGTGTATATCACAGTATTGTGTATATCACAGTATTGTGTGTATCACAGTATTGTGTATATCACAGTATTGTGTGTATCACAGTATTGTGTGTATCACAGTATTGTGTATATCACAGTATTGTGTGTATCACAGTATTGTGTGTATCACAGTATTGTGTATATCACAGTATTGTGTATATCACAGTATTGTGTATATCACAGTATTGTGTGTATCACAGTATTGTGTATATCACAGTATTGTGTGTATCACAGTATTGTGTGTATCACAGTATTGTGTGTATCACAGTATTGTGTGTATCACAGTATTGTGTGTATCACAGTATTGTGTATATCACAGTATTGTGTGTATCACAGTATTGTGTATATCACAGTATTGTGTGTATCACAGTATTGTGTATATCACAGTATTGTGTGTATCACAGTATTGTGTATATCACAGTATTGTGTATATCACAGTATTGTGTGTATCACAGTATTGTGTGTATCACAGTATTGTGTGTATCACAGTATTGTGTGTATCACAGTATTGTGTGTATCACAGTATTGTGTATATCACAGTATTGTGTATATCATAGTATTGTGTATATCATAGTATTGTGTAGTTTTGTTCTAAAATACATTGAAACTCATCAACTCGGAACAATTTCATCATTATTTTCTTTAAACTTCTGCTTGAACTCACATCAGAAGTAAATATATTTGCAGTAGCAGTGGTTGTATTCGTAGTAATGTTTGCTATAATATATATATATTAGTAACATAAATTTACTAAACTAACTAAACAGCCTCAATATTAACGGAACAAAACTCTCCAAATCTCCACATTCGCTTCGCTCGAAGCTTCGGAGCAACTTTAACAAACCCAGAAGCTTCTTTAACCTTGAGACGTCCCCTCTGTGGCAGAGGCGGAGCTCGCTTTCTCTTCTTCTGTTAAATGTTGGAGCGTTTGATAGTTTGAGGTCTATAGCTGCCGCCGCCCGGGAATTAATGTCATTCGTATGCCCCGCGGAAATGACTTTTGAAATGCATATAATCTAAAACATGCAAATGAGCCTGACTTTGTGCTCCCTGTTTAATATGAATTATCATTTTCTGAATACCTATTATTACTGCCTACATTTCTCCAATTATATTGTTCTTTTTTTCTGTTACTTTTGCACGAGGGACACAGGCGCGTGCACGTGGAGGGGCGTGCACGTGGAGGGGCGTGCACGTGGAGGAGGGGCGTGCACGTGGAGGGGCGTGCACGTGGAGGAGGGGCGTGCACGTGGAGGAGGGGCGTGCACGTAGAGGAGGGGCGTGCACGTGGAGGGGCGTGCACGTGGAGGAGGGGCGTGCACGTGGAGGAGGGGCGTGCACGTGGAGGAGGGGCGTGCACGTGGAGGAGGGGCGTGCACGTGGAGGAGGGGCGTGCACGTGGAGGGGCGTGCACGTGGAGGAGGGGCGTGCACGTGGAGGAGGGGCGTGCACGTGGAGGGGCGTGCACGTGGAGGAGGGGCGTGCACGTGGAGGAGGGGCGTGCACGTGGAGGGGCGTGCACGTGGAGGAGGGGCGTGCACGTGGAGGAGGGGCGTGCACGTGGGGGTGTGCACGAGGGGTGTGCACGTGAGCGCTGTGTTTTAATGAGTAGTAATAATGATGCTAATGATGCAGCCCCTCGCTCCGGCCCGGGCCCCCCTCACTCTGGGCCCCCCTCACTCTGGGCCCCCCTCACTCCGGGCGGGCCCCCCTCGCTCCGGGCCCCCCTCGCTCCGGGCCCCCCTCACTCCGGGCCCCCCTCGCTCCGGGCCCCCCTCGCTCCGGGCCCCCCTCACTCCGGGCCCCCCTCACTCCGGGCCCCCCTCACTCCGGGCCCCCCTCACTCCGGGCCCCCCTCACTCCGGGCCCCCCTCGCTCCGGCCCCGGCCCCTCTTTGTACCGCGGCCCGGCCTTTGTTTTATGTGTTTGTAGATTTGGTCCAGCGCGAGGCTCAGACGGAGGGTCAGGGCCCAAACTGAGTCACAAAAAGCTTGAATTCCAGGTTAATATATATATAACCTGGAATATATAATATTCAGACGGTTTGAGTTTGAACTGCGTCAAACGTGAGACGTAACGATACTTCTGGAGTATTTCAGCTTAAACACCTGAACGCAGAATATTCAGAATATTTATTCCACAGTTTTCATCAATATCACTTAAAACTCACATGATACAATTATAATGAGCTGTGTTTGTCACCGACACTAGATACTTATTGTTCAAGTAAATGGATTATGTGCATTTTATTGATCAAAATAAAACATTTGTGAATTAATAAAAAGAAAGAGAAATGAGAAAAATAAATACAAAAAAAAAAAAAAAAAAAAAAAAACTACAATTAAACTTCAAATTAAGACCAGGACTTTGTGTCTTTTAAAATTTTAAATCACTTCATTTTTGTCCAATTTAGCGTTTAAATAAGAGCGATGTGTTTGTTCAGGAGGAAAAGCAAAGAACATGAAGCGTCTGATCAAGAACAAGTCAAAAATCATAATTTTTTATTTTTTTAATCCCAAAACACGTGTTTTTCATCCAAACGTCATTAAGCGGCTAAAATATTAATGTGTTATAAAAGTGAACGCTGGCTCCGCCTCTTCTGAACATCTGCTTGTCCTTGTTATATTTTTGGTATAATTTTTTATTCTTTTTCCTAAATTGAACGAAATGCCTCTTTTTTTCAAATGAATTGCTCTCCTAATTTATTTATACTGCTCCATAAATTATTCTATTAATATTAGCCCGCTCGGACTGACTCTTCACTTCTGCTGCTGCTCAGCCACATTAATTAGCGCGTGTCACTTTAACAAAAAAAATTCTTTCCACGATGAATTATAAAAGAGACATTAATATAATGTCTTAGAAATGATTAATATTTTAGTTGAGAGACAAAAAGTTACATAGTTATGGATGAAAGTTATTGAACTGAGGATTTTTGATTTGTTTCCTTGTTTTAATTAATTTCTAATGTTTTTTTTTTTGTTTCTTTTTTCAGGCAAAATTGTTGCTTAAAAACAGAAAACGCAGGAAAAAACGAGTCAAATAAATGAAAAGTATAAACATTCTGAATTGATGTCATTTGGACTCATTCTTCTTCTTTTTTGCAGTGTGTGGATATCGTTTTGTATTTTTTGGGCTTAATTACCACGGTAACGGCCGCCGTGCAGTTCAAAAGTATCAGAATTCAATTAATATATTAATATGTGGAAGTGGACTCCATCATTTTCTCGCCTTGATTCCGTTTAAAGTCCAAGCCTGTGTTTTTCACCGCGACTTTTTCAATTTCATTTGATTAAACTCGGCTCTGATCCAATCTGTTAATTAACGAGGAAATGCAAAGACTTGAAAGCTCGATGTGTAAAATTAAAACGTCCACTTTGATCATTTTGAATTCATATTTTTCAGTGTTTTATGGCGACCTGGCTGGTATTACTGCGGCAGGTATATCGCTGCAGCTCATCTGCTTTGTAATGCGAATTTTCGATCGTAAATGAAATAATTTGACTGTTGGGCAAAGAAAACTTTCCCCATTTTCACGCCTTAAAACCCCAAATTGTGCCAGTTTAAGTTGGGACTTAATTATGTCGAATGGAAAATAGGGCAGTGTCTTTTTCTCACTGTTTCGATGTAAAAGAAGTGATAAAAGTCCATTCAACTTAAACACGTCGCACTCTTTCAGTTTATTCACACAAACATGACGACTTCACTCACGTCTGCCCCAGGGCGACTGTGGCTATAGCAGCCGCACAGTGTTGACTTCAAATGCAACATAAAGTCAGGAATTTAAAGATTATGGAGGAGAAAAGAGAGATTTACCACATTATCCATTGTATTTAGTTGTATTTGATTTAATGTTTTAATTTTATTTAATTCTATTTAATTTATTTAACCAGGTAAGAACCCATTGAGATCGAGACCTCTTTTTTAAGGGTGACCTGGAAAAACTACCACTACCACTACCACTACCACTACTACTACTACTACTACTACTACTTGAACTTTAATAAGTACAAGGCCCAAACAGGATCTAAAAGGATTTGAACCACATCATCTACAGATAAATATATATCAACTTTAATCCTCTTGCTTTGTTGTCATTTCCTTTAGGCCGCAGTTATTTTATGACTTGGTTTACGGATCCGCCGCACTTAGATGATTTCTACAATAGAAATAAAATAAACGATTATCAATTTTTTTCAACAAAGTTCCGCCGTCAACGCAAAAAAGCTTTAAATGAAATATAAATAGCGGTATTAAGTCAAAAGATAAGAGTGCGTGAAGCAATTTTCGTCAAAATCCTGCGTGAGTTTGTGACGGGGCGGGGCCGTCCCTGGGCGCGGCCCCGGGAGGAGGAGCATGAGAAGACGCGCACGCGTTTCCGTGACTGTGGCGCGCAGCGCCAACTCTTTATATCGCAAATACACATTTTAAACCCGTTTACATTTTCTCCAGCGTGTTTTGCCGTGACAAAGACTGAACACATCTAAGCTTCAGTTTTACCAATGCAAAACATACAGTAAATCTACTGTTACACGCTCCTGCACGCTCCTGCACGCTCCTGCACGCTCCTGCACGCTCCTGCACGCTCCTGCACGCTCCTGCACGCTCCTGCACGCTCCTGCACGCTCCTGCACGCCACGTCCCCAAACCCTTCATGACCTGATGCTTCACTCGAGCCGTTCGGACCGTTCAAACACAACTTGCAGCTTTTTTTTTCTGTTTTACCGACATCTTTTCATCCATTTACTTCCTGCTTGGCTCTCCCCTGGCCCCACCCCCCTCGTGCTTTGCCCCGCCCCCTCATTCATGTTGAAGGTCGTTCTCATAAAGAGCCTCGGAGGACGCAGCTGTTAATTGCTCAGGTCCGCGCTCTGCTCTCAATACAGCGCCATTTTCTCCAGCGCTCTCCCTCCTCCTCCTCGCTCCCTCTTGTTTCTAACCCCACGGTAAAAGCTAAACGCCGGGCCCCGGGCCCCGGACCCTTTGTGTGCCCTCTGGTAAACGTGCAAGAGTGGAAAAGTTTGTGTAAAGTGGCCTCATCGTGGGCCGTTTGTCTTTTGTCATTTTCATCCAGAGCAAGAAAACAATATGAGCAGCGACAGCAAGATTCATTTACTTCAACGTTATGAAACTGATACTGATACTGATACTGATACTGATACTGATACTGATACTGATACTGATACTGATACTGATACTGATACTGATACTGAGTCTTTACCGATCGGGTCGATGCTGCTCATGATGTGACTTGAAGTGAGTTTGCAGTTTGTGAGTTTCACTGCAACAAAACGCTTTTCTGATTCTGATTTAGAGCCGTTTTAGGTCATTTTTTAACAACTAAACACGATCATCATTTCGATGCCAAGTATCGGCATCGAAACAGAAAAAGCGCATCCCAAACCACAAGCACAAAACCACTTTTACTACATAAACGTCATGTTTGTCTTGGTTTAGCAGATGTTGGTTTCATCCTTGTTTTAACCCAGTTTAGTCCAGTTTGTTGGTTTTCGGTCAGATTTATTGCCTCTAAAAGCATTTGACCCATTCTCCATCTTCTCAGGAGCAGTGTCCACCTCAGCGTTCTGTCCATTCAGATCAGGGACACTCACAGACACAGGGAGAACATGCAAACTCCACACAAAAGGCCTAAAACAAACCCACTCCTCCAGGTTTGACTTCACCTTTTCCCACGAGAATCAAACCCGACAGAAGCTGAAAGTCGAGCTCTTCCATATGCGCCCGACGCTCACCTCTTCTTTTTACCTCTTTAGGAATGTCGGCGGCAGGATTTGCTCCGCAGAGATAAATGGGGTGTGCATGAAGCCTGCTCCCTGTACAAATATTTGTGCTGTGTGCGATACGGCGGTGCAGTGTGTGCGAGCGGCTGTGCAGTGTGTGCGAGCGGCTGTGCAGTGTGTGCGAGCGGCTGTGCAGTGTGTGCGAGCGGCTGTGTCTGTCTGGGCCTGGTTTGCGGCTGGTGTATCGCTCCGACAGGGAGGCAGGGGCGGCCCTGTATACTTGCCCCGGTCAGTGCAGATCTCATCGGTGGGGAATGCGCGCTCTGTTTACCCACGGCCCTCCGCGCTGCAGCACCTGAGCGGCCGCCTAATCTTTACGCGCTCTGTAAACACGGACTTTGTCTTCAGAGAGCTCCGACACAACGGTTCACTTATGGAGGAGAGCGGAGGATTGTGGGTAATGCGCGGAGGGCGGCGGGAAGTGCTCGGGGTGATGCATTGTGGAGCGTCTCCTCGTGCGGTTGTGTTTGTCGTCCAGCGTTAAGACAAAAGCGTTACACGTCCAGTTAACGAGCGTCTGGGGCGTGGCACGTGAGACGCTGTGAAGAAGACGTGTCTTTCACGTGTTGAGAGACATGTGGACTTAGCCTTGTCTCGAGTCTTAGGATTTATGACATAGTTGTTTTAATTCATCGCTGAAGTTTACTTTTTCTTTTTGAGGATTTCAAACAGAAAACAACGTTAAACTTATTTACTCTTTTAACTTGCATTTATTCATTTTTAATTCCTAAAAATAAGTACTTTGACACATAAGTTTCCTTGAGCAGGAGGAAAAAGTACGAGGAAAAAAACAGTTTGGTCCAATAAGTTATAAACTGGAGCGATTGTGTTTTGGGAAATGAGATTTTATCATTATCATTATATTATAACATCAAACTGAACATTTGATTATACGAGTTTTTACGAGTTTTGAGGATGACACAGATATTTAAACACAATAAAGACTTTTCTAATCATTGTTAAAAAACATTTGCTGCAAAAAGAACTCTCGAAAAGCTGTTTTAAAATGAGCCTTAACATTAAATCAATACTTTCTGTAGCGCATAAAAGTAACGTTAGCGCTAACATGAGCCCGTTAGCTCGACGCGCTCTGACGCGGTCGAGCAGACAAAGCGTTCGCAGCAGATTTTGGCAAACGTCTCCAGGAGCCGCGGCGTCTGGATAATAGCACTCACCTGTTAGCGCTGGAGCCAAGCCAGACCAGCAGCATGCACGCCGTTAGCATTAACTTCTTCCGTTAGCCAACTTGTTAGCGGCGCTGGACGGCCGCCAGAGTACCTGACGACGTAGCCTGGAGCTGTGCTGTTAGCGAGTATCAATGATATGATATAAAGACGACTGAAGCTTTTGTCTGTCGAGGTTCAAGGCCAAAACTCCCGTTCAGGAAAAGGAAAGTACTTTAGACGCAGGAACGGATTCTTTTGTTAGCTTAATCGCGCGCTTAGGGCCATGTTTTTAGTGTTAGCATTACGTTTGCCCCAGGAGATCATGGACAATGAAGAAGGAGAGAATAAACTAGGTTAAGTTGCTGATCATTTTAAGTGTTAATCAAAATTAATTAGGCTTCTCAAGTAAAGTTTGGTCAATTTCCTTTTCATGATTAAATGTTCTGTTTTTCAGACGACTTTAAATCCTGAATCAAGTGCAAATGATGTGTTTTACAAAGACTATTCTAAATGAAATAAAAACAAACTAAAGAAACTCAAATGTAAAGCCAAAGTAAGATAAATGTAAATGTTCTGAATCTGACAAAATAAAGGTTGTTTCTAGAGTAAAAAGTGACACAAACGAAGACAAATGAGTCCGCTGCATATTCAAATGACAGTTCATTGTCTTTAAACGTATCGAC
This sequence comes from Eucyclogobius newberryi, assembly GCA_026437355.1. Classification (NCBI taxonomy): domain Eukaryota; kingdom Metazoa; phylum Chordata; class Actinopteri; order Gobiiformes; family Gobiidae; genus Eucyclogobius; species Eucyclogobius newberryi. The sequence goes on along the minus strand of JAPEHP010000198.1, from coordinate 93,207 downwards.
GGCGACCGCACGACGACCGCACGACGACCGCACGACGACCGCACGACGACCGCACGACGACCGCACGACGACCGCACGACGACCGCACGACGACCGCACGACGACCGCACGACGACCGCACGGCGACCGCACGACGACCGCACGACGACCGCACGACGACCGCACGACGACCGACGACCGCACGACGCCCGCACGACGACCGCACGACGACCGACGACCGCACGACGACCGCACGACGACCGCACGACGACCGCACGACGACCGCACGGCGACCGCACGGCGACCGCACGACGACCGCACGACGACCGCACGACGACCGACGACCGCACGACGACCGCACGACGACCGACGACCGCACGACGACCGCACGACGACCGCACGACGACCGCACGACGACCGCACGGCGACCGCACGGCGACCGCACGACGACCGCACGACGACCGCACGACGACCGCACGACGACCGCACGACGACCGCACGACGACCGCACGATGACCGCACGACAACCAACAACCGCACGACGACCGCACGACGACCGCACGACGACCGCACGACGACCGCACGACGACCGCACGGCGACCGCACGGCGACCGCACGGCGACCGCACGACGACCGCACGACGACCGCACGACGACCGACGACCGCACGACGACCGCACGACGACCGCACGACGACCGCACGACGACCGCACGATGACCGCACGACAACCAACAACCGCACGACGACCGCACGACGACCGCACGACGACCGCACGACGACCGCACGACGACCGCACGACGACCGCACGACGACCGACGACCGCACGGCGACCGCACGACGACCGCACTGCGACCGCACGACGATCGCACGGCGACCGCATGACGATCGCACGGCGACCGCACGACGACCGCACGACGACCGACAACCGCACGACGACCGCACGACGACCGCACGACGACCGCACGACGACCGCACGACGACCGCACGACGACCGACGACCGCACGGTGACCGCACGACGATCGCACGACGACCGCACGACAACCGACAACCGCACGACGACCGCACGACGACCGCACGACGACCGCACGACGACCGACAACCGCACGACGACCGCACGACGACCGCACGACGACCGACAACCGCACGACGACCGCACGACGACCGCACGACGACCGACAACCGCACGACGACCGCACGTTGTGTGTTTTTGCCGGTGGATTTGTCCTGTCAGATTCCTGCTGGTCACTGCTCCTCACGGCTCCGAGCTCATCGCCGCTGCCTCCTCCTCTGCACCTCCTCCTCTGCACCTCCTCCTCTGCACCTCCTCCTCTGCGCCTCCTCCTCCGCGCCTCCTCCTCTGCACCTCCTCCTCTGCACCTCCTCCTCTGCACCTCCTCCTCTGCACCTCTGCATGGGTGTGTTTGTGTCCTCGGTGTCGGAGGCGCCGTGTTTACAACAGCTTAGCCGCGATAATGCGTCTTTATCGTCTGGTTGGTCTGGTGGGAATAGACGAGGCGCAGCTCCCCGAGCGCCTGCTTTTCACTTTCCCCGCGCCCTGCATCAGCGGCAGGAACACGGCTGATTAGGGCGAGCAGGGGAGGGCGGGGGAGAGCCAGGGAGGACGGGGTAGAGCCAGGGAAGGCCGGGGAGGGCGAGGGAGGACGGGGGAGGACGGGGGAGGGCGAGGGAGGACGGGGGAGGAAGGGGGAGGACGGGGGAGGACGGGGGAGGGCGAGGGAGGGCGGGGGAGGATGGGGGAGGACGGGGGAGGACGGGGGAGGGCGAGGGAGGACGGGGGAGGACGAGGGAGGACGGGGGAGGGCGAGGGAGGACGGGGGAGGACGAGGGAGGACGGGGGAGGGCGAGGGAGGACGGGGGAGGGTGGGGGAGGTTGTTCCAGTATCTACACTCAATCATCCCGTGTGCTTTCATGTGGTGTTTGACGGATCAGGTCTGCGGTTCGGCTGAAGCTGAAGCACCTTCTTTTGACTCACTTTCATGGACGTTTCAATGCGCGATCGCAAAGGCCGACGAGCGACTCCAAACCACCGCTCCAAACTGTTCAAGACCAAACTGAGGGACAAAAGACTCAAATGTAAAGAATGTGACCTTTGTCTTTTGGAGGAAACTGAACATTTACACAAAAACAATGACATTTTGATCAAATCAGGAAATGCTGTACAGCAGTAATTCAGAGTTTTAATCCGCTCACAAACATGAATTAACCCATAAACCCCCAAATATAACATGATTTTCCACTAAATGAAACAATGAAATACAGTGCATCACATCATAATGTTCATCGTGTTCTAGTTTCCGTTTAGCTTGAACTTTGTAGAACTTATGATTTAGATTATTGCTTTGCCAAATCAAATATTGCAACTTTTCCAGTTTGTTCACACCTGGAACAGTTCAATAAAGTTACTTAAAGGTTGGACTTCAGGTCCTCATGTGTCGCACCTGCACAAAGACTCATTATGTCAGTGTCTTTAGGGAACGTCAGAGCTTGTCCCGGCAGGTTCGACGTGGGTTTGTTTCTCATCAGCGCCGTAAACAAACATCACACACACGGCGGCGGCGGCGGCGGCGGCGGCGGCCAACTCTGAGCTAATCCGCTCAGAGAAGAGGCGTGCGCCTTCAGACAAACGTGCCGTCATCAGAAACATGTCCAGTCTTCTGCCGCTTCTGTGGCTATGGTCCAATTAAATGTCAGATTGTCTTTTATTTGTCCCGCCTCCCAAACATTCCTCATCTGTGTGAAGTGCGGCTCCCGGGGCCAAAGGGACGCTCTCCGCTCAGGCTCTCCGCTCAGGCTCTCCGCTCAGGCTCAGGCTCTCCGCTCAGGCTCTCTGCTCAGGCTCTCTGCTCAGGCTCTCTGCTCAGGCTCTCTGCTCAGGCTCTCTGCTCAGGCTCTCTGCTCAGGCTCTCCGCTCAGGCTCAGGCTCTCTGCTCAGGCTCTCTGCTCAGGCTCTCTGCTCAGGCTCTCTGCTCAGGCTCTCTGCTCAGGCTCTCTGCTCAGGCTCTCTGCTCAGGCTCTCCGCTCAGGCTCTCTGCTCAGGCTCAGGCTCTCTGCTCAGGCTCTCTGCTCAGGCTGAGGCTCTCTGCTCAGGCTCTCTGCTCAGGCTGAGGCTCTCTGCTCAGGCTCTCTGCTCAGGCTGAGGCTCTCTGCTCAGGCTCTCTGCTCAGGCTCTCGGGAAGGTTCGGACGGAGCGGCCGAGCCTCCAAAAGAAGTGAAGACGTTAAAAAGGGCTTGAAATAAGTCGTATTTATCTTGATTTGGGGATATTTTGACTGTAAAACAGCATCAAATATCTTGTTTTACTTCAAATAGGAAAAAGACACACATTTTCTCACTTGAAAGAGGAAAATAAATGCTACTTTGCTTATTTTATTATTTTATTACATTGCTACTTAATTTGATCACTTTTGACTTATTGTTTTATTTAAGATTGTACATTTTGGGTGTAAATCTTGACTCAATAAAGAGGATTCTCTGCCTCGTGTCAGCGAAGGGAAAAACTGTAGAGAAGAGTTAAAACTGTACAAAAAATCAGAATTAATTGCTTGGTAAATGTGCAGCAAGCAAACCTCAAGGCCATCGAGCCGCACACACTGACACACACTGACACACACTGACACACAGTGACACACAGTGACACACAGTGACACACAGTGACACACACTGACACACACTGACACACAGTGACACACACTGACACACAGTGACACACAGTGACACACAGTGACACACACTGACACACACTGACACACACTGACACACAGTGACACACAGTGACACACAGTGACACACACTGACACACAGTGACACACAGTGACACACACTGACACACACTGACACACACTGACACACACTGACACACACTGACACACACTGACACACACTGACACACACTGACACACACTGACACACAGTGACACACACTGACACACAGTGACACACAGTGACACACACTGACACACACTGACACACACTGACACACACTGACACACAGTGACACACACTGACACACACTGACACACACTGACACACACTGACACACAGTGACACACACTGACACACACTGACACACACTGACACACACTGACACACACTGACACACACTGACAGACACTGACACACACTGACACACACTGACACACAGTGACACACACTGACACACAGTGACACACACTGACACACACTGACACACACTGACACACACTGACACACAGTGACACACAGTGACACACACTGACACACACTGACACACACTGACACACACTGACACACAGTGACACACAGTGACACACAGTGACACACACTGACACACACTGACACACACTGACACACACTGACACACAGTGACACACAGTGACACACACTGACACACACTGACACACACTGACACACACTGACACACAGTGACACACACTGACACACACTGACACACACTGACACACAGTGACACACACTGACACACACTGACACACACTGACACACACTGACACACAGTGACACACAGTGACACACACTGACACACAGTGACACACACTGACACACAGTGACACACACTGACACACACTGACACACACTGACACACAGTGACACACACTGACACACACTGACACACACTGACACACAGTGACACACAGTGACACACACTGACACACAGTGACACACACTGACACACACTGACACACACTGACACACACTGACACACAGTGACACACACTGACACACAGTGACACACACTGACACACACTGACACACAGTGACACACACTGACACACAGTGACACACACTGACACACAGTGACACACACTGACACACACTGACACACACTGACACACTGACACACACTGACACACACTGACACACACTGACACACACTGACACACTGACACACAGTGACACACACTGACACACACTGACACACACTGACACACACTGACACACACGTGCATCAAATTGGACAATGATTGACACATTGTATTGAAAAAAGATCAACACAATCACAACATTTACTTCGTTAATTGTGTGAAATATTTTGCTCTAAAAGTAAAACGAGTTTTTCAAAACAGTTTTTTACCTTTTGATCTGGACTTTTACTTTTCTTGTGGAATCGTTTCTATATTTTTACCACAGAAACTTCATCGATCACGACTTCCACAAACCCACACGTGTCTCTGCGTAAAGTACTTTGAATACGTGTACAGAGTTCATAGTTCACCCGGCGGGGATCCTGGTCCCGGGCCCCGGCTGCAGGTCGGGCCCCGGGCCCCGGCTGCAGGTCGGGGCGCGGGGATCCTGGTCCCGGGCCCTGGGCCCCGGGCCCCGGCTGCAGGTCGGGACAGGCCTTCGTTCCTCTGGTGCCAGAATCACTTGCGGCGCTGCGTGTTTGACGGCCTTAACTCTGATAGATTTATGCTCTTGCCTTCTCCCCGACCTCCATTATCGCGCCTTAAACACACCCATTACGGGCGATGACACGGCGCTCGTCCTTTACTGCGACCAGCGTCGCTCCCGGCCCCGTTCGGCCATTAGGTCCCGGCCAATCTCTGCATCGGCTAATAAGGTCAATGAGTGAGCGGCGAGCGGGCGGCGGAAGTGCATTAGGCAGTTGTGGATGTAGTGACTGCGAGTCATTCGTTTGAGTGACAGCTTTGAAATGACCGAGTCGAAAGTCGAGCGAATGAGGCGGTCGAGCGAATGAGGCGGTCGAGCGAATGAGGCGGTCGAGGCGAATGAGGCGGTCGAGGCGAATGAGGCGGTCGAGGCGAATGAGGCGGTCGAGCGAATGAGGCGGTCGAGCGAATGAGGCGGTCGAGGCGAATGAGGCGGTCGAGCGAATGAGGCGGTCGAGCGAATGAGGCGGTCGAGGGAATGAGGCGGTCGAGCGAATGAGGCGGTCGAGCGAATGAGGCGGTCGAGGCGAATGAGGCGGTCGAGGCGAATGAGGCGGTCGAGGCGAATGAGGCGGTCGAGCGAATGAGGCGGTCGAGCGAATGAGGCGGTCGAGGCGAATGAGGCGGTCGAGGCGAATGAGGCGGTCGAGTGAATGAGGCGGTCGAGTGAATGAGGCGGTCGAGCGAATGAGGCGGTCGAGCGAATGAGGCGGTCGAGTGAATGAGGCGGTCGAGGCGAATGAGGCGGTCGAGTGAATGAGGCGGTCGAGTGAATGAGGCGGTCGAGGCGAATGAGGCGGTCGAGCGAATGAGGCGGTCGAGCGAATGAGGCGGTCGAGGCGAATGAGGCGGTCGAGGCGAATGAGGCGGTCGAGGCGAATGAGGCGGTCGAGCGAATGAGGCGGTCGAGCGAATGAGGCGGTCGAGCGAATGAGGCGGTCGAGGCGAATGAGGCGGTCGAGGCGAATGAGGCGGTCGAGTGAATGAGGCGGTCGAGCGAATGAGGCGGTCGAGCGAATGAGGCGGTCGAGCGAATGAGGCGGTCGAGCGAATGAGGCGGTCGAGCGAATGAGGCGGTCGAGTGAATGAGGCGGTCGAGGCGAATGAGGCGGTCGAGGCGAATGAGGCGGTCGAGCGAATGAGGCGGTCGAGGCGAATGAGGCGGTCGAGCGAATGAGGCGGTCGAGCGAATGAGGCGGTCGAGCGAATGAGGCGGTCGAGTGAATGAGGCGGTCGAGCGAATGAGGCGGTCGAGCGAATGAGGCGGTCGAGGCGAATGAGGCGTTTTTAAATGACACGTTAGAGTTTTCTTTCTAAATGTGAGAAGTGGATTTGATTGTTGGAGTTTGAGAGAGAAAACTGAAGCAGGCGAGAGTCGTGTGCAGTTTGTGCAGGTCCGAGCGGCAGGTCCGAGCGGCAGGTCCGAGCGGCAGGTCCGAGCGGCAGGTTCAGCAGGACAAACATGTGGTGAAACGTCTCTGAGACGCGGGACATTTTGTTCCCTGAAGAGGACGTTATTATTATAGATCATTGCGACTGTTCAAATTTATTTCAGCTCAAATCAACTAATTCACATCATTTCAAGTGTAAAATACATTTAGAACAAGTTCTGACATATTTAAGTTTAAAGTACTGCAGTAAAGGAAGTATTTGTAATAGTGACAAAAAGATCAAAGTTAGAGGGAGATGTCGCCAAACATGATATTGTTGTATTTGAAGTAGAATATTTACAGTATTTTCTGGACTATAAGTCGCACCTTTTGTACATCTATAATAAAAACTATGAAAAATGAGCTGATTAAAAATAAACAGAAACATTAAGTGTCGAGTGTGAAACAAATGCACAAAGTGATGAAGTCAACTTGAACCTCATTTACATAAATATTAAATATATTAAATATTATATTTAAATATTGTCTGAATGTTTCTTTATCGTTATGACACTTGTAATAAGCAACATAATAGTTTAGTTTGAAGGCGTCTGACCCGTGGGAGGAACAGTTTGACCTGTCGCACAATGGGCCGGTCACTGGGCCGGTCACTGGGCCGCTCACTGGGCCGGTCACTGGGCCGCTCACTGGGCCGGTCACTGGGCCGCTCACTGGGCCGGTCACTGGGCCGGTCACTGGGCCGGTCACTGGGCCGGTCACTGGGCCGGTCACTGGGCCGCTCACTGGGCCGCTCACTGGGCCGGTCACTGGGCCGGTCACTGGGCCGGTCACTGGGCCGGTCACTGGGCCGGTCACTGGGCCGGTCACTGGGCCGCTCACTGGGCCGGTCACTGGGCCGCTCACTGGGCCGGTCAGCTCTGACAGACACAAAAGACAAACCTGATTTGTCGCTTTTCAAATCGTTGCGTCGCCTGAAGACGAACGATTCTGAAGCAAAACGAAACAGAACGAGGAAGAAGAAAGTGACACGTGTTTTACTTGAATCTAGATCAGAACTTTTACTTTTACTTAAGTCGCTTGTTTTTGTCATGTGACACTTTTACTTCTGTTTCTGTACTTTTACTGCACAAAATGGAGTACTTCTTCCACCACTGCAGTAACACCGATACTGAACATGCACAAAGTAGTATATAGTAGTATAGTAATAGTATTTTATTAACCTGTTCCCACCCACCTGTGCGCCGGCGAACATTTTCTATATCTCAAATATTCTCTTACATCATCACTTTTATTTCCGTGGTCGATACCAGCAAGCCATACATCATTTTAAAGCTTATTTTCTCAACAAAACGAATATGTCATTGATTTACATTGAATAATTTGCCCCAAGAAGCAATTACCAATAGTTTGTGAGAAAGTCTCAACTTTTA
>JAPEHP010000198.1:75000-80000 GCA_026437355.1 Eucyclogobius newberryi | reverse complement strand
GGTCACAGCTCTGACCTCTCTGTCCGGTCACAGCTCTGACCTCTCTGTCCGGTCACATCTCTGACCGCTCTGTCCGGTCACAGCTCTGACCTCTCTGTCCGGTCACAGCTCTGTCCGGTCACATCTCTGACCGCTCTGTCCGGTCACATCTCTGACCGCTCTGTCCGGTCACAGCTCTGACCTCTCTGTCCGGTCACATCTCTGACCGCTCTGTCCAGTCACAGCTCTGACCTCTCTGTCCGGTCACATCTCTGACCGCTCTGTCCGGTCACAGCTCTGACCTCTCTGTCCGGTCACAGCTCTGTCCGGTCACATCTCTGACCGCTCTGTCCGGTCACATCTCTGACCGCTCTGTCCGGTCACAGCTCTGACCTCTCTGTCCGGTCACAGCTCTGTCCGGTCACATCTCTGACCGCTCTGTCCGGTCACAGCTCTGACCTCTCTGTCCGGTCACAGCTCTGACCTCTCTGTCCGGTCACAGCTCTGACCTCTCTGTCCGGTCACATCTCTGACCGCTCTGTCCGGTCACAGCTCTGACCTCTCTGTCCGGTCACAGCTCTGTCCGGTCACATCTCTGACCGCTCTGTCCGGTCACATCTCTGACCGCTCTGTCCGGTCACAGCTCTGACCTCTCTGTCCGGTCACATCTCTGACCGCTCTGTCCGGTCACAGCTCTGACCTCTCTGTCCGGTCACATCTCTGACCGCTCTGTCCGGTCACAGCTCTGTCCGGTCACATCTCTGACCGCTCTGTCCGGTCACAGCTCTGTCCGGTCACATCTCTGACCGCTCTGTCCGGTCACAGCTCTGACCTCTCTGTCCGGTCACAGCTCTGTCCGGTCACATCTCTGACCGCTCTGTCCGGTCACAGCTCTGTCCGGTCACATCTCTGACCGCTCTGTCCGGTCACATCTCTGACCGCTCTGTCCGGTCACAGCTCTGACCTCTCTGTCCGCTCACATCTCTGACCGCTCTGTCCGGTCACAGCTCTGTCCGGTCACAGCTCTGACCGCTCTGTCCGGTCACAGCTCTGTCCGGTCACAGCTCTGACCGCTCTGTCCCGCTGCAGGTGCCAGTGATGATGGTGGAATCAGCTTCGGAGACCCTTCGAATGACGCCGTCCAATCAGAATGGAGTCAGCAGCCTCACCAGCCAATCGGACGCCGGGGGAGGCAGAGAGGGCGGGTCCAACGGCGACACTAACGGCGAGATCAGCCCCGTAGATTTACTCCACCTGCAGCAGCAGCAGGTGCGTGTGCTCCGCCCCTTTTCTCACCTTCACCTGTTCCAACTCACCAGCTTCATCCTCCTGATTCTTCACAATATAGCAACAAATACATATAATAATCATAACTATTTTAGAAACTTTTTAGTTCAATTTATCGTCCAAAAACAGGTTTAAATGTAAATAACTTGTTTTTTATCCGGCTATTTTTGCCATTTTTAACTCTATGTTCCAAAGAGTCACAAACCTAAACCAGGACTAAACCAGGACTAAACCAGGACTAAACCAGGGACTAAACCAGGACTAAACTTGGACTAAACCAGGGACTAAATCAGGACTAAACCAGGACTAAACCAGGTCTAAACCAGAACTAAACCAGGACTAAACCAGGACTAAACCAGGACTAAATCAGGACTAAACCAGGACTAAACCAGGACTAAAGCAGGACTAAACCAGGACTAAACCAGGACTAAACCAGGTCTAAACCAGGTCTAAACCAGGACTAAACCAGGACTAAACCAGGACTAAACCAGGACTAAACCAGGACTAAATCAGGACTAAACCAGGACTGAACCAGGACTAAACCAGGTCTAAACCAGGTCTAAACCAGGACTAAATCAGGACTAAACCAGGTTTAAACCAGGACTAAACCAGGACTAAACCAGGACTAAACCAGGACTAAACCAGGGACTAAACCAGGTCTAAACCAGGTCTAAACCAGGACTAAACCAGGACTAAACCAGGACTAAACCAGGACTAAACCAGGACTAAACCAAGACTAAACCAAGACTAAACCAAGACTAAACCAGGACTAAACCAGGTCTAAACCAGGACTAAACTTGGACTAAACCAGGGACTAAACCAGGACTAAACCAGGACTAAACTTGGACTAAACCAGGGACTAAACCAGGACTAAACCAGGACTAAACCAGGGACTAAACCAGGTCTAAACCAGGACTAAACCAGGGACTAAACCAGGTCTAATCCAGGACTAAACCAGGGACTAAACCAGGACTAAACCAAGACTAAACCAGGATTAAACCAGGTCTAAACCAGGACTAAACCAGGACTAAACCAGGGACTAAACCAGGACTAAACCAGGGACTAAACCATGTCTAATCCAGGACTAAACCAGGACTAAACCAGGACTAAACCAAGACTAAACCAGGACTAAACCAGGACTAAACCAGGACTAAACCAGGTCTAAACCAGGACTAAACCAGGACTAAACCAGGACTAAACCAGGACTAAACTAAAGAGCTGAAATGGGCTGAATTAAAGTGTGAACGGGCCAGAAAATCAGATCATAAACGTCTGAACATAGTTTTGTGGCATTATTTCTTCACTTGAGGCAGAGTTTATGATTATTATAATATGTAAAACATCCAGCTCAGTTATTACAGTTGAATTCTTTGGTGCTGCGTTTGTTTTGTGTGATGGTTGTTTTGTTGGTTTGTTGTTTACTTCACGACACTTTTGACCTTCAACAACGACAACAAGTGTTTGTGAAATATTTGTCTTACTTCATTGATCTCGTGTGTGTTTTTTAAAGTTTTCTATAAGTTATCTGTTTTCATGATATACTTCTGTACCTACTTTGTGTTGCAAGACTGGAATTTCCCCATTGCGGGACAAATAAAGTCTTATCTTATACAATATGACATAAAGTGTGTTGTAAGGTTGAAGTTGGTCGTTTGCATTTATGTACATTCTTTCTGCTTTCAACCAAATAACTGTAATATGTTTGAACACTATTTCTGACTCCTGGACTTTGTTCACGATGAATCTGAAGCTCTGAACATTTCACGACTTAAACCACATTTAAAGTATTTTTAGTCCTTTTTTGGCTCCGTCTTCGCCCGTTTGCGCCAGTGTCTTTAGAACTTAAGCTTTCACGTGGCTGAACCGGTCACCTCCTGGTTTCTGTCAGCTGCTGCACACGTGAGGCCCAATGACAGCCAGGGCGTGTTCCGCTTTAATTAATGCTCCGGAATCTTGTGTTTGTGTCAAGTGTTCGGTGTGCGCAGGCGTGTCAAGTGTGCGCGGGCGCGCCAAGTGTGCGCGGGCGCGTCAAGTGTGCGCGGGCGCGTCAAGTGTGCGCGGGCGCGTCAAGTGTGCGCGGGCGTGTCAAGTGTTCGGTTTGTTACATGGGAAATTACGTTATCATGAATTAAGTCTTTGTTTATGCTTTATTAAGACTGATTAAGCTGTTATTAATATCATTATTATTATTATCATTAGTGTTATTATGTGGTACAAATCATCATTACACCTTAATTAAGCATGAACAAAGCATTAACAAAGACTTAATTCATGATGAACTACTTAATTATACTGTTACTCCTCGACCTCATAATTAAATAGTTACTAAGTCTGAGTCGTTCTAAATAAAACATTATGAATTAAGTCTTTGTTCATGCTTTATTAAGTGTAAGTTTTATGAATTATTATCTGATTATTTATTCCCAAAAACATGTTGAAAAATGTGTTTTGTTCTTTGATCATAAGAGTTTGAGTCACATTATGCTCCAAACACCAGGAAATCCCCGGTTAGACCTTAATCTGCAGTTTGCTTTATTTCCCGCCCTTCTCTCCGCCTCGGCCCCGCCCCTCGCCCCGCCCATCGCCCCGCCCATCGCCCCGCCCCCTTCACACTCCGGGGCAGTCGGAAAAAACCAGAGGAATTTTTCAAACTTCCCGTAATTCCCTGGAACAGAATCCGTGTGTATTTTTCATTCCTGCCTGGACGTCCTAAATGTCCTAAATGTCCTAAACGTCGCTGATTGGTCTGAAAAGAACAGCGGGACACAAGAGGCACAGACACAAGTGCCTTTTGATTCAGGGGTCGCGACCTCCGGCCATCGGCCAATGAGCAGAGAGAGTAGATCCCCCTCTGTCTGGGCAGGGGGGATTTTGAAACCCGAGATGGTTTTCAGGCTCCTCCACACTCCCTGAATGTTCTTCTGCTGCAGCTGCTCCTCCATCCTCCTCCTGTAGCCGGCCTCAGCCTGCCTGATCTTCCTCCTCAGCTCCTTCTGCACAGTCCTCAGCTCCTCCTTGTTCCCTGACCTGAAGGCTCTCTTCTTCTCCTTCAGCAGAGCCTTCAGTTCACGGTTAATCCATGGCTTGTTGTTTGGAAAACACCGCACCGTCCGGGAGGGAACAATGTTCTCAAAACAGAAGTTGATGTAGTCCGTGATGCACTCTGTGATGGTGCTGATGTCCTCCCCATGTGGGTCATAAAGCTCAGTCCAGACAGTGGTGCTGAAGCAGTCCCTCAGAGCCTCCTCGCTCTCAGCAGACCACATCCTCACCTCACGGGACACCACAGGCTGCCTGCGCACGATGGGTTCATACACAGGCCTCAGATGTACAAGGTTGTGGTCCGAGCTGCCCAGGGGAGGGAGGGGGGAAGAAGAATAAGCCTCCTTGGTGTTGGCAAAAAACAAGTCCAATGTTCTATTCTCTCTGGTGGGGCAGGTAACATACTGGGTGTATGTTGGTAGAACAGAAGAGGGAGAAGCGTGGTTAAAGTCACCAGAGATGAGGAAGAGAGCCTGTGGGTGCTGTGTTTGCAGCCTACAAGTGCAGGAGAGCAGTGCTTCACAAGCATTTTCAGCATTGGCAGACGGGGCCACATAGACTGCGATCAAAATCACATGTGAGAACTCCCGGGGCAGATAATATGGCCTCATGCCAATAGCCAATAGTTCAATATCCCTGTTACATAGCTGCTCCCTCAGTGTGCAGTGTTCGGGTTTGGACCAGCTCGTGTT
>JAPEHP010000198.1:57500-67500 GCA_026437355.1 Eucyclogobius newberryi | reverse complement strand
CACAGACAGAGGGCGTGGTCTGTGAGGTTTGGGCGTGGTCTGTGGCGTTCGGGCGTGGTCTGTGGCGTTCGGGCGTGGTCTGTGGCGTTTGGGCGTGGTCTGTGGCGTTCGGGCGTGGTCTGTGGCGTTTGGGCGTGGTCTGTGGCGTTTGGGCGTGGTCTGTGGCGTTCGGGCGTGGTCTGTTGCGTTTGGGCGTGGTCTGTGGCGTTCGGGCGTGGTCTGTGGCGTTCGGGCGTGGTCTGTGGCGTTCGGGCGTGGTCTGTGGCGTTCGGGCGTGGTCTGTGGCGTTCGGGCGTGGTCTGTGGCGTTCGGGCGTGGTCTGTGGCGTTCGGGCGTGGTCTGTGGCGTTCGGGCGTGGTCTGTGGCGTTCGGGCGTGGTCTGTGGCGTTCGGGCGTGGTCTGTGGCGTTGGGTCCTTGTCCTCTCGGTTCTGAACACGTGTGTCGGCTCGAACAGTTCAAAAGCAGAAGGTTCACTACAAAGTCCATATAAGTCTCTTCTCTGCTGTTCGGGTTCTGGTCCATCGGTCCGAATCAGGCGCTCGGGACGAAGACGGTCACAGCTGAAGGCTTTCCTCTCCAAAGACACAAACAGACGGAAGACGAGCGGCAGAGGAAGAGGACAAGAGAGAGAGAGAACACGTCCCTCCAGAGAAGAGAGGGAGAGAGGGCAGTTCTGTCTCACACAAACAGAGCTCGTCCTTCAATAAATGATCGTTTTTGGGAACAATATTTAGCGCTGGTTCTTTTTCTTTGACAGTTAACTTTGTGTTATTATTGTTATTTGTCTCTGTTACGATCAGATGTGAGACAGTTGAATTATAAATACAAACACCACAGTTTCATTCTGCTGTGTTTTTACTTGCATTTTCTATATTTTCTTTGTAATAATCTTGCAGCGGGAGAAAGGCCGTGGCACCTGCAGCTTTAGGCCTCTAGGGGCGTTTGTTTGGGGGGGACCGGTGTTTGGGGGGGACCGGTGTTTTGGGGGGGACCGGTGTTTGGGGGGACCGGTGTTTTGGGGGGGACCGGTGTTTGGGGGTCTCTGGTTTAGCTTCAGCGCACACAGGAAACTCCAGGGGACCAGCCTGGGACAGAGAAGGGGATACGTAGATGGTGGACACTTGGACACTCTTAATGTCTCACCAAAGTTCAACTCGTGTCTTTTAGCTTTAAAAACTTCCTTAAATTATGATTGGAATTCTCGAAAACATGTGACTTTGTGTTGAAGTTTTTAAGGAGGATTCACGTTCTAAACGCGTCAGAACCAGGAGTAAACCAGGAACAAAAGTGGAACAAACCAGGACTAAAAGGACCAAATGAGGAGTCAAAGTGAATAAATAGATTGTAGACGCTTCATAATAGGGCTGGAAAAATATCAGTTTTAATTGTAGGATTCAAAGTGCACAAGACTGAAATATGAACTTTGGAACATGACAACGTTTCATGTTTGTGGCTCTAAACTACAGGATTTGCACGTTTGATACAAGATCAGACCTGTTCTTCACAGAGGAAAGTACTGGATTAGATTGAGTTTATACAAATGTTCCTGTTTGACCTCGAAAGGCGCGTTTTATTGATCTCATCTTTAAAATGGTCCAAAGTCTATTTATTTTTTGAGTTATGGTTGTTAAAATCATGCACTGTTATGGGAACAGAGTTAGCTCGCCTCTCCACAGATCTGACCAGTAAAATGTCCTTCAACAGAGAAGTTTAATGCCCGATCGTGGAACATTCCAGACGAGGACAGAACATGAAACCCTCCAGCAAAAAGTGTCAAACTGGTTTTACAAACATCCAATTTAATCCATTTCTTCTTCACGTTTGAGACGATTTATGGACGAGACAAAGACAGAAAAACCTCACAACGTTCCAAACATCTAAATATTGTCCCCGTCCTCCTGGTGGAAGTGCCACTGCAGACACTTCACCTCTCTGAGACTTTAGCGGTTTGAAGTGCGCCACACTTACTCCGCACAAGGCTCTCTGGCCAGAGCAGTTACCGTGGAAACAGAGGAGAAAGCCAGCGACACAATGAACCACGCACAGGGTTTCCGCACACGCACAAAAGACGCAGGGGCAGAAAGTGTTGCTTATTAGCTAGTCCTCGGCCGGTCTTTGTGCCGCGGCGAGTCAACAGGAGCAGGACAGGAATGCACCCAAACTTTAGGCTTTGACCTGCTTTAGTCCTGCTTTAGTCCTGCTTTAGTCCTGCTTTAGTCCTGCTTTAGTCCTGCTTTAGTCCTGCTTTAGGCCTGCTTTACTCCTGCTTTAGTCCTGCTTTAGACCTGCTTTAGACCTGCTTTAGTCCTGCTTTAGTCCTGCTTTAGTCCTGCTTTAGTCCTGCTTTAGGCCTGCTTTACTCCTGCTTTAGTCCTGCTTTAGACCTGCTTTAGACCTGCTTTAGACCTGCTTTAGACCTGCTTTAGACCTGCTTTAGACCTGCTTTAGTCCTGCTTTAGTCCTGCTTTAGACCTGCTTTAGTCCTGCTTTAGACCTGCTTTAGTCCTGCTTTAGTCCTGCTTTAGACCTGCTTTAGTCCTGCTTTAGTCCTGCTTTAGTCCTGCTTTAGTCCTGCTTTAGTCCTGCTTTACTCCTGCTTTAGACCTGCTTTAGTCCTGCTTTAGTCCTGCTTTAGTCCTGCTTTAGTCCTGCTTTAGTCCTGCTTTACTCCTGCTTTAGACCTGCTTTAGTCCTGCTTTAGACCTGCTTTAGACCTGCTTTACTCCTGCTTTAGTCCTGCTTTAGTCCTGCTTTAGACCTGCTTTAGTCCTGCTTTAGACCTGCTTTAGTCCTGCTTTAGACCTGCTTTAGTCCTGCTTTACTCCTGCTTTAGTCCTGCTTTAGTCCTGCTTTAGTCCTGCTTTAGACCTGCTTTAGTCCTGCTTTAGTCCTGCTTTAGTCCTGCTTTACTCCTGCTTTAGACCTGCTTTAGACCTGCTTTAGACCTGCTTTAGACCTGCTTTAGACCTGCTTTAGTCCTGCTTTAGTCCTGCTTTAGACCTGCTTTAGTCCTGCTTTAGTCCTGCTTTAGACCTGCTTTAGACCTGCTTTAGTCCTGCTTTAGACCTGCTTTAGTCCTGCTTTAGTCCTGCTTTAGACCTGCTTTAGACCTGCTTTAGACCTGCTTTAGTCCTGCTTTAGTCCTGCTTTACTCCTGCTTTAGACCTGCTTTAGTCCTGCTTTAGACCTGTTTTAGACCCGCTTTAGACCTGCTTTAGTCCTGCTTTAGTCCTCCTTTAGTCCTGCTTTAGTCCTGCTTTAGTCCTGCTTTAGTCCTGCTTTAGTCCTGCTTTAGTCCTGCTTTAGACCTGCTTTAGTCCTCCTTTAGTCCTGCTTTAGTCCTGCTTTAGTCCTGCTTTAGTCCTGCTTTAGTCCTGCTTTAGACCTGCTTTAGTCCTGCTTTAGACCTGCTTTAGTCCTGCTTCAGACCTGCTTTAGACCTGCTTTAGTCCTGCTTCAGACCTGCTTTAGACCTGCTTTAGTCCTGCTTTAGTCCATCTGGTCACCAGGACTAAACCAGGTCAAGAGCAGAACTAAACTCCAGAAGGACAAATTGTGACAGAAAAAGGCACAAACCAGGACTAAACCCAAGTGGAAGAACAAAGGCAGGTCTGACCCGGGTCAGAGCGGCTCTGGAGTGGACACAGCAGTGATTGAGCCGGGCCCACGCCTTGTTTGAGTGCGTGTGTGGTACGGTGGCCTGGAGGGCGTGGCCTGGAGGGCGTGGCCTGGAGGGCGTGGCCCGCTCCTCAGCCACAGCCAGGTGTCAAAGCCTCTCCAAACATGAAAGAGGATATTAATACCACAGGATCTGCTCCAACCGTGACTCACGTGAGATCCAGGAATCTCACTCACGCTCGGGCTTCACAAAGAAAAGACACTTACGTCATTTTATGTTTGAACAACTATAGCAACAAACAATATATTGAATTGACTTGTGAGATGTTTTATAGAAGGACACGATTTCCTTTCTATTTTGGATATTCATATTTTCAAAGTTATCGTGCAAGTTGCCTAGAAAACAGACTTAATATTGCAAAAACATCTGAAATGGAACAAATGTGAGATAAATTGCCGCCTGTGGCACATTCGAGGCAAAGTAACGGCATCTCCAGGTGTTGTATCCGCTACACAACGCTACACAACGCTACACAGCGCTACACAGCGCTACACAACGCTACACAGCGCTACACAACGCTACACAACGCTACACAGCGCTACACAGCGCTACACAGCGCTACACAACGCTACACAGCGCTACACAGCGCTACACAACGCTACACAACGCTACACAGCGCTACACAGCGCTACACAACGCTACACAACGCTACACAGCGCTACACAACGCTACACAGCGCTACACAGCGCTACACAGCGCTACACAACGCTACACAACGCTACACAGCGCTACACAACGCTACACAGCGCTACACAACGCTACACAACGCTACACAACGCTACACAACGCTACACAACGCTACACAGCGCTACACAACGCTACACAACGCTACACAACGCTACACAGCGCTACACAACGCTACACAACGCTACACAACGCTACACAGCGCTACACAACGCTACACAACGCTACACAGCGCTACACAGCGCTACACAACGCTACACAACGCTACACAGCGCTACACAACGCTACACAACGCTACACAACGCTACACAACGCTACACAAACGCTACACAACGCTACACAAACGCTACACAAACGCTACACAAATGCTACACAACGCTACACAAACGCTACACAGCGCTACACAACGCTACACAAACGCTACACAACGCTACACAGCGCTACACAACGCTACACAACGCTACACAACGCTACACAACGCTACACAAACGCTACACAACGCTACACAAACGCTACACAAACGCTACACAAACGCTACACAACGCTACACAGCGCTACACAACGCTACACAACGCTACATCGTGCGCGAACATCTCAGTGAAATGACCAACAAGAAAATTGCTTCTACATAAATACAAATGACGAGCCCAAACACGTTGCACCGCAGCAGTTCGACTGTATTTAGCCGAGCGCTCGTTAAACTGCTCAGTGTCCACGGCTCTGCGGACGGCCCGTTTGTGCTTTCTCTCTCTCTGCGTCTTGGCAGCGCTGCACGTGTTATGAGCTCCATTTTTTCCCCTCTTTGGGTTATTAATAATAACATTTAAACAGTTTCCATATGTGAGGCCTTTTCTGCCCTCTCAGCGCTCTCGCTCTCCCCGCGCACGAGCTGCCGCAGTCGGGCAACCTGCTGCTCCAGACAGCCCCCAATCCTGGAGGTCACCCAAGTGTGCTAGCATGCTAGCAGCAGAGTCACCCAAGTGTGCTAGCATGCTAGCAGCAGAGTCACCCAAGTGTGCTAGCAGCAGAGTCACCCAAGTGTGCTAGCATGCTAGCAGCAGAGTCACCCAAGTGTGCTAGCATGCTAGCAGCAGAGTCACCCAAGTGTGCTAGCAGCAGAGTCACCCAAGTGTGCTAGCAGCAGAGTCACTCAAGTATGCTAGCATGCTAGCAGCAGAATCACCCAAGTGTGCTAGCATGCTAGCAGCAGAGTCACCCAAGTGTGCTAGCAGCAGAGTCACCCAAGTGTGCTAGCATGCTAGCAGCAGAGTCACCCAAGTGTGCTAGCAGCAGAGTCACCCAAGTGTGCTAGCATGCTAGCAGCAGAGTCACCCAAGTGTGTTAGCATGCTAGCAGCAGAGTCACCCAAGTGTGCTAGCAGCATTATGCTAGCAGCAGAGTCTGGTCTGGTACTCGTACTTAGTGAGACACATTCGTCTCAGTTTTGGAAATAGTTTTTTGGTCATTTTACCCTTGTTATTTGTCCTTTTATAACTTTACCCATGTGTTCTTTTGTCCTAACACCCTCTGCTGGCAAGTGCGGGGAGTGCGGCATTTTGAAAAGACAAATTAGCATCGCGGCTAACAGATCGATGCTTTGTAGTTTAGAATGTTTCTCAGTATGGCATTACAGGTCAGATCTGTGGAGAGGCAACAGTTAGAATTCACGTTTTTTCAAGGACATTTTGAGCAGTGAAAACCACAAAGTGGAACAGTCCAAGCAACAATCTTTATGGAGTGAAAAGTGGAAGAAAAGTTACGTAGTGCACTATTAATCAGTGAAATGACCTTCACACATTTGTTTTGATGTTGAGGATCTCACAAAACGGCGTCACTTGTTCTGCTCGATATACGAGGCGACATTAGGCACATTTTGCAGGTCGCATTATAATGATTTAAGGGTCAAAAGGTTGATTTAACTTAGCATGTCTCCGTTAGCCGTGCTGCAGACCAGATGTGGTCCTCTCCCGTGTGTTCGTGTGGGTTCGTCTGGAGTTAGGTCTGTGTTTCTTGCCAAATGGAAACCACATAGAAAGCGGCTGCGCTTGTGCGACTCCGGTACAAGTCTTTGAGGGGAAACTGCTGTCGAGCTTTGCCATCAATTAGCCGCTTGGACTGAGCTAAAGCTGCGAGCGGAGAGCGGCGTGTGGTCAAGTATTAGCCCGGCCTGGACTCAAGAAGAACGCTTAAAGTAGAGTTCATGGAGACCACATCCAAACTTGGACTGAGCTAAACCAGGACTAGAACAGGACCAACCGAGTCAACCGAGTCAGGACCAACCGAGTCAACCGAGTCAGGACCAACCGAGTCAACCGAGTCAGGACCAACCGAGTCAACCGAGTCAGGACCAACCGAGTCAACCGAGTCAGGACCAACCGAGTCAACCGAGTCAGGACCAACCGAGTCAACCGAGTCAGGACCAACCGAGTCAACCGAGTCAGGACCAACCGAGTCAACCGAGTCAGGACCAACCGAGTCAACCGAGTCAGGACCAACCGAGTCAGGACCAACCGAGTCAACCGAGTCAGGACCAACCGAGTCAACCGAGTCAGGACCAACCGAGTCAGGACCAACCGAGTCAACCGAGTCAGGACCAACCGAGTCAACCGAGTCAGGACCAACCGAGTCAACGTCAGGACTCGGCACTGGTATCTACGGTCTTGGTCTCAGGAGGACAGGAGAAGGATTAGCTTCATATCTGACGTTCGATCTTTAGGACGCCGCAGCTTTAAGAGCGTTTAAGATGATGTATTCTGTCCTGATCTGAAGCAGGCCCGGTCTTTTTATGGTCTCCCAAATGCACCAATGGCAACCTAATCCAAGAGCACGGACCAGCGCTTTTCTCACTGCAAAGAAACGGCAAAGAAACATCTGGAATCGAGGAGAATTTCAGAACAGGTCGCTTTTGTGTGATGTGAAAAAAGAACAAAAAAAAAGCTCCAAACTAAACGCTGGGTGTGCAAACGTTATGGGGCATATTTTGAAGTCGTTTTTCAAGGGGTTTTGTAGTTTTATGGCGTTGGCGTCTGCAGCAGTGTTCCCTGGTTTTTAATGGTCAGTCTGGGCCTTTTCATTGAAGACCTCAGATTTGGGACGGTAAACGGCGGAAACATTACATTAAATATAAAGGATCGGGCTGGTGTCCAAAAGACCTACACAGAGGACTCAAAGGAGGACTCAAAGGAGGACTCAAAGGAGGACTCAAAGGAGGACTCAAAGGTGTTACTCACGGCTTAAAGGCTCAGGCTGGAGTCAAAGGTCACTGGCTGCAGCAGTTCAATAGTAAAAACAATGATCTTTAGTTCACTCACAAAAGGTCTTTACATTTTTACGCCTCTCCAACGATCTGACCAGTAACTTGGACATTTTTATATTGCATTGGATTAAATAGAGCCTAAAATGGGGGATTATGAGAAGGAATAAACATTTAGCAAATTGTCAAATACAGGAATTCATTAACGTATTTTCTCGATCAGAATTTTGTCAATTATGTCTGATTTTCATCTTTAATCCCAAAGGTCCAAAAGGTTAATGTGATGTTATTTGTTTCGACAATAGTCAAATCTATTTTTTAGTTGTCTTGACCAGACTGTGTCCATAAAGTGTTTAAAAGAACACTTCTTTCTTCTGTTTAGTCTTTGTAAATGCACTTTTACAAATATATTTGCCATTGAAGAAAGCAAAACAGACCAAAATGTGATGACGGCACAAGACAAAAAAGTCTGCTTTGTTCCCCATGTTCTGTCTTTTATTTAGTCTCCAATAATAGCACTAATTAACTTGCTGGAAAAACAATGCACTTTGGCTGCAACAATAAGAGCGTTTGTCAACACTGTGTGGACTTTTCAGATAATTGAGTGAAATGTTCTGAGAAATACTTTTGTCGTTGAAGAATTATCCCCAAACAAATGAGCAAAAACTACATTCCGCAAAGCAGCAAATTCACCCAACTTTGAAGAGCGTCCTCTGAAGTGCTCAGACTGTGGCTGATTAGGGCCGAGAGGAGGAGTGAGCGCGAGCTGGAGGAAACGGCTGAGCTCAAAGCAGAAACGGTTTGTAATCCGGCGTAAAATTTGTGGGATTTTGTTGGATTTGGGCCCGAGTGCCCCTGGTCCAGATCTGTTTACAGGTTTGAAGGCGAAGGACGGGCTCGGCTTTAAAAGGACACGCCCTGTTTGGACAAAAGGGACAAAGGAGGCAACAAAAAAAGACTTTGACTTCTAAATAACACAATGGTAAAATGACATGTGTTTACTCGCAGTAGTCCCGGCAGTGATGGTAGTAACCAAACTTATTCATACAAACAGTAACAATGGTCTTTGACAGAAGTAAGTGTAGCCAAAGCAAAATATCACAGTAGTTTGTTGTAATAAAAGTATTGTAGTAACAGTAATAGCACACTGTTGGAGCATGTGACAGTATTGATACTTGTGTACTGTGTAGTAGTACAACTGTTGAAGTAGTTATTATGGTCGTTTGTTGTACTAGCAATAGTTTTGGAAGCATTAGTGGCCATTTCCACCAGTATCGTTTGGTCTACACGTCCCCCCACCTGCAGGGGGCGACCCGGTGCGGCGCTGTGTGCTCCTCCCTCCCACCTGCAGGGGGCGACCCGGGGCGACCCGGTGCGGCGCTGTGTGCTCCTCCCTCCCACCTGCAGGGGGCGACCCGGGGCGACCTGGGGCGGCGCTGTGTGCTCCTTCCTCCCACCTGCAGGGGGCGACCCGGTGCGGCGCTGTGTGCTCCTCCCTCCCACCTGCAGGGGGCGACCCGGGGCGACCTGGGGCGGCGCTGTGTGCTCCTTCCTCCCACCTGTAGGGGGCGACCCGGTGCGGCGCTGTGTGCTCCTCCCTCCCACCTGCAGGGGGCGACCCGGTGCGGCGCTGTGTGCTCCTCCCTCCCACCTGCAGGGGGCGACCCGGGGCGACCTGGGGCGGCGCTGTGTGCTCCTTCCTCCCACCTGCAGGGGGCGACCCGGTGCGGCGCTGTGTGCTCCTCCCTCCCACCTGCAGGGGGCGACCCGGGGCGACCTGGGGCGGCGCTGTGTGCTCCTTCCTCCCACCTGCAGGGGGCGACCCGGGGCGGCGCTGTGTGCTCCTTCCTCCCACCTGCAGGGGGCGACCCGGGGCAGCGTTATGTGCTCCTCCCACCTGCAGGGGGCGACCCGGGGCGGCGCTGTGTACTCCTCCCTCCCACCTGCAGGGGGCGACCCGGTGCGGCGCCGTGTGCTAAACTATTGGACATTTTGAGTGAAAGTTTTGGGTTTCTCCCGGATCAGATCATCAGTGTCAGCACAAACAGACCGGCTCCTTCTTTCTCTCACTCCTTCGTTATCAGCCCATCACTCTCCTCCTCACCAAGGCCCTAGAATAATACTGATCCAAACTGGACTTGGCCTTTGTCCAGCTGTTTTTCCTCATGTCTAGCCTTTGCGTTTCATTCTCGAGTGGGAGGGAAGGAGAAATGTGCTGGCCATACCGTCATCGCACATGCAGATCCAGCAGATGTAAGTCCAGCAGATGTAAGTCCAGCAGATGTAAGTCCAGCAGATGTAAGTCCAGCAGATGTAAGTCCAGCAGATGTAAGTCCAGCAGATGTAAGTCCAGCAGATGTAAGTCCAGCAGATGTAAGTCCAG
>JAPEHP010000198.1:50000-52500 GCA_026437355.1 Eucyclogobius newberryi | reverse complement strand
GTCCTGTGTCCTCTGCCCTCTGTCCTGTGTCCTGTGTCCTCTGTCCTGTGTCCTCTGTCCTGTGTCCTCTGCCCTCTGTCCTGTGTCCTGTGTCCTCTGTCCTGTGTCCTCTGTCCTCTGTCCTGTGTCCTCTGTCCTCTGTCCTTTACCCTCAGAAATGTGGAGGAAACTAATTCAATCCATACATTTAAGGAGAATGTTCCATACTTTCTCCAGTATTATTTGGGTGCAGTTTGTGGACGTTCCCACCTGTCCCGGTCTTCTGGCGCCACTTGCTCCTTGAACCGTCTCCTCTGAGTCAAGAGCCAATTGTCTCCTTCATTTTGATCTGCACCTTTCCTTCTGGTCTCACTCTCTTTCTTTACTCGCTGTAAAATCCATTCTTCCCACCTCGGCCGCAGCCCCGCGCTCCCCCGCGCTCCCCCGTGCTCCCCCGTGCTCCCCCGTGCTCCCCCCGGTGGCATTCTTGAGGCGGGCACTGCACCTTTAAAGAAAATATTCGGGAGGCCCCATCAACAACAGAGCTTCTCTTTGTGCCTGAGCGTGGATCGTACACACAGACTCTCGCCGTGTCAGACAGGTTTTATTAGAGCGAGAGAAGGGGGGACGGGGGGACGGGGGGACGGGGGGACGGGGGGACGGGGGGACGGGTCAGCACTCAGACGGAGGCCAGAGAGCGGTCGTGGCGGGTGAGTTTGTTTGACTGTCATCGCGCCTCGCCGTAAATCATCGCCTTCGACTCAGGTTTTAATAACGGCATTTTCTTGATTCGAGGTCAGACGAAAATGTCGAGAGGAGAAAAACTTACATAAAACTCATTCCCGCTAAAAGAACCTGTCGCCGTGGAAACCATGAGAGCTTCTTTAGCTCTAGCGGTGGGTCCGGTGGACACTGGCGACGTGCTGCGACTGGAGAAGTGTCTTGCCCAGTGACACAAGGAAAACGCTGGAACTGACTTTCACCTGGTCTTTTACCTGCTCATGCCTTTGTATCGTCCAACAGCTATTGTTTTTAGCCTCATTTGAAACTGTGTTTGTAAGACACTTTATCACGGGTCAAATAAACCTGAGGTAGTGATAAAGCTCGTCTCCATGGAGACTGGAATGTTCCACTGTCTGACATTAACCTCTTCCTGTCATTTATTCAGCGAGGTGTGTTTTATCACTCGCCTCTCCGCAGATCTGACTTGCACTTTGCCCTGGTGCGATCCACAGCTTGTTTCCATGGAGATCGTTACACATGGTGTCTTCTCATGTGTCCACCAGGTTTGGACCGGTCCATTCATGACACGTCATAGGAGTGTTTTTAATGAGCTGCACTCGTCCTGGGCTAATACTTCCACAGAGACAGTGTCCACATGTCCACATGTGTCCACATGTCCACATGTGTCCACATGTGTTCATATGTGTCCACATGTCCATGTGTCCAAATGTCCACATGTGTCCACATGTCTACATGTCCACATGTGTTCACATGTGTCCACATGTCCACATGTCTCCACATGTCTCCACATGTCTCCACATGTGTCCACATGTGTCCACATGTCCACATGCCCACATGTGTCCACATGTGTCCACATGTCCACATGTCCACATGTGTCCACATGTGTTCACATGTGTCCACATGTCCACATGCCCACATGTGTCCACATGTGTCCAAATGTGTCCACATGTCCACATGTGTCCACATGTCCACATGTCCACATGTGTCCACATGTGTCCACATGTCCACATGTCCACATGTGTCCACATGTGTTCACATGTGTCCACATGTCCACATGCCCACATGTGTCCACATGTGTCCAAATGTGTCCACATGTCCACATGTGTCCACATGTCCACATGTCCACATGTGTCCACATGTGTCCACATGTCCACATGTCCACACTCACTTATGTGTCTCATTTTATGACTCCAATTTTAGGGAAATACCAAAGTCAAAGAAAAAATACAATAAATCATCCTTTTCTTCAGTATCATAAAGTATCGTAAAGTATCATAAAGTATCATAAAGTATCATAAAGTATCGTAAAGTATCGTACCGTGACATGTGGATCGTTATACGCCCCTAAAACATCATCATTTGCTTTTGAGGAATAAGGTATTTGGAATATTTCGATGTACTTCTTCCCCTCATTGCCACGGCAACGAGCGGCTCCACCAGAGAAGTTCCACAGCCCTTTAAACTCACACACCTCTTTCAGACGGACTGGGTTTGGGTCCGGGGCCCTCAAAGCGGAGGAGACAGGCATCACCTCGCCAGCGCGAGCGTTTGTGAAAGCCATAAATGCCTCTTTAATAACGTGGTAATAATAAGGCGGTAATCAGCCTGTAACGAGCGGCAATTGTACTTATTGATGCCAGACATGTGCTTTTTCTACACACACTACACACACTCTCACACACACACACACACACACACACACACACACACACACTAACACACTACACACACTACACACACTACACACACACACACTATACACACTACACACACTACA
>JAPEHP010000198.1:32500-45000 GCA_026437355.1 Eucyclogobius newberryi | reverse complement strand
TAACTGTATGTAACTGTATGTAGTGTATGTAACTGTATGTAACTGTATGTAGTGTATGTAACTATATGTAACTGTATGTAGTGTATGTAACTGTATGTAACTGTATGTAAGTGTATGTAACTGTGTGTAAGTATATGTAACTGTATGTAAGTGTATGTAAGTGTATGTAACTGTATGTAACTGTATGTAAGTGTATGTAACTGTATGTAACTGTATGTAAGTGTATGTAAGTGTATGTAACTGACTGTAAGTGTATGTAACTGTATGTAAGTGTATGTAAGTGTATGTAACTGTATGTAAGTATATGTAACTGTATGTAACTGTATGTAAGTGTATGTAACTGAATGTAACTGAATGTAAGTGTATGTAAGTGTATGTAAGTGTATGTAAGTGTATGTAAGTATATGTAACTGAATGCAAGTGTATGCAACTGAATGTAACTGAATGTAAGTGTATGTAAGTGTATGTAAGTGTATGTAAGTGTATGTAAGTATATGTAACTGAATGCAAGTGTATGCAACTGTATGTAAGTGTATGTAACTGTATGTAAGTGTATGTAAGTGTATGTAACTGAATGTAAGTGTATGTAACTGTATGTAAGTGTATGTAAGTGTGTGTAAGTGTATGTAACTGTATGTAAGTGTATGTAACTGTATGTAACTGTATGTAAGTGTATGTAAGTGTATGTAACTGTATGTAACTGTATGTAAGTGTATGTAACTGTATGTAAGTATATGTAACTGTATGTAAGTGTATGTACGTGTATGTAACTGTATGTAAGTGTATGTAACTGTATGTAACTGCATGTAAGTGTATGTAACTGTATGTAAGTGTATGTACGTGTATGTAACTGTATGTAAGTGTATGTAACTGTATGTAAGTATATGTAACTGTATGTAAGTGTATGTACGTGTATGTAACTGTATGTAAGTGTATGTACGTGTATGTAACTGTTTGTAAGTGTATGTAACTGTGTGTAAGTGTATGTAACTGTATGTAAGTGTATGTAAGTGTATGTAACTGTGTGTAACTGAGTGTAACTGTGTGTAACTGAGTGTAACTGTGTGTAACTGTATGTAAGTGTATGTAACTGTATGTAACTGTATGTAACTGTATGTAAGTGTATGTAAGTGTATGTAACTGTATGTAACTGTTTGTAAGTGTATGTAACTGTGTGTAAGTGTATGTAAGTGTATATAACTGTTTGTAAGTGTATGTAACTGTATGTAACTGTATGTAAGTGTATGTAACTGTATGTAAGTGTATGTAACTGTTTGTAAGTGTATGTAACTGTATGTAACTGTATGTAAGTGTATGTAACTGTATGTAACTGTATGTAAGTGTATGTAACTGTATGTAAGTGTATGTAAGTGTATGTAACTGTATGTAACTGTATGTAAGTGTATGTAACTGTATGTAACTGTATGTAAGTGTATGTAAGTGTATGTAAGTGTATGTAAGTGTATGTAAGTGTATGTAACTGTGTGTAAGTGTATGTAAGTGTATGTAAGTGTATGTAACTGTATGTAACTGTGTGTAACTGAGTGTAACTGTGTGTAACTGTATGTAAGTGTATGTAACTGTATGTAACTTTGTGTAACTGTATGTAACTGTGTGTAACTGTATGTAACTGTATGTAACTGTGTGTAACTGTGTGTAACTGTGTGTAACTTTATGTAACTGTATGTAACTGTGTGTAACTGTATGTAACTGTGTGTAACTGTGTGTAACTGTGTGTAACTGTATGTAACTGTGTGTAACTGTGTGTAACTGTATGTAACTGTGTGTAACTGTGTGTAACTGTATGTTTGTGTCTGTGTCCAGGCTCTGCAGGCGGCGCGACAGTTCCTCCTGCAGCAGGCGTCAGGACTCAACTCTCCAAGCAGCACCGAGATCAAGCAGAGCCCCGTCCAGGTACTGAACCAGCACTAAACCAGGACTAAAACAGGACTAAACCAGGACTAAACCAGGTCTAAACCAGGTCTAAACCAGGACTAAACCAGGACTAAACCAGGACTAAACCAGGTCTAAACCAGGACTAAACCAGGTCTAAACCAGGTCTAAGCCAGGACTAAACCAGGACTAAACCAGGACTAAACCAGGTCTAAACCAGGTCTAAACCAGGACTAAACCAGGTCTAAACCAGGTCTAAACCAGGTCTAAACCAGGACTAAACCAGGACTAAACCAGGACTAAACCAGGTCTAAACCAGGACTAAACCAGGTCTAAACCAGGTCTAAGCCAGGACTAAACCAGGTCTAAACCAGGACTAAACCAGGTCTAAACCAGGTCTAAACCAGGACTAAATCAGGTCTAAACCAGGTCTAAAACAGGACTAAACCAGGAGTAAACCAGGTCTAAGGTGAGAGCAGAGGTCGACATGTTGCTCATTCTTAAACATACATCGCATTTCTCTTTTAACGTCTGAATCTGTTGAAATCTCATATTAATTAGTTCAGCCATTTTGTTTGTCACTAATCGCTCCTCGTCTGGACTCAATCCCGGGAAAATGAGCTGTTTACACATAATGAGGCGCTGTGTATTTTGTGCTCTGAATGGAAGAAACAGCAGCGTCGCTTCCACAGAGCGCCGGAGTCAAGAGCCGGCGTGACACCCAAACCTCAGATCTGCAGCGCATTATGTGTATTATGTGTATTATGTGTATTATGTGTATTATGTGTATTATGTGTATTATGTGTATTATGTGTATTATGTGTATTATGTGGTAAAATGGCCAATGAAAAGATGGCGGCTCGTCCTTGTGGTGGTTGCGCTGGTGCCGTCTCCGTGACCCCGTGACCTTGTGACCTTGTGACCCTGTGACCTTGTGACCCTGTGACCTTGTGACCCTGTGACCTTGTGACCCCGTGACCCGACCCAGAGCAAGTTGCTAAACCGTCCATTGATTTGTGGAGGTGACACACTTTAGTTTAAAAATGTTTTTTGAAATGTGCCGGATCAAAAACAAGAGCGTTGGATAAAACGTTGCAGCGTCGAAAGAACCTGAAGCTGAAGCGTTTGAGCAGGAAAGAGACAGAAAGTGTGTTCGGAGCGAGGAAAGGGCGAGGTCAGAGGTCAGTCCTGATTTAGACCTGGGTCAGTCCTGGAGTTGGTTTAGCATTTGAAAATGTTTTTGTCGACAACAATCTTCAACTTTTTCCAGACGATTTAAATTCTCCTCTCCCCCCCTCTCTCTCTCTCTCTCCCTCTCTCTCTTTTTGTAGTTTATATGATTATTGTAGTTTATATGATTGTTGTAGTTTATATGATTATTGTAGTTTATATGTTGTAGTTTATATGATTGTTGTAGTTTATATGATTGTTGTAGTTTATATGATTATTGTAGTTTATATGATTATTGTAGTTTATATGTTGTAGTTTATATGATTGTTGTAGTTTATATGATTGTTGTAGTTTATATGATTATTGTAGTTTATATGTTGTAGTTTATATGATTGTTGTAGTTTATATGATTGTTGTAGTTTATATGATTATTGTAGTTTATATGATTATTGTAGTTTATATGTTGTAGTTTATATGATTGTTGTAGTTTATATGATTGTTGTAGTTTATATGATTGTTGTAGTTTATATGATTATTGTAGTTTATATGATTGTTGTAGTTTATATGATTGTTGTAGTTTATATGATTATTGTAGTTTATATGTTGTAGTTTATATGATTGTTGTAGTTTATATGATTATTGTAGTTTATATGATTGTTGTAGTTTATATGATTATTGTAGTTTATATGATTGTTGTAGTTTATATGATTATTGTAGTTTATATGATTGTTGTAGTTTATATGATTATTGTAGTTTATATGATTGTTGTAGTTTATATGATTGTTGTAGTTTATATGATTATTGTAGTTTATATGATTGTTGTAGTTTATATGATTATTGTAGACGAGCTCAGAACTCATGGAGTCTTGAAAATGATAAAGTCGTTTTTCTATTGTTGATATTATTACTGCTAATTTGACAAACTCAGCGAACTGAACTCGTGGATTGGCCCAGAAGTCAGAGCGATAAGAACCATGAAGCTCAGTTTGATGACGTCGCCCGAACTCAACCTTTAAAGAAGCAGAAAGTTGTTGACTTGTCAGTCGTCGTCGTCGTCGTGGAGCTAAAAGCGTCGCCGTTCGACTGCGCGCCACAATTTTTCCGGTCATTTTGCGCGAGGGTATAAAGCGAGTCTACGTGACACGCCAGGCACAAAATGTTCGCCCGTCAGGTTAGCTTCCTGCTGTTCAGCTCTCACATATGCAAATGAGCCCAGCCAATAATAAGATCTTTAGGAGGTTGATAATTAGATTTTTTTCCCCTTTTTTCTCAGAGCGAGAGACGGCGAGAGACATTTTTTATAGTCCGCGCTGTCAAGGCGAGCACCCCCACCCGACCAGCACCCCCACCCGACGCACCACCCTTTTTATTATTTTATATCTTTCCATTCTCTCCGTACAGTGCAGCGCTTTGAAACGCTCAGATAACATCCGCTTTTTTATGATTGGTTGTTCAGAAATAGTCAGACGTCGCCGTGTGATGGTATCTTGCCCATGTCATTTCTACTGTCGCGTTCCAAAGAGGGGCGGGGCTTCTCAGACGGAGGCACAGGGGACGGAGGGGACGGTGGGGACGGAGGGGACGGAGGGGACGGAGGGGACGGTGGCTCAGGAGATGGTGGCTCAGGGGACGGTGGCGGTACGCCGAGGTCACCATGTCCAATGATTGCGCTGCAATTCTTCTCGATTGTTGGCGCTTTGACAGTGAAATCCTCAGTTAAAATAAAGGGCGTGGCTGCCGATGTCTCTAAATGATTTATACTTTTATATTCACTGAAATATTGACTTTGCTTCGTTCTGAATGAAACATAATGATATTGTCAAGATTCCATTCGTCCAGGAGCTTAAACCAGAGAAAATATCTCTGCGTCTGAGTCCGGTCCAGCTGCCATTTTCATTCGGTTGCGGTTCATTGTGGTAAACTCCAGTTCAAATTGTACACGTTTGTACTTGTATTTGCCCCGCTTTGCCCCACTTTGACTTGGTTTTGAGCGGTTTGCCGCATTTCGGCCAACTTTTGTCCCACTTTGGCCTCCCTCACGTTGTTGGCCGCCTCCCTCACGTTGTTGGCCGCCTCCCTCACGTTGTTGGCCGCCTCCCTCACGTTGTTGGCCGCCTCCCTCACGTTGTTGGCCGCCTCCCTCACGTTGTTGGCCGCCTCCCTCACGTTGTTGGCCGCCTCCCTCACGTTGTTGGCCGCCTCCCTCACGTTGTTGGCCGCCTCCCTCACGTTGTTGGCCGCCTCCCTCACGTTGTTGGCCGCCTCCCTCACGTTGTTGGCCGCCTCCCTCACGTTGTTGGCCGCCTCCCTCACGTTGTTGGCCGCCTCCCTCACGTTGTTGGCCGCCTCCCTCACGTTGTTGGCCGCCTCCCTCACGTTGTTGGCCGCCTCCCTCACGTTGTTGGCCGCCTCCCTCACGTTGTTGGCCGCCTCCCTCACGTTGTTGGCCGCCTCCCTCACGTTGTTGGCCGCCTCCCTCACTGTAATTGAACAGCGGCGTGTCCTGTTTTCATCTATTATTGAGGGACCTGGGTTAATGAGTGAAAAGGCTCGTTAGAGATATGTTAATTAGCTGTGGATGTGTGGAGCGAGAGAGAGACTGTTTTTATACTTTTAACTGTTTTTGTCTGTTTTACACTTTGACTGTAGACGACAGTTTTGTATCAAACACATCACATGATTTATCCCCGGTTTCCACGGTGACGATTCAGCGTCGTCCGGACAGCGTGAAACTATTATAAACGTATAGTTTAGCGCTGAACGATCAGAACGTTTCTCTGTCTCCAACATGAATTTAGGGTTTAAAAAGAGTCATGTTTGAGTGACACATTTGATCACGTGACTGAAGCATTGGTAAAACGTCCTTGTTATTGAGATGATGCAAAGTGATTGTGATGTTGTGTTTGTAGTGTTCACATGTCGATATATTCTGATGTGTTTAACGAGGGTCAGTGTGTAAATCCATGCTCTTAACTACAACCTCCTCTTTCTCTTTCTCTCTTGTTTGTGGAAATATATTGATGATTTGTGAGTTCTTTACGACACAAAAAGAAGAGTAAGTGTCCTCCGTTTCCCCCCCGACAGTGAAGCTTCTGCTCTTCACAAAATCCTCTTATTTCCTTTCAAAGTGTTGTTCTCCAAAGCTTTCACCAGCTCCAGCGCTGAGCCGGCACTTTCTGTCATTTGATGTGGACGTCCATGACAGAGCGGCTCAAGCAGTGAGGAGAGGAGGAGAGAGGGAGGAGAGAGGGAGGGAGGAGAGGAGAGGAGAGAGGAGGGGGGAGGAGGAGAGGAGGAGAGGGAGGGAGGAGAGGAGGAGAGAGGGAGGAGAGAGGGAGGGAGGAGAGGAGGAGAGAGGGAGGAGAGAGGGAGGGAGGAGAGGAGGAGAGAGGGAGGAGAGAGGGAGGGAGGAGAGGAGAGGAGAGAGGAGGGGGGAGGAGGAGAGGAGGAGAGGGAGGGAGGAGAGGAGGAGAGAGGGAGGAGAGAGGGAAGGAGGAGAGGAGGAGAGAGGGAGGAGAGAGGGAAGGAGGAGAGGAGGAGAGAGGGAGGAGAGAGGGAGGGAGGAGAGGAGAGGAGAGAGGAGGGGGAGGAGGAGAGGAGAGAGGGAGGGAGGAGAGGAGGAGAGAGGGAGGAGAGAGGGAGGGAGGAGAGGAGAGGAGAGAGGAGGGGGGAGGAGGAGAGGAGGAGAGGGAGGGAGGAGAGGAGGAGAGAGGGAGGAGAGAGGGAGGGAGGAGAGGAGGAGAGAGGGAGGAGAGAGGGAGGGAGGAGAGGAGGAGAGAGGGAGGAGAGAGGGAGGGAGGAGAGGAGGAGAGAGGGAGGAGAGAGGGAGGGAGGAGAGGAGGAGAGAGGGAGGAGAGAGGGAAGGAGGAGAGGAGGAGAGAGGGAGGAGAGTTTTGGGTTGGAGCAGTGGGTGTGATTTGAAACATGAGTGAAATGAGCTGAAATATGCTGGGTGGAGGGTGCTGGAGGGTGCTGGGTGGAGGGTGCTGGGTGGAGGGTGCTGGGTGGAGGGTTTGGGGAAGAACGATTCTGACTATATTTATATTTGAATTTAACGGTTCTGATGAACAAAATAAAATCATAAGTTTGCTGTTTTTAATCTTTGCCTAATTCATAAAGAAATAAAGGATGAAAAGACAGAGCTGTGGGAGGAGAGAGCTAACGCTTTATTTAAGAGTTTTGTCCATGTTCACGGGTCGACAGAGTGTTTGACCAGCTCTTCTGCTTCATTCAGTCGTGTTGGGTTAAAGGACCTGTTGCTGCACCTGTTGCTGCACCTGTCGCTCCTGTCGCTGCACCTGTCGCTCTTGTTGTTGAGTCTGACCAGCCACAAATGTTGAGTGCACTGCTTTTTCACCTGCAGCACCGGACATGAACCCTGCATCGTGCCCTGAGCAGTGTGGGCGTTCCCATTGTTCAAACGTGACACAAAACAATGACATTAGCACATCTTTGACTCCTTTAACTCAAACACAGTGTTTTTTCTTGTTCCAGCCGGTTCTTCCATCGTGAAGTGAGACATTTACTTTATCAAATCAGAACAAGTGAAATGTTCCTAACTGAAGTGGTTGTAGATTTTGCAGTGCATTCCTCCGCTGGCCCCGCCCTCCTCCGCTGGCCCCGCCCTCCTCCGTCCCAGACAACGGCTTTCATTCCTGGGCATGTGGAGCGGCGTGGAGGGGCTGTTTACCTGCTGGGGCCTAACAAGGGGTGGGATGGACACCGATGAAAGGGTCCGGACAAAGGAGGGCTTTTTCCCCTGGAGCGGTGTGGGGCAGGGGCAGGGGCGTGGGGCAGGGGCGTGGGGCAGGGGCGTGGTGCAGGGGCAGGGGTATGGGGCAGGTGCAGGGGTGTGGGGCAGGGGCAGCGGTGTGGGGCAGGGGCAGGGGTGTGGGGCAGGGGTGTGGGGCAGGGGCAGCGGTGTGGGGCAGGGGTGTGGGGCAGGGGCAGCGGTGTGGGGCAGGGGTGTGGGGCAGGGGTGTGTGGCAGGGGTGTGGGGCAGGGGTGTGGGGCAGGGGTGTGTGGCAGGGGTGTGGGGCAGGGGTGTGTGGCAGGGGTGTGGGGCAGGGGTGTGGGGCAGGGGTGTGGGGCAGGGGTGTGTGGCAGGGGTGTGGGGCAGGGGTGTGTGGCAGGGGTGTGGGGCAGGGGTGTGGGGCAGGGGTGTGGGGCAGGGGTGTGTGGCAGGGGTGTGGGGCAGGGGTGTGGGGCAGGGGTGTGTGGCAGGGGTGTGGGGCAGGGGTGTGGGGCAGGGGTGTGGGGCAGGGGTGTGTGGCAGGGGTGTGGGGCAGGGGTGTGTGGCAGGGGTGTGGGGCAGGGGTGTGTGGCAGGGGTGTGGGGCAGGGGTGTGTGGCAGGGGTGTGGGGCAGGGGTGTGGGGCAGGGGTGTGGGGCAGGGGTGTGGGGCAGGGGTGTGGGGCAGGGGTGTGGGGCAGGGGTGTGTGGCAGGGGTGTGGGGCAGGGGTGTGGGGCAGGGGTGTGTGGCAGGGGTGTGGGGCAGGGGTGTGGGGCAGGGGTGTGGGGCAGGGGTGTGTGGCAGGGGTGTGGGGCAGGGGTGTGTGGCAGGGGTGTGGGGCAGGGGTGTGGGGCAGGGGTGTGTGGCAGGGGTGTGGGGCAGGGGTGTGTGGCAGGGGTGTGGGGCAGGGGTGTGGGGCAGGGGTGTGGGGCAGGGGTGTGTGGCAGGGGTGTGTGGCAGGGGTGTGGGGCAGGGGTGTGGGGCAGGGGTGTGGGGCAGGGGTGTGTGGCAGGGGTGTGGGGCAGGGGTGTGGGGCAGGGGTGTGGGGCAGGGGTGTGGGGCAGGGGTGTGGGGCAGGGGTGTGGGGCAGGGGTGTGTGGCAGGGGTGTGGGGCAGGGGTGTGTGGCAGGGGTGTGGGGCAGGGGTGTGGGGCAGGGGTGTGGGGCAGGGGTGTGGGGCAGGGGTGTGGGGCAGGGGTGTGTGGCAGGGGTGTGTGGCAGGGGTGTGTGGCAGGGGTGTGGGGCAGGGGTGTGTGGCAGGGGTGTGTGGCAGGGGTGTGGGGCAGGGGTGTGGGGCAGGGGTGTGTGGCAGGGGTGTGTGGCAGGGGTGTGGGGCAGGGGTGTGTGGCAGGGGTGTGGGGCAGGGGTGTGTGGCAGGGGTGTGGGGCAGGGGTGTGGGGCAGGGGTGTGGGGCAGGGGTGTGTGGCAGGGGTGTGGGGCAGGGGTGTGTGGCAGGGGTGTGGGGCAGGGGTGTGGGGCAGGGGTGTGGGGCAGGGGTGTGGGGCAGGGGTGTGTGGCAGGGGTGTGGGGCAGGGGTGTGGGGCAGGGGTGTGGGGCAGTTCCAAATGCAGTTTACGAGCAACTTTCAGTGGCCAGATCAGAGCAAAGCTAACAACAACAACTATTATGCTAACCGCACACTTCCTGTTTCTCAGAGGATGAATCACTTTAGATACAGACGACAAAGAGCTGCTTTTAAAATATATCCACACCGAATGAACACATTCTATTAAGCTCAGATATTGGGTGCCGCCCCTTAAAGGCGCGGCACTGACAACTTTCAGAGGCCAGAGCGAGTTTTGCTGTAAATCCAAGAAAAACTAGCACGCTAATAGCGTGCTAATAGCACACTTCCACTAGTGGCCCAGTCAGTGGGTCAAACGTGGCAAAGTGGCTCTGTCAGTGGGTCAAACGTGGCAAAGTGGCCCTGTCAGTGGGTCAAACGTGGCAAAGTGGCCCTGTCAGTGGGTCAAACGTGGCAAAGTGGCCCTGTCAGTGGGTCAAACGTGGCAAAGTGGCCCTGTCAGTGGGTCAAACGTGGCAAAGTGGCCCTGTCAGTGGGTCAAACGTGGCAAAGTGGCCCTGGTGGTTCCTGAGCTGCTGTTTGTGGATGTGACAAATGGGCCGAGCTTGTGCAGACGAGGCGGTAATGGACAGTGACAGGGATAAACAGAGCTGGGGGTTTCATGGGGCCCCTGAAGGGGGGGTCCTGGGGGGGAGGGGGGGTGAAGGAGGGGGGGGTCAGCGACGGCCCACTCACTGTCATTTTTTTCAATTATCTGTCGCTCTCGGGCGTCCCAGAAGAACCAGGCGCTGTTTGGATTCACGGGGCAAAGCGCTTCTCTTCTTCCACACCACTCACCCTTTAGAAACATGTATTTACTCTTCTAATAGTTATTTATCTTGACTTTTGGTTGCATATTTCCACTCTCATGCTGTTCTAGAACTTTCTTGACTCTTATCTTTCTTATAAACATTGGTGACAACTGAATCTGATGCATAAATGAACTTATGTCTCTGATGTTGTCGTCGCTGATGAAGTTGAGAATCGTTTAAATGTCTTTACGATCATAAACACACCATTTGTCAAGTGTCGTTGCACCTTTTTGTATCTTAACTCTTTTTTCAAATTATAATACAACCAACTGTCGTCAATCTGTTAGATTTAAGTCTATTTATCATTTCCCCTGATTATTTTCCATTTAACTTCTGTTTTCACGATACAAACATTTCAAACTCAATTTCTTCTCAGGAAATGATTTCGATTTCCGATATTTGTCAATTTTGATACCATGATGACATAAAAACACTTGTACTCTTTTTGAAGACCACAAAATAGTGGTCGTTTCTTTAAAAACTATTTTCTCTTTCATCAGAACATAAAACATAAAACAGACACAAACTCAACACTTATTCCACCAGAAGAACAAGACCAAAACAAATGAAACGGGATGAGACTCCGGAGCTGGACTTGGAGAGGCTTAAGTTTTAGGAGCAAAAGTTGAGAATAAGGGCGTGGCATCAGAAAAAAAAGACATTTCATTGGTATCCACATACATATATATATATATATATATATATATATATATATATATATATATATATAATTACACACATATGCACATATATTAGTGGCTCTTTTAGTCTTTCTGATATTAGAACGCTCAGATTTAGCCCCATTTCTGTGATTGGTTTTCAGTCTCAAAACTTCCAATGAGAGTCTAGTGTCTCTTCTTGTCTTCGTATGGACTAGTCCCCTGGCCTTTCCTCCATGTGGACGTTCATCTTGATGCTGAGGGGTCCGTGGCTCCTCCCCCTCTCTTCACCTCCCCCTCCTCCTCTCATCCTCTGCCTTCATCTCAAATGGAGAGTGGGGCTTCCCTTCTCCCCGTCCATTACAATAGGGAGTCATCAGGGGCCGAGGAGGTTCCGAGTCTCATTGAAATGCATGCTTCATCCCTCTCTCTCTCTCTCTCTCTCTCTCTTTCTCTCTCTCTCTCTCTCTCCTCTGGGATCTCTCCGTCTTTCACGGCTTTCTCTTTGTTAATCAGTTAAAGTCCCTCTTCAAACAGCCGTCCTATAATTACCACTCCTTTCTGTAGAAACGCCGTCCTCTCTCGTCGCTCCACGGCCAAAACCCAATGTTTGAGCTAAAATGTGTTCAGAGAAATTATCGGGATGTGCATCGTTTTTACAGATGTATTGACATAGGTGTGCGTCGCTTTAGCATGAGCGCTGAATTTTAAGAGCAAAAGTGGTATTTAAAAAGCGACACAGAAATGCCTTTGAACGCATCGAAATTGAAGGTTTAATTATATACGTTTAATACATCTAATCTGCTCTTCAGCTGCAACTCTTCACCCTTTCTCTCTTCCTCTCGTTTCTCTCTTCCTCTCGTTTCTCTCTTCCTCTCGTTTCTCTCTTCCTCTCGTTTCTCTCTTCCTCTCGTTTCTCTCTTCCTCTCGTTTCTCTCTTCCTCTCGTTTCTCTCTTCCTCTCGTTTCTCTCTTCCTCTCGTTTCTCTCTTCCTCTCGTTTCTCTCTTCCTCTCATTTCTCTTCTTCTTTGTAATATCGCTGCCATTTTTGTAGATTTTGCAAGACAAGACAAAGATTTTCTATACTTTTTGTTTTTGTCTCGTTCTCTATAAAAAGCTGATGATGTGGTTGAAAAATCTCAAAATCAGCTGTGTTTTTTTTACTTTTTAAAAAACACTCGAGCACGTTCTACCTTTAGCTCCTTTAGCATTAGCATCTGCAGCAGAAGTGCCCCATTTGACCTCTGTAAATGCAGCGATGCAGATGTGTTCGTGTATTTAAAAAAAAAAGACTTTTCTATCACGACGTGGAAGTTTATTTGGCACAAAAGTGACAAATGTGTGACCTTTGCCCTGTAGTGGTGCCTTAGAATCCCACAGCTACATCACGACTCACAAATGGAGGCGCGCCGCTAGTAAACAGCATTTTCTGTGTATCTTTGAGCGTCATGATCCTATAGACCAGGGGGGGCCCATCGGCAGGATCGACCCTCACTGTTGCCGAGATCCATGCATTGGGCCCCCCTGCTATAGACCAGGGGGGGCCCATTGGCGACCCTCACTGCCGCTGAGATCCATGCATTGGGCCCCCCTGCTATAGACCTACTCCAGAACGTAGAAACCATGCAAGAAAAGTTAATTACAGCGTTTGTAATGAGTTAGCCGCTCCTCC
>JAPEHP010000198.1:27500-30000 GCA_026437355.1 Eucyclogobius newberryi | reverse complement strand
GGGATTTATGTCCAAGTTTTCACTTCCAGTTGGATACGCTTCATTTGCTGCCGACAATTAAAGATTGAATTGCACAGAAACAGGGCATTAAACCAATCTTAAAGGGTTATAGTATTTAGATTTAGATTCAGATTTAGATTTAGATTCTAAGGAAAAAGCTCAATACCATTTTTATTCATTTTTCATCCCAACTCAATGGTTAAAGTCTTTTATTTGACCTCAGGCAGAACAAGCAGCATGTGTAAAGTCACAATATCCACTTATTTACTTGCTTCTTGTCCCGAGCACGGCCCCGCCCGCGCTCTGTGCATGCGGCGGGTGTTTATTTGCACATTAGCGACTTTCATTTCCCCGTTTCCATGTGTTTGGTGTTGTCTTGTTCTGTTGGTAATCAGATTGGGAGCTTCCACGGCGTTTTGTGGAGCGTTTGTGGAGCGTTTGTGGAGCGGCCCGTGTGCGTTTGCTTCCCGTGTATCGTGCTCATCTCATCTGATACGGCTCGTGGTCGTTAGCGCGCTCTTAGCTTGACGCTGTAGACAGAGAACATGCCTAATGAAGTGTTCACGTGCCCAGATAAGAGTTTGGGACGTGACGTTTTATCATCAAACAGCGTCAAATTGTTTTCGTGTCAATAGTGAAAAGCTCGTGGTGTTTTGTCGCGCTCGACAGAACGATGTGGTGTATTGGAATTTGAAAGGAATTTCTCCCGTTTGGTTTTGACGCCGCCATCTTTTTTCGTTTTTTGTTTCTTTTTGCAGCACTTGTGCCTCAGTATCTTTGTGCTCATCCGCCGTCCCTCCATTGTTCTTTTCCAATTGTCCCAGTCTCGAAACACCAAAACATGAGCTAACGCTGTCCATCCTTGTCACAAACGAAGAGAAGAGAAACATCTTTGGCACGTTCTCCTCGTTTGAATCTTTGGTTTTTGATTGTATGGAACAGATAAGACTTTGTTTGTCCAATTTCAGGTTCGATCCTACAAATTCAAGTCAAAACTTTAATACATGCGCTCGCACATCCGGGAACTTGTACAGTAGCAACCGAGTCCGCCATTTTGAAAGGGGCACAACCGCACGTCTACTACAGACGATATCCAGGATCTGTGAGGCCAAAATGCCAAAAACCTGCGTCTGTAAGGTCATTGTTCTGTAAGGTCATTGTTCTGTAAGGTCATTGTTCTGTAAGGTCATTGTTCTGTAAGGTCATTGTTCTGTAAGGTCATTGTTCTGTAAGGTCATTGTTCTGTCAGGACATCGCTCTGTTGACAGACCAAGAGGAATGAGAGCTTTGTCGTGTTCCTTAGTTTTACCGTTATCGTCCAAAGAATCAAAGTATTCGTGGCTCATTAAGCCGTAGTAAAGGACGCAGTCGTGGTGGTTGCGTGTATCGCTTGCCCTTTCAAAATGGCCGCTATGGGGAAGTCCCGGATGTTTGACGTCGCTGTGAACGCATTTACAGGAGCTCCAGGCAAACTCTAACCCTAGAAACACCAGTCTCTCATATGAGTACCTTTAGATTGATGGAAGTCGAAACATCTTGAAAACATGACTTGACTTTGAAACCTGTTTTTCACCCTGGACCACTGAGGATCACGCTGACCACAACGAGTGCAGTATTGGTGATAGTACTAGTGGTAGTACTAGTGGTAATACTGGTAGTAAGCGTGTGTCTTGTGTGCGCAGGTGCCCGTCTCCATGGCGATGATGAGTCCACAGATGATCACTCCTCAGCAGATGCAGCAGATCCTGTCTCCGCCTCAGCTCCAGGCTCTTCTCCAGCAGCAGCAGGCCTTAATGCTCCAGCAGGTAACCCCGCCCACAATCACACCTGTCAGCCACGCCTTAATGCTCCAGCAGGAAACCCCGCCCACAATCACACCTGTCAACCACGCCTTAATGCTCCAGCAGGTAACCCCGCCTAGAATCACACCTGTCAGCCACGCCTTAATGCTCCAGCAGGTAACCCCGCCCACAATCACACCTGTCAGCCACGCCTTAATGCTCCAGCAGGTAACCCCGCCCACAATCACACCTGTCAGCCACGCCTTAATGCTCCAGCAGGTAACCCCGCCCACAATCACACCTGTCAGCCACGCCTTAATGCTCCAGCAGGTAACCCCGCCCACAATCACACCTGTCAGCCACGCCTTAATGCTCCAGCAGGTAACCCCGCCCACAATCACACCTGTCAACCACGCCTTAATGCTCCAGCAGGTAACCCCGCCTACAATCACACCTGTCAGCCACGCCTTAATGCTCCAGCAGGTAACCCCGCCCACAATCACACCTGTCAGCCACGCCTTAATGCGCCAGCAGGTAACCCCGCCCACAATCACACCTGTCAGCCACGCCTTAATGCTCCAGCAGGAAACCCCGCCCACAATCACACCTGTCAACCACGCCTTAATGCTCCAGCAGGTAACCCCGCCCACAATCACACCTGTCAGCCACGCCTTAATGCTCCAGCAGGTAACCCCGCCCACAATCACACCTGTCAGCCA
>JAPEHP010000198.1:10000-12500 GCA_026437355.1 Eucyclogobius newberryi | reverse complement strand
TCTCTCTCTCTGGGGGACTTCACATGGGACAGACCAGAGTTTATCACAGTCAGCTTGTTGTGTCTCTTCACCTCTCTCGTTCTCTCGTTCTCTCGTTCTCTCGTTCTCTCGTTCTCTCGTTCTCTCGTTCTCTCGTTCTCTCGATGCTTTTTTTACAAAGTGTATTTCTACTTATCACAAATTTACTAATAAGGAATATTTATGATTCAGAAGTTGCCTGAAGTATAATTTTATCTCTTCAACCATCGACAAACACACATGCACATTTGAGGGAAGTGCTTTGCCCAATTACACAACAGCAGTACGAACGGGGATTGAACTGACAACTGC
Source organism: Eucyclogobius newberryi (assembly GCA_026437355.1). Classification (NCBI taxonomy): domain Eukaryota; kingdom Metazoa; phylum Chordata; class Actinopteri; order Gobiiformes; family Gobiidae; genus Eucyclogobius; species Eucyclogobius newberryi. The sequence continues at coordinate 12,170 of JAPEHP010000198.1, read as the reverse complement.
ATGGTTATAAGGCAATGGCTCTTCCACATGTGCCACTGTCGCCCAGAAGAACATCGGAATATAGAATAAATAAGGCTCTTGCTTTGGTCCTGCTCATTTTTACCGACTAAAACTAAACAAAACCACATTAAAAGTCAGAGACAACTAAAAGTACTTGAGTTTGATGATCCAGACTAAACATGTCCTTGTGTCCTTGTGTCCTTGTGTCCTTGTGTCCTTGTGTCCTCAGCCTCTGGGCAGTAAACAGCTGGCCTTCCAACAGCAGCTCATCCAGATGCAGCAGCTCCAGCAGCAGCACCTCCTCAACCTCCAGAGACAAGGCCTGGTGCCCCTGCAGCCCACGGCCGCCATGCAGTCCCTGCAACAGGGTACGCACCTGAAACACATAACACACACCTGAAACACATAACACACACACACCTGAAACACTTAGCACACACTGACCTGAAACACTTAACACACACAGACCTGAAACACATAACACACACACACCTGAAACACTTAGCACACACTGACCTGAAACACTTAACACACACAGACCTGAAACACATAACACACACAGACCTGAAACACATAAAACACACACACACCTGAAACACATAACACACACACCTGAAACACTTAGCACACACTGACCTGAAACACTTAACACACACAGACCTGAAACACATAACACACACAGACCTGAAACACATAAAACACACACACACCTGAAACACATAACACACACACCTGAAACACATAACACACACCTGAAACACATAACACACACACGGCCGCCATGCAGTCCCTGCAACAGGGTACGCACCTGAAACACATAACACACACCTGAAACACATAACACCCACACACCTGAAACACATAACACACACACCTGAAACACTTAGCACACACTGACCTGAAACACTTAACACACACAGACCTGAAACACATAACACACACAGACCTGAAACACATAAAACACACACACACCTGAAACACATAACACACACACACCTGAAACACTTAGCACACACTGACCTGAAACACTTAACACACACAGACCTGAAACACATAACACACACAGACCTGAAACACATAAAACACACACACACCCGAAACACATAACACACACACCTGAAACACATAACACACACCTGAAACACATAACACACACACGGCCGCCATGCAGTCCCTGCAACAGGGTACGCACCTGAAACACATAACACACACCTGAAACACATAACACACACACACCTGAAACACATAACACACACACCTGAAACACTTAGCACACACTGACCTGAAACACTTAACACACACAGACCTGAAACACATAACACACACAGACCTGAAACACATAAAACACACACACACCTGAAACACATAACACACACACCTGAAACACATAACACACACCTGAAACACATAACACACACACGGCCGCCATGCAGTCCCTGCAACAGGGTACGCACCTGAAACACATAACACACACCTGAAACACATAACACCCACACACCTGAAACACATAACACACACACCTGAAACACTTAGCACACACTGACCTGAAACACTTAACACACACAGACCTGAAACACATAACACACACAGACCTGAAACACATAAAACACACACACACCTGAAACACATAACACACACACCTGAAACACTTAGCACACACTGACCTGAAACACTTAACACACACAGACCTGAAACACATAACACACACAGACCTGAAACACATAACACACACAGACCTGAAACACATAACACACACACACACCTGAAACACATAACACACACACCTGAAACACTTAGCACACACTAACCTGAAACACTTAGCACACACTAACCTGAAACACTTAACACACACAGACCTGAAACACATAACACACACAGACCTGAAACACATAAAACACACACACACCTGAAACACATACCACACACACCTGAAACACATAACACACACCTGAAACACATAACACACACACGACCGCCATGCAGTCCCTGCAACAGGGTACGCACCTGAAACACATAACACACACCTGAAACACATAACACCCACACACCTGAAACACATAACACACACACCTGAAACACTTAGCACACACTGACCTGAAACACTTAACACACACAGACCTGAAACACATAACACACACAGACCTGAAACACATAAAACACACACACACCT
>JAPEHP010000198.1:0-2500 GCA_026437355.1 Eucyclogobius newberryi | reverse complement strand
GTATTAGTGTGTGTGTGTGTGTGTGTAGTATTAGTGTGTGTGTGTGTGTGTGTGTAGTATTAGTGTGTGTGTGTGTGTGTAGTATTAGTGTGTGTGTGTGTGTGTGTGTGTAGTATTAGTGTGTGTGTGTGTGTGTGTGTGTGTAGTATTAGTGTGTGTGTGTGTGTGTAGTATTAGTGTGTGTGTGTGTGTGTGTGTGTGTGTAGTATTAGTGTGTGTGTGTGTGTGTAGTATTAGTGTGTGTGTGTGTGTGTAGTATTAGTGTGTGTGTGTGTGTGTGTAGTATTAGTGTGTGTGTGTGTGTGTGTGTGTGTAGTATTAGTGTGTGTGTGTGTGTGTGTGTAGTATTAGTGTGTGTGTGTGTGTGTAGTATTAGTGTGTGTGTGTGTGTGTAGTATTAGTGTGTGTGTGTGTGTGTGTAGTATTAGTGTGTGTGTGTGTGTGTGTGTAGTATTAGTGTGTGTGTGTGTGTGTAGTATTAGTGTGTGTGTGTGTGTGTGTGTAGTATTAGTGTGTGTGTGTGTGTGTAGTATTAGTGTGTGTGTGTGTGTGTAGTATTAGTGTGTGTGTGTGTGTGTGTAGTATTAGTGTGTGTGTGTGTGTGTAGTATTAGTGTGTGTGTGTGTGTATTCCACTGACGCTGGACAAAAGAACAAACACAACGTTTAATAAAGTTTATGACAAATGTTCTGAAATGTATGAATTTCTGCAACGTTCAGTTTCAAATGAACAGCATTTGTTCATAAACCAGAGACAAAAATAACAAATACAACATGAAACATTATCCAAGAGAAAAGTGCAGATGAAACATATGATTCTTCAAAACAGAAGTCATGTTTTTCTGACTTATGTTTCAGAGATAAAACCAGTGAATGGAATTCTAACACTTTCAGTTTGAACAAGTTTATTCACAATTTAGAACATATTTGTAACATGTATTTGTATCGATTCTTTCAAGCAAGTGAAACAATCCGTTTAAAAAGCTCAAATATAGTTTATTCCAATATTCTTGACTACACTATTCTCCGCCTTTATCCGAGCGGCACAAAGTGGCAGCCACGTCTCCCTCCAGCAGCCCAGGGCACGTGTGGCGGCAGAAGAAAGAACATCTGCTGTTTTTCCTCTGTTCAAATGTGAGAAAGTAAAAGCAGGAAAAGCTTTATCGCAGCATCTCTGGAACACTGCGCTCTTTCTCCTTCTTCTGGAAGAATAACACACATGTGGCACGAGCACCCGACACATTCTCCCTCCTCAGAGAAGGCTTTTATTTTGGCGGGACGGCCCAGGAACGCAGACAAAACAGACATAATATTTAGATTACTGGAAGGTCTGTGAACCCTGGTGTGTGAAGGGCCCAGAGAAGAAACAACTATAGAGAGAAGAAACAACTATAGTGACAGAAGAAACAACTATAGTGAGAGAAGAAACAACTATAGAGAAGAAACAACTATAGAGAGAAGAAACAACTCTAGTGACAGAAGAAACAACTCTAGTGAGAGAAGAAACAACTATAGAGAGAGAAGAAACAACTATAGTGACAGAAGAAACAACTATAGTGAGAGAAGAAACAACTATAGAGAAGAAACAACTATAGAGAGAAGACACAACTATAGTGAGAGAAGAAACAACTATAGAGAGAGAAGAAACAACTATAGAGAGAGAAGAAACAACTATAGTGAGAGAAGAAACAACTATAGAGAGAAGACACAACTATAGTGAGAGAAGAAACAACTATAGAGAGAGAAGAAACAACTATAGAGAGAGAAGAAACAACTATAGAGAGAGAAGAAACAACTATAGTGAGAGAAGAAACAACTATAGTGACAGAAGAAACAACTCTAGTGAGAGAAGAAACAACTATAGAGAGAGAAGAAACAACTATAGTGAGAGAAGAAACAACTATAGAGAGAGAAGAAACAACTATAGTGAGAGAAGAAACAACTATAGAGAGAAGACACAACTATAGTGAGAGAAGAAACAACTATAGAGAGAAGACACAACTATAGTGAGAGAAGAAACAACTATAGAGAGAGAAGAAACAACTATAGAGAGAGAAGAAACAACTATAGAGAGAGAAGAAACAACTATAGTGAGAGAAGAAACAACTATAGAGAGAGAAGACACAACTATAGTGAGAGAAGAAACAACTATAGAGAGAGAAGAAACAACTATAGTGAGAGAAGAAACAACTATAGAGAGAGAAGAAACAACTATAGAGAGAGAAGAAACAACTATAGAGAGAGAAGAAACAACTATAGAGAGAGAAGAAACAACTATAGTGAGAGAAGAAACAACTATAGAGAGAGAAGACACAACTATAGTGAGAGAAGAAACAACTATAGAGAGAAGAAACAACTATAGAGAGAGAAGAAACAACTATAGTGAGAGAAGAAACAACTATAGAGAGAGAAGAAACAACTATAGTGAGAGAAGAAACAACTATAGAGAGAAGACACAACTATAGTGAGAGAAGAAACAACTATAGAGAGAGAAGAAACAA